>CM055120.1:406521026-407063526 GCA_029206835.1 Rana muscosa | reverse complement strand
AAATGTCAATAAGCGTATATTTATCGGTTTGCGCAAAAGTTATAGCGTTTACAAACTAGGGTACATTTTCTGGAATTTACACAGCTTTTAATTTATGACTGCCTATCTCATTTCTTGAGGTGCTAAAATGACAGGGCAGTACAAAACCCCCCCAAATGACCCCATTTTAGAAAGTAGACACCCCAAGGAAATTGCTGAGAGGCATGTTGAGCCCATTGAATATTTTTTTTTTTTTGTCCCAAGTGATTGAATAATGACAAAAAAAAAAAAAAAATTACAAAAAGTTGTCACTAAATGATATATTGCTCACACATGCCATGGTTATATGTGGAATTGCACCCCAAAATACATTCTGCTGCTTCTCCTGAGTACGGGGATACCACATGTGTGGGACTTTTTAGGAGCCTAGCCACGTACGGGACCCCGGAAACCAAGCACCGCCTTCAGGATTTCTAAGGGCGCAAATTTTTGATTTCACTCCTCACTACCTATCACAGTTTTGAAGGCCATAAAATGCCAAAATAGCACAAAATCCCCCCAAATGACCCCATTTTAGAAAGTAGACACCCCAAGGAAATTGCTGAGAGGCCTGTTGAGCCCATTGAATATTTTTTTTTTTTTGTCCCAAGTGATTGAATAATGACAAAAAAAAAAAATTACAAAAAGTTGTCACTAAATGATATATTGCTCACACATGCCATGGTTATATGTGGAATTGCACCCCAAAATACATTCTGCTGCTTCTCCTGAGTACGGGGATACCACATGTGTGGGACTTTTTAGGAGCCTAGCCACGTACGGGACCCCGGAAACCAAGCACCGCCTCCAGGATTTCTAAGGGCGCAAATTTTTGATTTCACTCCTCACTACCTATCACAGTTTTGAAGGCCATAAAATGCCAAAATAGCACAAAACCCCCCCAAATGACCCCATTTTGGAAAGTAGACACCCCAAGCTGTTTGCTGAGAGGCATGGTGAGTATTTTACAGCTCTCATTTGTTTTTGAAAATGAAGAAAGAACATTTTTTTTTTTTTCAATTTTCAAAACTTTGTGACAAAAAGCGAGATCTGCAAAATACTCACAATACCTCTCAGCAAATAGCTTGGGGTGTCTACTTTCCAAAATGGGTTCATTTGGGGGGGTTTTGTGCCATCTGGGCATTCCATGGCCTCCGAAACTGTGATAGGCAGTGAGAAGTGAAATCAAAAATTGACACCCTTAGAAAGCCTGAAGGCGGTGCTTGGTTTTTGGGGTCCCGTACGCGGCTAGGCTCCCAAAAAGTCTCACACATAGGGGGCGGAGCTATCCGGAGACTGAGGAGGACATGCTGTAGCTGAGCTCCGGTACCAGCGGCACTTCAACGGCTTGAAACGGACGATCCAGGCACCAATAAGTTGCCCAAATACAGCGTTTCAGCTCCCGCTGACCCGACAAACCGTTATACAACATGACAAGACGCAAGAAGGAGGGGAACCGGCCGACCAAACTCACGGCGTTCTTCTCTATGGGGCCTAAGCAAGATGGCGCCGGCTCATCCTCCACACCTGTACAAAGCTCTTCCCAGCGCTCGTCTCAGAAGGGCATGAGCATGAAAAGAAGCAGCCCACCGAGGAACCCACACTCCCCACTAGCTACCCCTTCATCTGGGAGCCCGGAAAAGGCGAGATGCCGGCTGGATGCAGCGGATGCTGGACATGAGGTGAGCTCTCCCATAGATTCAGGGGATGAAACCAGAGACTTACCAGACTCCATTGACACATTCCCCACAAACGATAAACCTGTCTTAGATACAGTTTTGAAAGAGATGTTGGTGTCTCTCAGGAGCTCACTCCAGTCAGACATGGTATCATGCGTACACAAGTTTGGCACAGAACTGAGACATGTGGCTGAAAGGGTCTCTCACATAGAGAACAAGATGGAGGAGTATGCTTCCACTATCAATGACCTGGTTGATGCTAGTGAGAAGTCAGAGGATGATATGGAGTCAGTGAAAGCTAAGATGGCAGAAATGGAAGATAGATCCAGAAGGAATAATGTGAAGATAAGAGGGATCCCTGAACCAGTTAAAAATCAGGAGCTGCGTAGCTATGCTGCACAACTGTTCGCTGCAGTTTTGCCAGACCTGTCTGCTCTGGACTTCACTGTAGATAGGATCCATAGGCTCCCGAAGCCCACATACCTCTCTGACGCTATACCTAGGGATGTGATCCTTAGATTACATTTTTATCACACCAAAGAACAACTGATGGCAGTGTCGCGTCAAAAAGGACAGATCCCGGCTCCTTACTCTGACCTCCAGTTCTATGCGGATTTATCGCAGTACACTCTCCAAAAACGCAGAAATCTCAATACTATCACGAAGGCCCTCAGAAATCACAAACTAACCTATAAATGGGGCTTCCCGACCAAGCTGATAGTCACAAAAGATGACAAGGACTATATTGTGGACTCCCTGGCCAAAGGAATGTCACTGCTACACTCCTGGGGAATTGTCCCTGATAATCAACCACAACCTCAGCGGGGACCCCCACCCACATCAAAAAACCTAGAACCTGAATGGCGCACTGTTGATCGCAGAAATGCTCGTTCTCACAACTAAACTGGATTGCACTCTGAAGATTGCATAGAGTGCCTGTTGGAATGGATCGGATTCCTGTTCCGAACTTTCTCCTTTTCCCCACCTACCGCTTGAGTGATAACGAGTCACACACTTATGCACTCTGTTACTTGGCCAGTTGCCATTGTTATTTTTTTTTCTCTCTTTCATGTTTCTCTTGAAATAACTCTCTTTTGCCCTAATAGCCTGAAGTACGGCCTCACATACCTCGCTGAAAGAACATTAACCGAGTATGAGCACGAAAGACCTATCTCGCGCAGAGCACCTACAGGAATTAACCAGCGACTCCCACCATCTGTAAGTAACTTTATTACCCACACATGGCGGTACAGTTTATGTCTCTGAATACAAAGGGTCTTAATCACCCTGCCAAGCGGAGATCTCTGTGGAAGGAGGCCTTGCATCAACATTGTGACATTTTGTGTGTCCAGGAGACTCACTTTTTGCAGGACTCGCCTCCTAAATGCACACATCCCCAGTTTCCCCACGTCTATCAAGCTAATGCGCCCTCAAAGACAAGGGGAGTGATGATAGCAATAAGAGACACAGTCACTTTCCATCTACATGAAGCTATATGCGATCCTCAGGGACGTTTCATAATATTGATATGTGACATTAACTCCGTCACCTACACAGTGGCGAATATATATGCACCGAATGTGAGACAAATCAAATTTTTTCACAGGATTGTGAAAAAAGTAAGAAAGGTGCAGAGGGGAGGGGTGATTATTTGTGGGGACTTCAACATCACACCTGACCCGGATGTAGACTCCACCTCTTCACCAAAGAGGCGGCCCCAATCTCTGTTGAAGTCCCTACAGAACCATAACCTATATGACTCTTGGAGATGCTTAAACGCAACCGAAAGAGATTATACCTTTTTCTCTAATTGTCATGGGTCCTATAGTAGAATTGACTTATTTTTGGTTGACAGATGGGTACTGATGAAATGTAAGTCGGTTAAAATCAATTGTATCACATGGTCGGACCATGCCTCGATATGCTTAACAATAGGGAACCCTTCCTCTCAAAAATCCACTTATCTATGGAGAGCCAATCATCGCCTACTGCAGGAAGGTCCGATCAGGTCATACATCCAGGTAAAAATGAGTGAATACTTTGACGTAAATCAAGGTTCAGTGACAAACCCTTTTATTCTATGGAACGCACACAAGGCGGTGATGAGGGGGGTGATGATGCAGCAGGGGGCGAGATACAAGAGGGAAATGCAGCAGCAAATCGTACAACTGATATCCAAAATTGAAGACATAGATAGACGAAACAAAGCTAATCCATCCCACATATTGTCTGACCAAGTAACACAACTTCGCACAGAACTACGACTAAAATTCCTTGACGATTTTGAAAAGACCTCTAGGAGGTTGAAACTGGCATACTATACCAGCGGAAATAGAGCAGGCAAATTGCTTGCCAACAAACTGAAGGGTCACAGAACTAGAACCCAAATCTCCCATATTCTACAACCAAAAACGCAGGTCAAGCAAACTCACCCCCAAGCAATAGCTGACGCATTTAGCCAATACTATAGCTCATTATATAACCTAAAAGACGATCTTGACACACCACAACCGACAAAAGAGGCTATCGACACATTCTTAGACAAACTCAATTTCCCCAAACTTACACAGGAACACCTCCAGAGCCTTAACTCTCCCATATCGGAACTAGAGGTGATACAGACGATCCAGGCTCTCCCCGCCAACAAATCGCCCGGCCCAGATGGTTTTACAGGGGAATACTACAAGACGTTTCAGGACATTCTTTGCCCACATCTCACCAAAACATTCAATTTAGCTGCTGCATCTTCCTCTTTCCCTCCTGAAATGCTAACTGCTACAATCATAGCTTTGCCTAAACCAGGGAAATCTCCAGATGTGCCACAAAACTTTAGACCAATATCATTACTGAATAATGATGTCAAGATATATGCCAAACTTATAGCTACTAGATTGGTGGATATCCTACCTGACATCGTGGATATGGACCAGTCTGGATTCACTAAGGGGAGACAAACAGCTGATGCCACTAGGCGTCTGGTGAACCTAATACACATTGCTAAGAGGAGGGGAACGCCTTCTCTGCTCCTCTCGCTGGATGCGGAGAAGGCGTTCGATAGAATTCATTGGGGATACCTTACAGAGGTGCTGAGCAGGTTTGGTTTTGGGGGCCTCATACTTTCTGCAATAAAGGCGTTATACACACTTCCTTCAGCTCAGGTTTACATTGCAGGTGCTCTGTCAACTCCCTTTGACATAACAAATGGCACGCGCCAAGGGTGCCCGTTATCGCCGCTCATTTTTAACTTGTTAATGGAACCTCTGGCCATGTACGTGAGAGGACACCCCCGAATAGCAGGTTTGCAAGTGGGTAACAGGAAACATGTCATTAGTTTATTTGCCGACGACATAATTTTGTTCTTAACTAAGGTAGAAGACTCCCTGGCCAATGTTCACAATGCACTACAGACCTTCTCATTAATTTCCTACTATAAGGTGAACGAAACAAAATCCTATCTGATGGGATTAGGCTTAGCTCCAGAAAATAAAACAGAACTACAGACCAAGTACCCTTATGTGTGGTCAGATGGAGGTTTAGGATATCTGGGCATAACATTAACTAAGGATACAGCTGAACTAATCAATGCTAACTACACTCCATTCCTGAACTCCTTTCGAAACAAATTGAACAAAATTACTCACTCTGAATTGTCCTGGCTGGGTAGATTGGCGGCCTTCAAAATTATGGTCTTACCTCAGCTGCTATATTTGTTCAGGACTCTCCCGATACCTCTGCCTGGTGCGTACTTTGCCTCCCTTCAATCGATCCTGAACAACTATTTGTGGCAGGGGAGGAGGGCGAGGTGCGCGTTTGGCAAATTGGTGAGGAATGGAGCGGCGGGGGGCATAGGCCATGTTGTACTGCAGGATTATTATTTTGCTTCAATATTAGCCCAGATTAAAGTCTGGCTAAGACCTAACTGCATCCACTTATGGAAAAAACTAGAAGCCACACAAATACAGACAGACAACTTGGCTGATTTTTTGATGACAGCTCGTCATTGCAAATCTCTTGACAGGAATCTATCGCCACCCATACTAGCTTCACTGAGGGCATGGGCCCATCTTTGTACAGCACAATCAGGGGAGGAAGAGCTGATCCCCCTGAACCTTAACATACTGGCAGTCCGCCACATTATCCCAGATATAAATCTTAACACATGGAATTTACAGGGTATTCAACATTTGGAAGATATAATTACTCACTCCAAAATTAAACCATTTCACTTACTACGACAAGAATTTAGCCTGCCACTGAGGGAGCATTATAGGTATATTCAACTAACTCAAGTAATAAGGAAGATCCCTACTCTGTTTACCCAACTTCCAAAGAAATTAACAGATTTTTACCAACAAGACACAAAAGGTTCCAAAGGTATATCAATCATTTACAGGGCGCTACAGAGCAAGGACATCTTAATTAAAACCCCAAACATTTTGGCATGGGAAAAAGACATTGGTCTGACATTCACTGCTAAAAAGTGGGAGAGGGCTATCAAACTTCACTTAACTGCTACCAAGAGTACAAATTTGTGGGAAATGCACCAGAAAATCTTGCTTCGATGGTACCTTACCCCACATAGATTGTCAAAAATTTTCCCAGGCACTTCCTCATGGTGCTGGAGATTATGTGGAGAGAGGGGTACACTGTTCCACATATTGTGGTCATGCCCGAAGGTTAAACCTTTGTGGATGCAGATTGAGAGACTAATACGAACTATTTCACATATCACTTTACCCTTACGTTCCGAAATGGCCATACTCTCTTTGGAGTTGGACTCTGTACCTGTGGCACTTAGGACTGTATCAGCACATATATTAATGGCCACACGCCTAACTATACTTAGACACTGGAAGAACATTGAAGCCCCAAAATTCCCAGAAGTTATAACTACTGTACAAACACATAGTACATATGAAATTCTCCATGCTTCAGCAAGAGGGCAATTTGACAAGATATCCAAGTTATGGGCACCTTGGCAAGACTGGTATAACAAGCAAATAAACTAATGCAAGCTAATTAGGGCATACGTTACAACTCTAGTTAAGCTTAAAGTTATTTCATATGTTTGATTTTATTTTCTTTTATCCTTTTTCTCTTTCTTGGTTCCTACTGATGTAGTTACAAGTAACATGATATTTCATAGGAGTAGGGGCACTTTGCACTACCAATACTATTATACAAAGGAGGGGACCTCAGGGAAGGTAGTAGGTTGATCACTGCAACCAAACAGAGAGATTGCTAGTGGTCGACCATAGTTTGTGGAAACCAACCATTGTCCCTCTCTCACCTAATAAAGGACTACTTAAGACGCTTAACGAATTGATTAATACATCAGGGGACTGTGTTCCTCTTTAACTCAGTTCTAAATTATTTTGTATTATTTACTATATTATTTATATCTCTTTACTTTTTGTTTGCTAAAAAGTCTTTATCCTATGTATGCTTTAAACTTTGAATAAAAATTATTGATATAAAAAAGTCTCACACATGTGGTATCCCCGTACTCAGAAGAAGCAACAGAATGTATTTTGAGGTGTAATTCCACATATGCCCATGGCATGTTTGAGCAATATATCATTTAGTGACAACTTTGTGCAAAAAAAAAAAAAAAAAAAATTATTTTTTCCGCAACTTGTGTCAACATATAAAATATTCCATGGACTCGACATGCCTCTCAGTATATAGCTTGGGGTGTCTACTTTCCAAAATGGGGTCATTTGGGGGGGTTTTGAACTGTTCTGGCATTTTATACACAACATTAGGAAGCTTACATCCACTCTTCTAACCACTTGAAGACAAAGCCCTTTTTGACACTTTTTGTTTACATGAAAACATATTTTTTTTTGCAAGAAAATTATGTTGAACCCCCAAACATTATATATATTTTTAAAGCAAAGGCCCTACAGAATAAAATGGTGGGTGTTGCATTTTTTTTTTCTACACAGTATTTGCGCAGCGATTTTTCAAACGCATTTTTTGGGGAAAAAATACACTTTTTTTAATTTTAATGCACTAAAACACACTATATTGCCCAAATGTTTTATGAAATAAAAAAGATGATCTTAGGCCGAGTACATAGATACCAAACACGACATGCTTTAAAATTTCGCACAAACGCGCATTGGCGACAAACTACATACATTTTTAAAAGCCTTTAAAAGCATTTACAGGTTACCCCGTTAGATTTACAGAGGAGGTCTACTGCTAAAATTACTGCCCTCGATCTGACCTTCGCGGTGATACCTCACATGCATGGTGCAATTGCTGTTTACATATGACGCCAGACCGACGCTTGCGTTCGCCATTGGGCAAGAGCAGGGCAGGACAGGGGTGCTTTTTTTTTTTTTTTTTTTTTTTTTTATTATTAATTTTGCTTTTTTATTTTATTTTTAAACTGTTGCTTCCATATTTATTTATTTTTATCACTTTTATTGTTATCTCAGGGAATGTAAATATCCCCTATGATAGCAATAGGTAATGACAGGTACTCTTTTTTGAAAAAACTGGGGTCTATTGGACCCTAGATCTTTCCTCTGCCCTCAAAGCATCTGACCACACCAAGATCGGTGTGATAAAATGCTTTCCCAATTTCCCAATGGCGCTTTTTATATCCGGGGGGGGGGGACATTCCCTCCCACTGCTTGTAAAAGCAGTCCAGAGGCTAATTAGCCACTAGGATTGCTTTTACATGAAAGCCGGCCGCTGGCTGAAAAGAATGATACGAAGATGATACCTAAACCCGCAGGCATCATTCTGGTATAAACATTCAAAGTCCAGCAACATACCAGTACGTTGCTGGTCCTTGTTGGACATGTATTGTAATCTTTTTTTTCATGCACCCTGTTGGCTGAACGAAAAAAAGAGATTGATCGGTGGGTATGCCCACCATTAGAATACCGCCCTTCATCCACCCACTTCTAATGATGGGCATACATGCACCATTTATATATGCCGAAGCATGGGGGCATCTTCTCGCAAAAGTTATGCCGCGTACACATGGTCAGACTTTTCCACGGGCAAGCCTCCGTCGGAATTTCGACCGTATGTACGCGGCATTAGGAGCAAAATCGCTCCTCCGCTCCTGCTGCCCCAATGCTTTGGCATATATGCTTTTTTTTTTTTTAACTGTGGTGGTGAAATCACCTCCTACAGCACTGGAGTCGCAGGGATCAGGCCTGTCTCTGCGAACGCTGCAGTTATGTGTGTTGTGTTTTGCAAGTGACAGTGATCGATCGATACTGCACTTCGGTGGCCTGGGCTGGACGGAGGGGCAAAACGCAGGTGCTAGCAGGTATCTGGGCTGATCCCGCTAACACTGCATTTTTGGGAACCCTAAACTGCTGGGGACGCTAGTATAGATCTGATCAGATCAGATATTGAGCTGATCAGATACTATACCACTAAGGGGGGTGTATGCTTCTCGCGTGGGTGTTAGCGCTACTGGCACTAACCTGACGCTGCCTGGGGTGTGACGCAGACCCTCTCTGACGCTAAAACCTAACTGATATCACCCGCCGGGCGATCAGGGGGTTAAACCTTTATTGGGTTATATACGGCGGGTGCCCTGACACTATAAAAAGCAAACTAACTAACCAGCGTCACCCGTAACACTTATATGATGATCACTGGTGAAAAGGTTAACTAGGGGCAATTAGGGGGTTAAAACCTTTATTAGGGTAATATATGGGGGTACCTGACGCTATATAAAAACCTGACGGCGAACCTAAAAAAAAATTACTGGCTACCTATCGGCATCACCGACACTAAGACAACGATCATAAAAAGGATTGCTTAGCGACAGTGGTGATAGGGGGTGAAAGGGTTACCTGGGGGGCGATCAGGGGGTTAAACCTTTATTAGATAATATATGGGGGTACCTGACGCTATAAAAACCTGCGGCGAACCTAAAAAAAATTACTGGCTACCGATCAGCATCACCGACGCTAAGACATCGATCAGAAAAATGATCGCATAGCCACGGCGGTGCTAGGGGGTGAAAGGGTTACCTGGGGGGTGATCAAGGGGGTTAAACCTTTATTAGGTAATATATGGGGGTACCCGACGCTATAAAAACCTGCGGCGAACCTAAAAAAAATTACTGGCTACCGATCAGCATCGCCGACGCTAAGACATCGATCAGAAAAATTATAACTTAGTGACAGTGGTGATAGGGGGTGAAAGGGTTACCTGGGGGGCGATCAAGGGGGTTAAACCTTTATTAGGTAATATATGGGGGTACCCGACGCTATAAAAACCTGCGGCGAACCTAAAAAAATTTACTGGCTACCGATCAGCATCACCGACGCTAAGACATCGATCAGAAAAATGATTGCTTAGTGACAGTGGTGATAGGGGGTGAAAGGGTTATCTGGGGGGTGATCAGGGGGTTAAACCTTTATTAGGGGGGGTTAGGGGGCTACACTGGACCTAAGACTAAACTTTGGTGACACTTTTACAGTCACAAATGTCACTGATTGCAGTGATCACTAAATAAATGGTCACTGCAATCAGTGACACTGTGACTGGGGGCTGGGGGGTGATCTGGGGGGGCGATTTATGTGCCTATGTGTCCTGGTGTCAGTGTAGTGTTGTGTGTACTAACCTGGCATCTTCTCCTGTACGGCGCTCGGTATATGTGAGCGCCCCAGGAGAGATGACATCACTTCCTCCTTCCTGGCAGGCAGGGGAAGCTCTCTCATTCGCCGGGAGCGATCGAGAGGGGGTGGCCGGAATCGAACGGCCGGCCCCTCATGCCGGATCGCTCCCGAAGGTAAAACGACCGCTCACTGTAAAGAAGGGGGGTCCGATCGGACCCCCCAACTATACAAAGACAATCACGTATATATACGTGATTGTGCCTGTCAGTGCCATTCTGCCGACGTATATTTACAGTGGGCGGTCGTTAAGTGGTTAAACTTCATTTAGACATATGTTTGGGGAAGGGTGACAAAATTGCACGTTTAACTCAAACACAACAGGAAGTGAGGGGAAATCGCCTCTTTGACAATTGTTGCTGAAACGTGTCCCCATCAGAAGTTTCCCCCTACCTTTTCAGTGACAACTCTCACATTTTGGATTTTATTATTATTATCATCATACAGGATTTATATATTGCCAACAGTTTGCAAAGCGCTTAACAAAATAAAGGGAGACAGTACAGTTATACAAGAGGGTTAGAGGACGGCCCTGCTCATGAGAGCTTACAATCTAAAAGGGAGGGGCAAGTGATACAAAAAGCTAATGGCCGTTAAGGATGAGCTGATAGATGAAGTACAGTTTGAAGGTAAAGATGGGATAGACGGCCCTAAGGTTGGCCATCTACAGTGCAATTTGCATGATTCCCACCATCAACACAGACAGTGCTGACAGGGAAATCGTCAATTATCTTCCACCGGTAGGGTTGGGCGGGAGAAGACAGTGATTACCGCTAGGGGCTATAGCAGCCGCTTGTGATAATCGGAAGTGAATCCAGCTGAGATTTGAACCGGGTACAGACAGCATAAATAAACCTGTAGATTGAACACAGACGGACAACATTGCCACTGTGCCTATTAAGCTGAACTCTGGAGAATATTTGTATTGCAGACTTGCATTGGTCCAGCTTAGCTCCCCAAGAGGTGGGGAAGTGATATTACACCCTCTCCCTTGTCCAATCAGAGAGCACCTTGTATTGGTTGCGGGGGGAAAAAATAAAATAAAAAATATGTTCCATGACTGGCAGTGAGGCAGCCACTTGCACAAGACCCGAAAGATTTTAGCCATTACTGTAGTTGCACCAGCTACTACAATGATTTACACTTTCCCTAGCGGTTCCTCAGGTATGAGTAATGCATACTTGTGTTTTGCCAAGCTAGACCAATGTAAGTGCAATATAAATATTTCCTAGAGTAAAACTTTAAATGCAGGGTTGCTTTTTCTCATTTTGTATCTGGTAATCCTGCTTTTCCTAGGACCTTCTGCTAGGTAATAACATGCACTCTTGTGAGTCTATGCAGAAGCATCCCCTACCGCAGAGCTCCTTTCTGCAAAATCTACAGCTTCAGCTTCCACCCCTCTCACAAAAAACAATAGTCTGACACATCACTGTCTAGAAATATTAATCCCCAAAGCCAAGAGTAAGAAAGCTGTGTATGGTGTGCTGCTCTACCAACTGCTGACTGAAAAATATATTTCTCTTATCTTCCATGGACTGACACAGCTGGATACTGTAAACGTGTGGGTGTATGTCCCTGCTTGCAGGAGAAGATCTAGGCAGAATGTTAGATGTTAGAAACATTCTAGAACAAACCAGAGCTGAACAGCCCTGCCCAGGGGGGCGGTCCCTCCGGACATTACCCTTCCACCTGCAGCCAGCAGCCTCAGTTTTTTTCTGCCTAGCAGAAGGCGAAGACGTGGCTCTCTCAGGAGCCAGTCTCCTGGAAGATTTTACTTTTAAAATGTATTCCTTTGGGAATTTTATTATTTTATTTTTGAGACCTTCAATCAACGGTCGGCTGGGCAACAGGTTGGGTACACTGGTATCCTCGTAGTCTTCCCTGTCTGACCATCGAGCGTGCTGATCCTCGCCTTGTGTGCGTGAGACTCAGTTCACGACATGCCCCATGACTCCAGGGGTGGCCGGGTTGATTTTATGCTCCCGTGGTCCTCTCAAGATTGAACAGTACCTGACTGACTGTATCTTTTGCGGTGGACCGGGCCAACAGCTACGCAGTACTGCTCTGTGATAGGTCTGTCTGAAACAAGCCAGTGGGTCCCTCTGGGACGGGTAAGTAGTCTCTCCTGCTGCAGGTGAGTACATGCTGGCTGTGTTTCTTTATATGAGGGGGTTTCTCCCTGTCTCCACCGTTATGCTGCTCTCTGCACCCTGTACTGGTGCTGTGCTGTGCGGGTGCTTGGGGGTCACTCTGGCCTGGCTGGGGGCGCTCATGTCTGTTAGTGGACTCTGGGAAGAGGAGCAGTGTTCTGGTGTGTGAGGTGGGGAATTATTGCGTGTGCCATTAGCGCGCGCATTAGCGCTGGATGCTTTTTTGAATAATGCGCCCAGCAGCCATCTTGCTGTGGTTCAATGGTGCAGTTATATCTGCGGCCGGCGGCCATTTTCTTGAAGCCGCAGCGCTTTTACTTTCAGTTTCGGCCTCTAGCGGCGGTGCTGCAGCGCGAATCTCCTCACAGATTCTTCACTCTCCTCAGGTTTCACAGCGCGGTTTCTTCAGCAGAACTGAGCGGTCCCTAAGGGTTGGTGAGTCCTCCGGGTATCCCCTCCTCGGCCTCAGCGTAGCCAGTGGGTGGACTTTATATTCACTGTAGTAGTGTATAAGGTCTCAGAGGGTGGCGATATGGAGTCTGGTACACCTGCTTCTCCACACTTGCCTGAGGCAACTGGCAGTGCTCCTGCACCTGCGGTCCCTATGGACCAGTTGTCGGCAGTCCTGGAATCATTCCTTGTCAGAATGGAAGCGGTGTGTGAGCGCAAGGGAGCTGTAAAGCGCCCCCTCCCCACACATTCTCCTGTAGGGGAGTGCTCTGTCTCAGATATGGGCCTAGCTACTGCCGCTCAGGACCCTAGCTCTGAGAATTTTGATGTTTTTGGACAGGACATTCCTTGTGAGGAAGACTCCAATTTTGAACCAGTAACTGACAGGGTGCTTGTAAGTGAACTCCTTGATGCTGTGAGGGACACTCTCAAGCTGAATGTTGAGACTGAGGAACCCCAGGAGGATACTGTCTCCTTTTTTGGTTCCTTTTAAAGCCGTCTCTTCAAAAAAGGTCTTTCCATATGTGCCTTTTTTAATACATTCATTGACCAAGTCTGGGATAGGCCGCAGAAGACTTTGACGGTCCCGCTGCGCCTAGCCATAAGGTACCCCTTTGAGAAGGACCTGGTAAAGAAGTGTGCTCACCCCCCAGTGGTCGACCCCCCGGTCGCCCGTTTGAATAAGGCTACCACGCTCCCAATTGAAGGGACTCCTGCATTTAAGGATCCCACTGACAGGAGGTCTGAGGTGGTGAGTAGAACTATGTTTGCCTTATTGGGGTCTGCCTTACGCCCTATAGTGGCGGCGACACTTGTGTCTCAGGCACTCACAGGATGGGCAAAGATTTTGCACCAGACGGTACAGGAGCATAATCTCCCTCCTGAGACCATTGCCCTGGCTCATTAACTTGTGCAGGGTCTGGTCTATGTGTGCGATGCCACTTTGGATGCGGCCCCTTTAATATCTGGGGCCTGTATCTCTGCTGTGGTGCTGCGTCACCTTATCTGGCTAAAATGCTGGTCGGCCAACCTAGCTTCCAAAAAGCTCCTGGCTGACTTGCCCTTTAAGGGCGGTAGACTGTTTGGGGCTGCCCTGGATGACATTATTAAGGATGTCACAGGGGGTAAGAGCACCTTCCTCCCTCAGTCTGTTAAGGGAAAGGAGCCCCTCCGCAGGTCGGACCCTTCCTTTCCGGCGAAGAAGTTTTTTCGTCAGTCAGAATCCACAGGTAAGCCCGCCCAGACTGAAAAAAGTGTGGCGGGGGGACACAAGCTTCCCTGGGTGCGTAAGCCTATCAAGCAAGCTCCCAAGCCTGCCACTGCATGAAGTCTTGCCCCTGCCCGACTCTGGGATGGAGGGACGTCTTTGCAGGTTCACGGTTCGGTGGACCTCCCGGATATCCGACCGGTAGGTGTGCGAGGTGGTCCCCTCCGGATACAGGATAGAGTTTCGCTCATGGCCCCCAAACAGGTTCTTCCCCTTCAAACCTCCCTCTCCTTCCTGCCCGCCGGGCGGCCCTCTTGGGGGCCGTACAGGATTTGCTCGGTGCGGAGTGATTGTGCCGGTTCCGTCACAGGAGAGGTTTCAGGGGTTTTACTCGAACCTGTTTGTTGTCCCGAAGAAGGACGGGATACGGCCAATCCTGGACCTCAAGGCTTTGAATGCCTATGTGAAGGTTCAAAAATTCCGGATGGAATTCATTTGCACGGTGATTGCGACCCTCCACCAAGGGGATTTCCTGGCGTCCTTGGATATCAAGGACGCTTGCTTGCACGTCCCAATCTGCGCAAGTTACCAGAGGTTTCTGCGCTTTGCCATAGGCGAAGTCCACTATTAGTTCGTGGCTCTTCCCTTCGGCCTAGCATCGGCACCACGGGTTTTCACCAAAGTGCTTGCCCCGGTTCTAGCTTTGCTGAGACAGCGAGGAATTGTTATCATGGGCTATCTGGACGACCTCCTTCTAAGAGCAGAAACTGGCTCAGAATTGGAGGAAAATGTGACAATAGTCAGCCAGACCCTCCGGGACTTCGGGTGGCTTCTGAACATGCAGAAGACGGTGCTAGTACCGACTCAATGTTTGGAGTATCTGGGTCTGATCCTGGACACTCCGGCAGCGAAGGTGTTTCTACCCGTGGAGAAGTTACTGACACTTCAGTCGGCAGTGCGGGTCCTGACGGCCCGAAAATGGTCGTCAATCCATTTCTGCATGAGGGTCCTGGGACTAATGGTGGCCTCCTTCGAGGCGGTCCTGTATGCCCAATCGCACACTCGGGCATTGCAGAAGGGAATTCTGTCTGTTTGGGACAAGTCCCCATTGTCATTGGATCTTCAGATCCTGGTGAGTCACTCTGTCAAGGCGTCCCTGACGTGGTGGCTGAGATCCCCGGCTCTTCGGGCCGGGAAGTCATTCCTCCCTATCCAGTGGACGGTGGTCACGACAGACGCCAGATTGACGGGCTGGGGAGGAGTTTGGGGAGTCCTGTCAGCACAAGGCCTCTGGACTCCGGACGAATCTCGTCTCACAATCAACGTTCTGGAATTGCGAGCGATCAGACTGTGTCTCTCCGCGTGGTCGAAGAGACTACAGGGCCGCTCGATCAGAATTCAGTCAGACAACGCCACGGCCGTGGCGTATGTCAACCGTCAGGGGGGCACTCGGAGCTCGGCTGCGGCATCCGTGGGGTCAGTATCGCTTGATATATGCTTACCCTCCACTGCAGTTGATTCCTCGTCTGCTGCGCAGGGTAGCGGCCGAGGGCATTCCGGTGATCCTCATTGCCCCGAATTGGCCTCGGCGTCATTGGTACGCCGATCTGGTACGTCTCATCGCGGACGTCCCTTGGCAACTGCCCATGAGGGAGGACCTTCTGTCTCAAGGTCCTATCTTTCATCCTGCTTTACAGTCTCTGGTTTTAACGGCATGGCTATTGAGAGCCAGGTGCTGAAGGACCGAGGCCTGTCGGATTCGGTGATTTCAACCATGCTTGGGGCACGGAAGTCTTCTAGAAAGATCTATCACCGTACCTGGAGAGCTTACATCGCTATGTGCGAAGAGCTAGACTGGCGTCCACGGATGTACTCTGTCCCCAGAATCCTGCGGTTCTTGTAGCATGGTGTAGCCCAAAGGCTGGCTTTGAGCACTATCAAGGGTCAGCTTTCAGCCTTAGCTGTTTTCTTTCAACGTCCCCTAGCAGGTCATTCCTTAGTTAGCACTTTTGTGCAGGGGGTTCGCCATGTGGTTCCCCCTGCCAAGCCTCCGCTCCCTCCTTGGGATCTGAACTTGGTGCTCTCGGTTCTTCAGGAACCTCCTTTTGAAATTATCAGAGATATTCCTCTTTTAACCTTGTCTCAGAAGGTGGCTTTCTTAGTAGCCATCACTTCTGTTAGACGGGTGTCTGAGTTGGCGGCTCTGTCATGCAAGTCGCCTTACCTGGTCCTCCATAAGGATAAGGCGGTGTTGCGCCCGCGACCGTCTTTCCTTCCAAAGGTGGTTTCGGCCTTTCACCTTAATGAGGACATTGTCCTTCCGTCCTTGTGCCCTCATCCATCGCATCCTAGAGAGTTTGCGCTTCACAATTTGGATGTGGTACGAGCCTTACAGGTGTACCTGTCTGCTACTGCTTCCATTCGGAAGTCTGACTCACTGTTTGTGTCTGTCTCGGGTCCAAAACAGGGCCAAGCGGTTTCGTCTGCCACCATTTCTAGGTGGATCAGACAGACCGTTATACAGGCCTATGCCATTAATGGGCGGGCGCCTCCCTTTCTGGTTACGGCGCATTCCACTAGGGCAATTGGTGCTTCCTGGGCTTTCCGACATCAAGCGTCGGTTGCACAAGTGTGCAAGGCGGCGACCTGGTCGTCCGTTCATACCTTTTCTAAGTTCTATAAGGTTGATGTGGCTGCATCTTCGGATGCTTACTTTGGCCGCAAAGTGCTGCAGGCCGCTGTTTAATGTTGCAACTCAAAGGTGGGAAGGGTAATGTCTGGAGGGACCGCCCACCTGGGCGGGGCTGTTCAGCTCTGGTTTGTTCTAGAATGTTTCTAACATCTAACATTCTGCCTAGATCTTCTCCTGCAAGCAGGGACATATACCCACACGTTTACAGTATCCAGCTGTGTCAGTCCATGGACGTCAGAGAAACGGATTTTAAGGTGAGTACAAAAATCCTATTTTACCACTCGGTGCCCGCGCTATAGCCGAAAGATGGCGACAGCGGGGGCTTAAAATGCCAGGAGGGCTACATGGACGTCCTCCCATTCTCACGCTGTGCCTGGGACTCGACTGATCGAGGTAAAGGGCCAATCACAACGGGCCATTTACCATGTGATCAGCTGTCAGCCAATGATGGCTGATCGCAGAAGTAAACAGAAGCCGGTTATTGGCTTTTTAAAATTTTCCTTACGCCGTCAGTGTGAAGAAAAGAAGAAAGCTGTTAACTGGCTTCTGTTAGAGGGACATCAGTCCCCTTAGTGCCACCTATCAGTGCCCATCACTGCCTCATCGTCCGTGCTGCCTCTCCATTTTGCCTATCAGTGCCACCTCTCCATGCCACCCATCAATGCCCATCAGTGGAGGAGAAAAATTAACAACATTTTATAACAATATGAAAAACTTTTTTTTTCAAAATTTTCGGTCTTTTTTTGTTTAGCAAAAAATAAAAAACCCCAGTGGTGATTTAGATACCACCAAAAGAAAGCTCTATTTGTGTGATTTGTTTATATATATATATATATATATATAAAACTTTCATATGGGTACAGTGATGCATGACTACGCAATTGTATTTCAAAGTGTGACCGCGCTGAAAGCTGAGAATTGGCCTGGGCAGGAAGGGGGGTGTATGTGCCCGGTAAGCAAGTTGTTAAGAACATAGTTGGAAAAATGATGAAAATCAACCGTCATTTATATTGTATTTTTTTTTTTTTACCAAGGACATTTTTTTAATGAAGGTTTCTAGCTTTCCCAGCAGCCCATCAGATCTGAAATACAAATTGTTCCTGGAGTGTAGCTTCAAAGCGCAAACCACCTGAGAGCCAGTTCACACAGGGGCGACTTGGGATCCGACTAGAAATTCAATGGAAGTGAATGGGAGCCGTCTTAATGCACACTACTGAAGTCGCTCCGACTTCAGAAAAGGTTCCTGTACGACTTCAATCCGACTTGCGTCTAGGCAACTTGTATCTATTGATTTCAATGGAAGTCGCCTCCAAAGTCGGATCACTGTCTTAACTGAAGCGACTTTCCAGGAAATGAAAATAGTTTTTAAGGGCAAACCCCTCCCTCCCACAGAGCAGATTATTATTTAATTGGCCACTGGCTTTGTCGCCTGTCCTGGAGGCGACTTGAGTCGCGTTGTAAGTCGCTCCAAGTCACGCTGCTGTTCGCGCTCAAGTCGTCTCCAAGTTGCCTGTGAAATGCGCGCTGGAAGTTGTGTTGCCCCGGCTCTAAGAGAGACAGTGTGGGTTATTTACTAAAGGCAAATTCACTTTACACTACAAGTGCAGTCGCTGTAGATCCGAAGGGGACATGCAAGGAAAATAAAAAAAACTGCATTTTAGCTTGTACATGATTGGATGATAAAATCAGCAGAGCTTCCACTCATTTTAGATCTACCCCTCAGATTTACAGCGACTGCACTTTCAGTGCAATTTCAAGTGCACTTTGCACTTGTAGTTTGCACTTATAGTGCAAAGTGGATTTGCCTTTCGTAAATAACCCCCAATGGGGGTTAAAGCTGAACTCCAGGATAAGTAAATATTGCATTCCTTGTGTATTCTGGAATCCTAAGCTATGTATATTTCTTCCAGATCTGTGCAGTAATCCAGTGTGAAATGATGCCTTTGTGCAAGAGCTTCCTGTAATAAAGACCAGTCACTGCTGTTCTCTCACCTTCTACAGGTTGTGACTGGTCTTGTCTCCGCCCTCTCCTGTAGTTATCTGCAGGCAGGCTGTAGTAGGTGGAGCCTACTGGGTCCCTCCCACAGCTCTGCTCTGCACAGGCTAGGTATAGCACAGTGATGATGTCACTGCTACGTTTATAAGGCAATATCTGGGTTTGCAAGGGCATTTGGCAGTGGATTTCTATCCTTTGTGGTTATTGAGGAATATATTTTAACCACTTACTTTGAAGAGGACTACCGTTGTTATGGTAGCGGCTAGCTACCATAACCCCGGTATCCACTTCTAGAGCGGGCGGTCCGCTTTAAGATAAAAGTGGTCTCTGCGGCGGATTCCCTGCGAGATCACTTTTATCGGCAACGGGAGAGAGCCTCCCCCCTCCCGACGCTCTCCGGTGCCCTCCGCCGCCGGCGGAGGCGATCGCATCTGCTCCCTTGTGTGACATGGATACTAGTGAGGGGAAGATGGCCCCCACCCGTCTCCATATCATTGCAGGGCGGAAGCCACGTCAAAACGTCTCTTCCGCCCAATGCTCTTAAAGGGACATTTTTGCGTTAATTTTATTTTTTATTGCATTTTAGTGTAAATATGAGATCTGAGGTCTTTTTGACCCCAGATCTCATATTTAAGAGGTCCTGTCATGCTTTTTTTCTATTACAAGAAATGTTTACATTCCTTGTAATAGGAATAAAAGTGTCCCATTTTTTTTTTAAAAGAACAGTGTAAAATGAAAAGTGAAAACTAAAAGGCAAAATAAATAAGACATTTTTTATTTTTTAAACGCGCCCCCTCCCGCCGAACTCGCATGCAGAAGCGAACGCATACATGAGCAGCGCCCGCATATGAAAGAGGTGTTCAAACCACACATGTGAGGCATTGCCGCAATCGTTAGAGGGAGAGAAATAATTCTAGCCCTGGACGTCCTCTGTAACTCACAACATGCAATCTGTATAATTTATTTTAAACGTCGCCTATGGCAATTTTTAAGGGTAACATTTGTCGCCATTACACGAGCGGGCGCAATTTTGAAGCGTGACATGTTGGGTATCAATTTACTCAGCGTAACATTATCTTTCACAATATAAAAAAAAATAAAATTGGGATAACTTTACTGTTCTCTTATTTTTAAATTAAAAAAAGTGAATTTTTTTCCAAAGTGCGCTTGTAAGACTGCTGCGCAAATACGGTGTGACCAAAAGTAATGCAACGACTGCCATTTTATTCTCTAGGGTGTTAGAACCCCCAAACATTCGTTTTTTTTTTCTAAGTAATTTTCTAGCAAAAACAAACTGTTTTTAACTTGTAAACACCAAATCTCAGAGGCTCTGTCCTTAAGTGGTTAATGAAGATTTTCATGCCCTGGGTACAGCTTTAACTACAGTTTATGTTTTTTTTTTTTAGGGCTCATCACACAGGTGTTTAACCACTTCAGATCCGCGCTATGGCCAAAAGACGGCCGCAGCACGGACCTGAACTGCCGGGAGGGCGTCCCTGGACGTCCTTGTGTTTAGTTCCCCAATGCGCGCCCGCTGCGGCGCGCATCGCGGAAGATCTGTGCCCGATGTGTCATGCAGATGCCGATGTGCGTACTTGCCGGCCGCGCTGTCCTCCAGGTACCCGCGATTGGCAGTCGTGGAGGCCGATGGTGTGTCCCTTGTACATAGGGACAACCATCGGTCACCTCCCCCAGTCAGTCCCCTCCCCCCACAGTAAGAATCACTCATGAGGGAACAAATTTAACCCCTTGATCGCCCCCTAGTGTTAAACCCCTTCCCTGCCAGTCACATTTATACAGTAATCAGTGCATTTTTATAACACTGTTCGCTGTATAAATGTGAATGGTCCCAAAATAGTGTCAAAAGTGTCCGATGTGTCCGCCGCAATATCGCAGTCCTGACCAAAATCGCAGATAACCGCCATTACTAGTAAAAAAAAATGTCATAAATCTATCCCCTATTTTGTAGGTGCTATAAATTTTGTGCAAACCAATCAATAAACGCTTATTAAGATTTTTTATTTTTTTTTACCAAAAATATGAAGAAGAATACGTATTGGCCTAAACTAAGAAAATGTATTTATTTTTTATTTTTTTAAATTGGGATATTTATTATAGCAAAAAGTAAAAAATATTGTGTTTTTTTTCAAAATTGACATTCTTTTTTTGTTTATAGCGCGAAAAGTGCATCAGCGCTGAAAGCTGAAAATTTGTCTGGGCAGGAGGGGGGTTTAAGTGCCCAGTAAGCAAGTGATTAAAATGCAACATACAAAACTTTTTGCTGTACTTACTGCAGGAATAAATAGGACCATACACACTGCAAACTAGAACATGCAGTGTACAAAAAAAAAAAAGTAAGAAACAGCTGCGTCCAGGACATGCATATCTGCAGATTTTACGTGTAAACACGTACATGTATAAAGTAAACATCTAAATGAGAGTACTTTTGATGTGTATTTTATGCTGGATCTTCTACTAGCTCTGGCAGCAAGAACCTGTATTCTATGCAGAAAATACACATATGCCCATGTGAATGAGCCCTAATGCCTTGTACACACGGTCGGATTTTCCATCTGGATAAACTCCGACTGATTCTTCTGACGGAATTCCGTTCAAGCTGTCTTGCATACACACTGTCACACCAAATTCCGACCGACAAGAACGTGGTGGCGTACAACACTACGACGAACCGAGAAAAATTAAGTTCAATGCTTTCGAGCATGCGTCGACTTGATTCTGGGCATGCGTGGTTTCTTTCTTTGTCGGAGTTCCATACGGACGAACGGAATTTCCGATAGACATGTTCTCTTTCTAACTCCGTCGGAAAAATTCCGATGGGGCATACACACGGTCGGAATATCCGATTAAAAAATTCCACCTGACTTTTTTCCTCGGAAATTCCAACAGTGTGTACGCTGCATTAGGGTTCAGGTACACTTTCAAATTATTTGAATTAGCAGCAAAGGGATTTGTTCTTTTTTTTTTTCTTTGGTGTTTATCATCTGAATGTACAGTGCATCCAGGATGTTAGCACTCTTTAATCTGGGATTCATAGAAGGACCAGCATAGCGGTTTCTACTGACAAGGTAAGAAAGGCGATCCCATGACAGATGGGACACTAAGAGGTATCTGCCTGGAGTACACCTGCGGTGACAACCTATCCCATGGGAGAGGGTGTGGTGTACACAGACAGAGGGAGAAGAACCAGAGCTCCAGCACTGCCGAAGAAGAAAAGAATTAAACGATTAAAAAGTAATTAGCCATAGAAAAGATAACGCCTCTGCTGCTGCACGAGGGCTCGGAGTTGTGTAGGAGCCGGAGTTACCGTATTTACCAGGATAGAGTTTCTCGGTCTGCTTAGCATCCGAGTAATTTCAGAGAGCTGCTCCGGAAATCCCGAGGTACCAGAGACTGCTACATCCGATCAGAAGACAGAAGAAAATGCAGGTGCCACATTGTGTATCTGCCGGAGAGATTGGCACGCAGTGGATGGCTGGCGAAGAGGCTAAGTGGGTGCGTCTGAATGTTGGGGGCACGGTGTTTCTCACTACAAAACAGACTCTGTGCCAGGAGCCCAACTCCTTTCTCTGCCGCCTCTGCCAGGAGTCCCTGTTGTTGTCAGAGACGGTGAGACACACAGCCTGTATCTTTTTCTATTATTACTTCTGCAATCTGTCTATCCCTGTCTGGTGGTAACACTGACACTGTTCTGTCTTCTGCTTCCTCCTACATTCATCATCTTAATTTAAAATTCACACCACTTATCTTTCAGTAAATCTCTAGGTCATGCCATGCATTTCTCTCTCTTTAGGATGAGACGGGAGCCTTTCTTGTCGACAGAGACCCCACTTACTTTGGTGCCATCCTACGATATTTGCGATACGGCAAACTGGTCATAGACAAGAATGTTTCCATTGAAGGTAAGTTTTCTATTTCAGTGCACATTTTGTTGTTTGTTAAGGGGAATCTTGCGAGACAAAGTGCCTGTGTGAAAAGCCTCAGATAAAAGCTGACTTCTATAGCAGTGATGCTGTACCTGCTTGCTTGGCACTAGCATGCAGCCCGGGTGTCAGGGAGTTGACAGCTTTTGCCTTAGGCTTCTCAAACAGGTAAATTGATTCATCAATAGTTGGAACTCCACAAATTATATTTTGTTCATACTTACATTGGCCCAGCTTGGCTTGATATAAGCATCTATATCTGATATCTGGAGGGCCACTGGGGATGTTTTAAATCACTGTAGTAATCTGTGCATACAGGGAGAGCAGCCATCCGTTATGTGCAAGTGGCTTCCCCAACGCTGTATCTTGGCCTAGGCTGGCAAGGCCCAGACCTAGGGCGGCACTTTGTAGGGAAAGCGGCATGAAAGGAGTCACCGCTGGCCAGTTTAATGGGGTGGACTGGGCCAGGAGGCAGATCAGTCGGGCACTCCCATAACTGCTGCTGGTGTGCGGGTGCCCGACGTTCTTCAACTATAGGGGGGCCCACCATTTCTAGTTTTGACTCTTCTCTCATCACAGCGGACCTCTCACCTGAGGTCTCAGCTACAGAGAGACAGATGCCATGTCTGGAGGAGAAAGTCAGCTGACAGACACGAGCCAGTAGAGTGAAGGAGGAGGAGCTCTCCACTGTGTAAGGAGACCCCATGTCGGGACAGGTGCAATGAAGACACTTGAAGGGAGCCAGGCAGGCTGTAAGTACCCAGGCTGAAAGGAAAACCACACCAGTTCAGTGGAAATTGCAGGAGAACTATCTAGCTGCCATGGAGCTTCTAATCTGGGTATTAGGGATGGTGCAGATGCAAGGGAGACTGAGATGGTCAGCTACAGGAGGTAGGTAGTAAGATTCTCCTGCAAACTTTTGGGTGATCACCCCTGAGGGCTTTTATGCTTGCAATGATGCATATGGCAGTTTAAATATTAGGAAATCTTCTTATTTATTTGCCTTTGGCAGAGGAGTTGCTATATATCATAGTGACTTACCATAGATATCAGCTACTGGTAATCTATATTGGAGGTAGGTGTTAATGTTTATACAGTAGCTGACTAGATTATATAGCATAGGGTACCCAGGGTAGAAGGAAAGCTACACTATTTGGGTGAAACTTGCATGGCACTTACCTAGCCGCCAAAGGGCTTTTAATCTAGGGATGGTGCAGACACAAAAGGACACTGACATGGTCACCTATACCTAGCAGGTAGGTAGTAGGGGACTCCTGCAATCCTTTGTGTCAGTAGCCATGGCCGTTTTTAACCACTTCAATACAGGGCACTTATACACCCTTCCTGCCCAGACCAAGCTTTTAGTGCTCTTGCACAATTACTCAGTCATGCAACACTGTACCCACCAAAAATGTTATCATTTTTTTCACACAAATAGTGCTTTCTTTTGGTGGTATTTAATCACCACTGGGTTTTTGTTTTTTGTAATAAAGTGAAAAAAGTGAGAACATTTAAAAAAAAAAAAACAACACTTTTTTTAGTTTCTGTAATAACATTTTGCAGATAAGTAATTTTTGTTCATAAATTTGGGCCAAAATTTATACTGCTAACTAACTATCTTTGGTAAAAAATAACCCAAACCATTGTGTATTATTTGGTCTGTGTGAAAGTTATAGAGTCTACCAGCTATGGTGCAAATTATTGAAAATTGATCACACCTGATATCTCATCTCTTGAGGCCCTGAAATGTTAGAAATGTACAAATTCCCCCCAAATGACCCCTTTTTGGAAAGTAGACAGTCCAATGTATTTAGTAAGAGGCATAGTGAGTTTCTTTAAGTTGTAATTTTCTCCCACAATTCTTGGGAAAATAAGGAATTTTTTTTTTTTTTTTTACACAAAGTTTTTATAATAACAAGTTATTTCTCACACACAGCATATGCATACTTTCAATTACACCCCAAAATACATTTAATAAATACAAGGTGTTCTGTGATTGGACGAGGTGGAGAATGTGATGTCACTGCCCTTCCTCTCCACCTTATCTAGTCAAAGAGCATTTTGTAATCATAAAAAAAAAAAAAAAAATACAAGGCATTCTATGAATGGCAGAGGTGCCAAGTGAGCAACCTCCTGTAGTCAGTGTGCAGAGAGAAGCTGCTCACACAGAGCCTGGACGATCACAGCTATCACTGTATGCAGGTCAGACTACTACAATGATTTACAGCATCCCCAGAGGGCCCTCTGGATATTAGATATGCATATAAATTTAAAGCCGAACTCCAGCTTTTGATATACTTTACATGGTTCCTATGGGCCAGCTTGGCCCAAACAAGCTTATGCGCCTTACTAACGTGAGGCCGCCGGATGTGTTCCAGGTTCGAACCGAGACTTCCTGTCTCCTACCCGGAAAATAAATAAGTCTATCTTATCAGTGCTGACATGGAATTTTATAGATAGGCAACTCCTATCCTCATGTTGATTAGTGGTTCCAAATTAATAACTACTGCAGTAGGGAACAGACACAAAATATACACTCCACATCTTTCCAAATAACTGTTCTGCTTTATTCTGACACAATTGAAGGTTTTTATACACATTATTACGTGGGTATCACATTAATATTACAACTGTACGTTTATGGTAGCCAGGGGCGTAACATAGGCAGACTAAAGAATGCAAACATGCAATGAAAACATTATTAGTGCCGTGTGTACAGTGAGGGCAGTGTGCAATACATGCAAAATAGAATACAATTATATACAGAACTTACAAATTTTCTTTACAGTCTCCTCTCTTTTGATCAATATTTTGATCACTAACCATACCTGTTATCACCTTTAACCTGGAACCGTCACACGCTTAGGTGGAGGTACCGTATTTTCCGGCGTATAAGACCACCTTTTACACCGGAATTACCCAGCCAAAAACCGGGAGTCGTCTTATATGCTGGGTGAAGAGGCCGCAAGGTTGATGTCAGCCCGCCGGGTGCTCGATAATACTACGTACAAACAGTATGCGCCGCTCAGCCAATCCCGGTGGGCGATGCAGTCTGTTGATGACTACAGAGCCTGCTAAGCCTGCTCGGATTGGAGTAACAACCTCTGCCAATCCGAGCAGGCTACATCTAGCTTTACAGAGCACCCGGCGGGCTGTGGCCTCTTAGTTTTTGAACAACTGTATTACCACACAAGGGGGAGGTTGTTTTATACGGTGAGTAGAGCACAAAACCACAGTTTTAAACTCAATATTAGGGGGTCGTCTTATATGCCCAACCGCCTTATATGCCGGAAAATACGGTAGTCCTGGCCAAAGAGGCAGAACTCCATTGTGTAAAATATAATGGCTGAGCAGCTTTTTTTCATTACAAAATGACTTTTTATTGTGAAAAACAAATGACTGATAAGAAATATTTACAGAGTACTGGTTGTGTACACTCCTGTGGCCAGAATGGCCTTCTAGCTTAATTGTGGACATGCTGACTTATCAGCATATGTAAACACAGACAATTCTACATAAAATGGAAGACATACAAAAGCCAAATATGACTTCAACATGGCTGAACTACTTTTCATTTTTTATATATATACAAAAAAAAAAAAAATTACAAAAAGTTGTCACTAAATGATATATTGCTCACACATGCCATGGTTATATGTGGAATTGCACCCCAAAATACATTCTGCTGCTTCTCCTGAGTACGGGGATACCACATGTGTGGGACTTTTTAGGAGCCTAGCCACGTACGGGACCCCGGAAACCAAGCACCGCCTTCAGGATTTCTAAGGGCGCAAATTTTTGATTTCACTCCTCACTACCTATCACAGTTTTGAAGGCCATAAAATGCCAAAATAGCACAAAACCCCCCCAAATGACCCCATTTTAGAAAGTAGACACCCCAAGGAAATTGCTGAGAGGCCTGTTGAGCCCATTGAATATTTTTTTTTTTGTCCCAAGTGATTGAATAATGACAAAAAAAAAAAAAAAAATTACAAAAAGTTGTCACTAAATGATATATTGCTCACACATGCCATGGTTATATGTGGAATTGCACCCCAAAATACATTCTGCTACTTCTCCTGAGTACGGGGATACCACATGTGTGGGACTTTTTAGGAGCCTAGCCACGTACGGGACCCCGGAAACCAAGCACCGCCTCCAGGATTTCTAAGGGCGCAAATTTTTGATTTCACTCCTCACTACCTATCACAGTTTTGAAGGCCATAAAATGCCAAAATAGCACAAAACCCCCCCAAATGACCCCATTTTGGAAAGTAGACACCCCAAGCTGTTTGCTGAGAGGCATGGTGAGTATTTTACAGCTCTCATTTGTTTTTGAAAATGAAGAAAGAACTTTTTTTTTTTTTTTTCTTTTTTTTTTCAATTTTCAAAACTTTGTGACAAAAAGCGAGATCTGCAAAATACTCACAATACCTCTCAGCAAATAGCTTGGGGTGTCTACTTTCCAAAATGGGGTCATTTGGGGGGGTTTTGTGCCATCTGGGCATTCCATGGCCTCCGAAACTGTGATAGGCAGTGAGAAGTGAAATCAAAAATTGACACCCTTAGAAAGCCTGAAGGCGGTGCTTGGTTTTTGGGGTCCCGTACGCGGCTAGGCTCCCAAAAAGTATCACACATGTGGTATCCCCGTACTCAGGAGAAGCAACAGAATGTATTTTGGGGTGTAATTCCACATATGCCCATGGCATGTTTGAGCAATATATCATTTAGTGACAACTTTGTGCAAAAAAAAAAAAAAAAAAAAATTATTTTTTCCGCAACTTGTGTCAACATATAAAATATTCCATGGACTCGACATGCCTCTCAGTATATAGCTTGGGGTGTCTACTTTCCAAAATGGGGTCATTTGGGGGGTTTTGAACTGTTCTGGCATTTTATACACAACATTAGGAAGCTTACATCCACTCTTCTAACCACTTGAAGACAAAGCCCTTTTTGACACTTTTTGTTTACATGAAAACATATTTTTTTTTGCAAGAAAATTATGTTGAACCCCCAAACATTATATATATTTTTAAAGCAAAGGCCCTACAGAATAAAATGGTGGGTGTTGCATTTTTTTTTTCTACACAGTATTTGCGCAGCGATTTTTCAAACGCATTTTTTGGGGAAAAAATACACTTTTTTTAATTTTAATGCACTAAAACACACTATATTGCCCAAATGTTTGATGAAATAAAAAAGATGATCTTAGGCCGAGTACATAGATACCAAACACGACATGCTTTAAAATTTCGCACAAACGCGCATTGGCGACAAACTACATACATTTTTAAAAGCCTTTAAAAGCATTTACAGGTTACAGGTTACCCCGTTAGATTTACAGAGGAGGTCTACTGCTAAAATTACTGCCCTCGATCTGACCTTCACGGTGATACCTCACATGCATGGTGCAATTGCTGTTTACATATGACGCCAGACCGACGCTTGCGTTCGCCATTGGGCAAGAGCAGGGCAGGACAGGGGTGTTTTTTTTTTGTTTTTTTTTATTATTAATTTTGCTTTTTTATTTTATTTTTAAACTGTTGCTTCCATATTTATTTATTTTTATCACTTTTATTGTTATCTCAGGGAATGCAAATATCCCCTATGATAGCAATAGGTAATGACAGGTACTCTTTTTTGAAAAAACTGGGGTCTATTGGACCCTAGATCTTTCCTCTGCCCTCAAAGCATCTGACCACACCAAGATCGGTGTGATAAAATGCTTTCCCAATTTCCCAATGGCGCTTTTTATATCCGGGGGGGGGGGACATTCCCTCCCACTGCTTGTAAAAGCAGTCCAGAGGCTAATTAGCCACTAGGATTGCTTTTACATGAAAGCCGGCCGCTGGCTGAAAAGAATGATACCAAGATGATACCTAAACCCGCAGGCATCATTCTGGTATAAACATTCAAAGTCCAGCAACATACCAGTACGTTGCTGGTCCTTGTTGGACATGTATTGTAATCTTTTTTTTCATGCAGCCTGTTGGCTGAACGAAAAAAAAAGATTGATCGGTGGGTATGCCCACCATTAGAATACCGCCCTTCATCCACCCACTTCTAATGATGGGCATACATGCACCATTTATATATGCCGAAGCATGGGGGCATCTTCTCGCAAAAGTTATGCCGCGTACACATGGTCAGACTTTTCCACGGGCAAGCCTCCGTCGGAATTTCGACCGTATGTACGCGGCATTAGGAGCAAAATCGCTCCTCCGCTCCTGCTGCCCCAATGCTTCGGCATATATGCTTTTTTTTTTTTTAACTGTGGTGGTGAAATTAGCTCCAGAGCACTGGAGTCGCAGGGATCAGGCCTGTCTCTGCGAACGCTGCAGTTATGTTTGTTGTGTTTTGCAAGTGACAGTGATCGATCGATACTGCACTTCGGTGGCCTGGGCTGGACGGAGGGGCAAAACGCAGGTGCTAGCAGGTATCTGGGCTGATCCCGCTAACACTGCGTTTTTGGGAACCCTAAACTGCTGGGGACGCTAGTATAGATCTGATCAGATCAGATATTGAGCTGATCAGATACTATACCACTAAGGGGGGTGTATGCTTCACGCGTGGGTGTTAGCGCTACTGGCACTAACCTGACGCTGCCTGGGGTGTGACGCAGACCCTCTCTGACGCTAAAACCTAACTGATATCACCCGCCGGGCGATCAGGGGGTTAAACCTTTATTGGGTTATATACGGCGGGTGCCCTGACACTATAAAAAGCAAACTAACTAACCAGCGTCACCCGTAACACTTATATGATGATCACTGGTGAAAGGGTTAACTAGGGGCAATTAGGGGGTTAAAACCTTTATTAGGGTAATATATGGGGGTACCTGACGCTATATAAAAACCTGACGGCGAACCTAAAAAAAAATTACTGGCTACCTATCGGCATCACCGACACTAAGACAACGATCATAAAAACGATTGCTTAGCGACAGTGGTGATAGGGGGTGAAAGGGTTACCTGGGGGGCGATCAGGGGGTTAAACCTTTATTAGATAATATATGGGGGTACCTGACGCTATAAAAACCTGCGGCGAACCTAAAAAAAATTACTGGCTACCGATCAGCATCACCGACGCTAAGACATCGATCAGAAAAATGATCGCATAGTGACGGCGGTGCTAGGGGGTGAAAGGGTTACCTGGGGGGTGATCAAGGGGGTTACACCTTTATTAGGTAATATATTGGGGTACCCGACGCTATAAAAACCAGCGGCGAACCTAAAAAAAATTACTGGCTACCGATCAGCATCGCCGACGCTAAGACATCGATCAGAAAAATTATCGCTTAGTGACAGTGGTGATAGGGGGTGAAAGGGTTACCTGGGGGGGCGATCAAGGGGGTTAAACCTTTATTAGGTAATATATGGGGGTACCCGACGCTATAAAAACCTGCGGCGAACCTAAAAAAAATTACTGGCTACCGATCAGCATCACCGACGCTAAGACATCGATCAGAAAAATGATCGCATAGCCACGGCGGTGCTAGGGGGTGAAAGGGTTACCTGGGGGGTGATCAAGGGGGTTAAACCTTTATTAGGTAATATATGGGGGTACCCGACGCTATAAAAACCTGCGGCGAACCTAAAAAAAATTACTGGCTACCGATCAGCATCGCCGACGCTAAGACATCGATCAGAAAAATTATAACTTAGTGACAGTGGTGATAGGGGGTGAAAGGGTTACCTGGGGGGCGATCAAGGGGGTTAAACCTTTATTAGGTAATATATGGGGGTACCCGACGCTATAAAAACCTGCGGCGAACCTAAAAAAAATTACTGGCTACCGATCAGCATCACCGACGCTAAGACATCGATCAGAAAAATGATTGCTTAGTGACAGTGGTGATAGGGGGTGAAAGGGTTATCTGGGGGGTGATCAGGGGGTTAAACCTTTATTAGGGGGGAGTTAGGGGGCTACACTGGACCTAAGACTAAACTTTGGTGACACTTTTACAGTCACAAATGTCACTGATTGCAGTGATCACTAAATAAATGGTCACTGCAATCAGTGACACTGTGACTGGGGGCTGGGGGGTGATCTGGGGGTGTCTGGGGGGGCCTGGGGGGGCGATTTATGTGCCTATGTGTCCTGGTGTCAGTGTAGTGTTGTGTGTACTAACCTGGCATCTTCTCCTGTACGGCGCTCGGTATATGTGAGCGCCCCAGGAGAGATGACATCACTTCCTCCTTCCTGGCAGGCAGGGGAAGCTCTCTCATTCGCCGGGAGCGATCGAGAGGGGGTGGCCGGAATCGAACGGCCGTCCCCTCATGCCGGATCGCTCCCGAAGGTAAAACGACCGCTCACTGTAAAGAAGGGGGGTCCGATCGGACCCCCCAACTATACAAAGGCAATCATGTATATATACGTGATTGTGCCTGTCGGTGCCATTCTGCCGACGTATATTTACAGTGGGCGGTCGTTAAGTGGTTAATAACTTGACTTCTGGAAGGTTTTACCCACTTCATGACCAGGGCATTTTTTGCACAATGCTACTTTACCTGCGTGATCATGCACGGTGCGCAAATTTTTATTTAAATTTTTTTCACAAAAATAGAGCTTTCTTTTGGCAGTATTTGATCACAACTTGGTTTTTAATTTTTATTATATAAATGAAAAAGACCAAACATTTTGAAAAAAAAAATATATATATATATATATGTAGCGGGTATTTAAATTTGGGGGGGGGGGACATCTGGGTTATTTAACCCAGATGTACTAATTGTTAGGGAATCTGAGAATCCCTTTTGTGGTTCTTGGAGGACTCTGGTGGTGCAAGGTTCCCTGTGACCTGCAGGTGGCGTTGTTGCCCTGGGTCGGAGTTGAACCTGCACCGCAAGACTGTGCCTTTTTGTCCTTTCCTGGCGCCGGTACAGCGGGGCGGGGAACCGGCTGTGAAGCAAAGGGAGAGGAGATAAAAGGGGCGGACGCCCTGACCTTGGGGTTCAGAGTTGGAGGACGCGGCCGCGCCCAGGCACCTTCAGCCTGGGTGCTGGCGTTCCGGAGTTCTGGGCCCAGGTGCCCTTGACCTGTCCGGAGCGAGGGATGCAGTCCAGGCACCTTAAGCCTGGAGTGAGGTACTACGGCCAAGGCCTGGAGCCCAGTAACTTCGAATGGGTTCCGCGAGGGTGGAGGAGTCCGAGGGGCCCTAAGGTGTTGGGACCCGTATCTGAGGCGAGGAGGCCGGGGAGTGTAACCCTTCTGGATAGTCCGTTACAGCATTAACCCGGTGACGGCGGGGCCACTGGTAACTCCCTTGGAGGGATGTCTTCCCCCTGACGGGGGCTGCAACGTAGCGAAGGTAACTCCAGTTCCTCTTCACTAGAGTCGCTGGAAGAGATTCTGTACCAGAAGTCCATTTAACAGCCACTGTGCTTAGCAACCATTGGTGAAACCTCAACGGTTTAGTTTCTTTGAGGATTGTGCCTTGACCTACTCTCCACCAATACTGAACTGTTCTATGGGTCTCAAACTGTCTGCTCGCAAAGGACTATTTGTTTGCCGTTATGGAATAAATAAGTGTTGGACCTTTTCAGTGTGTGGTACTCCAATTACTGGGAGCAAAGGGGGTTATCAGCAGAACAGACCTGGCTCTGAGCGTATACACAGCCCGGGTGTAATCTGATTCTGGCCTTCACCTCTACACGCAGTAATATAGAGGACATGGGCCATGGCGCACCTCGCTCTCCCTTTCAAGGTACCCCTAGACCGAAGCCAAAGTAACTGTTAAAGAAAAGAGAGAGGGTGAGGCCGCTACATATATATATTCTACTTTTTGTTATAAGACATATCCAATTAATTCAAATTTCTTCATAAATTTAGGCCAAAATGTATACTGCTGCATGTCCTTGATAAAAACCAATCTGGATTTTTGAGGACACTAATATAGTTCTGATTACAATCAAGATACTGATCCCTACAAATAGCATACCATAATGGTGGCGATCCGCGACTTATAGTGTAACTGTGATAGTGTGGCAGGAAATCTAGCTCTAACCTACATTGGCTGGGGGGCAAAAAAACTGACACTGACTTCACTAGTGACACTGATACAGCGATTAGTGATAATAATGTACACTGTACTAATAGCACTGGCTGGAAAGGATTACCATTAAGGGAAATCGAGGAGTTAACTGTGTGTTAAGTTTAATGTATGCTGCTTTTGCTAACAGATCTGTCTGCTTTTTCTCCCTGAAATCAAGAGTTGATTTCAGGGAGAAGAAACAAATAAATTGCTGTTTGTGCACAGAGTCCTGTGTTTCTCAACACACAACTTTGTGCTGTGATTGGCCACAGCCAAAATCATTGGCTGAAATCTGCTGACAAACTCGTGCTGCGTCCAATCACAGCATGGCTCAGCAAGGGGCGCACCTCCTAATCAGGAAGTACATTGCCGTCCATAAGTTGCGGTGCCTGGTTATCCTACTCACTCACTGTACAGCCACTGTGAGTGGGTTGGCAAGAGTTCAACCACTTGCCGACCAGCCGCCATCATTATACTGCGGCAGATCGGCTCGTTTCCGCGGACCTTCGTAGCTGTACGTTGGTCCCTTTAAGCAGGATAGCGTGCGCCCGCTGCACCAGGGGGACCTGATGCTCGTGACCGCCGGTCGCGATGACCACCGGACACGAGCGATCGTTGGCACAAGAGGAAGAACAGGGACGTGTGTGTGTGTGTGTGTGTGTGAACACACACATCCCTGTTCTGAGAGGAGATGCAGGTCATGAGTTCCTACAAACTGGGAACCACGATCTGTCATCTCCTATAGTCAGTCTCATCCGCCTACAGTTAGAATACACATTAGGGAACACAGTTAACCCCTTGATCGCCCCCTAGTGTTAAGCCCTTCCCTGCCAGTGACATTTACACAGTAATTGTTGCATTTTTATAGCACTAATCTCTGTATAAATGCCAATGGTCCCAAAAGTGTTCGATAATGTTGCAGTCCCGATAAAAATTGCAGAGCGCCGCCATTATTAGTAAAAAAAAAAAAATCCCATAAATTTATTCTCTATTTTATAGACGCTATAACTTTTGCGCAAACCAATCAATATACACTTTTTGCAATTTTTATTACCAAAAATATGTAGAAGAATACATATTGGCCTAAACTGAGGAGAAAATTAGCTTTCTTTAAAAAAAAATTGGGGCTATTTATTACAGCAAAAAGTACAAAATATTGTGTTTTTTGTTTTCAAAATTGTCGCTCTTTTTTTGTTTATAGCACAAAAAATAAAAACCGCAGAGGTGATCGAATAACACCAACAGAAAGCTCTATTTTGTGGTAAAAAAAATTTTGTTTGGGTACAATGTCACGCCACTACACAAATGTCAGTTAAAGCGACGCAGTGCCGAATCGCAAAAAATGCGCAGCCAATTCTTCCGGGGCTGAAGTGGTTAAAGTTGAATTCCAGCTTTCATTTGATTTTAAATTGTTTCTTTTGGGCCAAGTTGGCTCCTAGTTGGCAGATTTATTACTGCCTGGCTGCATTACAGTAATAAATAATGAGGGTTCAATGGGGCATTAAGTATTGACACCACACTACAAAGTCAGCCAGACTGGGCCAAGCTGTACATCCCCTAACTACATATTTTAGGCAGTTATAGATCATTGAACAGTATATACATGTCCATAATGTGTTTGTCACCTAATGCTCTCCTTTTAACATCTACCCACCAGGAGTTTTAGAAGAGGCTGAATTTTATAACATTGCTTCATTGGTCAAAATAATCCATGAAAAAATGGACGAAATAGAGGCCAGCAAGGTAAAAAAAAATCGTATTTCTTAATAGCACATTGGTAGTTAAATGTATGCATTTATATAGCTTTTCAACTGAGCAGGTAAGTGGGTAAGAAAGACAGAGGGCAATTAGCTTGTAGGTCAGCAATGGGCAGCCTTTCCATTGGAATGGAGTTTTCAGAGCATGAACAGAAGAAGCGGAGACTGTTTGAATAAAGTTTGAAGAAAAGGCACAGCGATTGATCTGGTGGCATGGGGAACAGGCAAGTGTGGGAGCATGAGAACAGGGGAGGGTGTTGGGGTCTGAAAAGGATATTTGTACTAAAAGTACAGCAGCATTCCCTGCAGATAATGTTGACTCCAAGATTCATCCTCGGTTCCTGTCGATGACCATGTGGTAAAGATGCTGATGGCTCGCATGTTCCTCTGTCGCCAGGGATCAAGAGAAAGCCAAGATTATACCATTTTCTTTGCTGTTTACTAGTGTAGCAGCACACCCATAAACAAGCTTGTGGTATTTTTTAAGGTACAAGGGAATATACAGGTTTTTTTTAGAGACAAATTTACATGGAGGAGAACAAATATAGGTTTTAAGGCCTCCTATAGTCAATAGCGCAATGAATGATTGGTAATTAGTATATGGTAGTGTAAATGATGTCACTAGTTACTTAAAAAGTAATGTATTTCAATACTGTTTTCCTCCATAGAGTATAGTCACACCCATTACTACCATGCAGAAAAAAGAATACTTATCAGGATTTCTAACTTTGTATGTTTCTCAAAATGCTCTGTTATTGGAAAACTAGAATTGATATTTGGTGGGTCATTTACCTGCCAGTTCTGCATTTTTTTTTTTCAAGAGTTTGACAGTCACATCCAGTTTTAATTAGGGAAAACCCGTACTGAGAGAATAAAACTTTTACATATATCAATCATCTCTTCAGCTTGGTTTTCCTGATTCAGAGACCTAAAATACATGGTAGTGTAAAATTACAGCATCCAATAAGTATAAAGGCTGGCCGCAGGCTAGCCTGTATTTGTGGGAGGAGGCTGAGAGCACTATTTAAAGCCTCCTCCCTTGCCAGGTCCTGCGTCGGCGTCGTTCTGGGTTCTGCAGCCGTCGCACGTCACTTCCGGTTTCTTTGCAGAGCGGCAGCAGCTACAGGAGTCTCGTGGCGTTTTTACCCCCTCCCTGGGACATGGCGGCCTGAGGGGTGGTATTGTCACGTGGGGGTTCTGCCGGGACCATGGTGGGGGGGCGCCCACCTACCCGTTTTACTCTCCTGAGGATTTTACAGGGCGGTACAGTCCGTGTGCCATGGGATGGCTTCCTCCTCCTTTCCCCGCTGATCGCCACTTGCTCCGGCCCCCCCCCCTCCCCACCCCCGGACAGGTACACTTCTCAGCCTCTCATCCGCCAGCGTACCTCCCGGGAGCTCACGCCGGGCATCAGGGAGGGGATGCCCTCACGCCTCCCGGTTCGCACGCAGCCTCTGTGGGAGGGGGAGCCACTCATCTGCCAGCGCGTCTCCCTGGAACTCACCCTGGGCATCAGGGAGGGGGCACCCGCACGCCTCCCGGTTCGCACGTCGCCTCCATGGGGGGGGGAGCCACTCACCCTCCAGCGCTCCTCCAGTTAGAACTCACGCCGGGCAACAGGGAGGGGCCGCCCGCCCACCTCCCGGTTTGCACGCCGGCTCCTGGGGGGGCTTACATCCCTGGTACTCACCGGGGGATCTCTATTTTTCTTGGTGATGTCCCATTTGTCATGCTTGTTACATGCACAGCATGACATGTAGCAATGTTAGTGGGGTTACAGTGTAGCCCTCACTGCTTGTTATGGGAATGGGTGGGTGGGTGTGTGTGTAGCAGGTTTACACACTCAGGAACGGCCTGTCAGAGATGGCCTCACGATAGTATGGTGGGGTGAGTTCTTAGTGCATGGGATGGTCTGTCACTATAGGAATGCTGTGGTGTAGCCTGCTCACCTTCCTGGTACTCACGCCAGGCGTCATGGGGGGGGGGGGGGGGGGGCTCCGTATGCCTCCCGGTGTTGGGTTCATCCATCACCAGATTCTCGGTTGCTAGTTTTCATGTTTGGCTTGATGTCCTGGCATGGCTCTGCGAGCCGGGGGGCAAGCCAGCAGAGACTTGCTTACATTTCTAGCCACCCTAGGGCTTGGTTCCAGGGGAAGGGGGGGCAGCCAATTAGGGGGGCTGTTGGGGGGGTAGCTCCACTTCCATGGTCTTTGGCGTTTCTGTCATAGTGTTCATGTCTGCCCCAGGTTTTTCTGTCATTTCTTTGCCTCAGCGTTCTGGCATTGCGTTTCCCAGTGTCTCTGCGGTTTCTCAGTATCTCTGCGTTTCTCAGTATCTCTGCGGTTCTCAGTGTCTCTGCGGTTCTCAGTGTCTCTGCGGTTCTCAGTGTCTCTGCGGTTCTCAGTGTCTCTGCGGTTCTCAGTGTCTCTGCGGTTCTCAGTGTCTCTGCGGTTCTCAGTGTCTCTGCGGTTCTCAGTGTCTCTGCGGTTCTCAGTGTCTCTGCGGTTCTCAGTGTCTCTGCGGTTCTCAGTGTCTCTGCGGTTCTCAGTGTCTCTGCGGTTCTCAGTGTCTCTGCGGTTCTCAGTGTCTCTGCGGTTCTCAGTGTCTCTGCGGTTCTCAGTGTCTCTGCGGTTCTCAGTGTCTCTGCGGTTCTCAGTGTCTCTGCGGTTCTCAGTGTCTCTGCGGTTCTCAGTGTCTCTGCGGTTCTCAGTGTCTCTGCGGTTCTCAGTGTCTCTGCGGTTCTCAGTGTCTCTGCGGTTCTCAGTGTCTCTGCGGTTCTCAGTGTCTCTGCGTATGTCGGCGTTTCTCAGTGTGTCGGCGTTTCTCAGTGTGTCGGCGTTTCTCAGTGTGTCGGCGTTTCTCAGTGTGTCGGCGTTTCTCAGTGTGTCGGCGTTTCTCAGTGTGTCGGCGTTTCTCAGTGTGTCGGCGTTTCTCAGTGTGTCGGCGTTTCTCAGTGTGTCGGCGTTTCTCAGTGTGTCGGCGTTTCTCAGTGTGTCGGCGTTTCTCAGTGTGTCGGCGTTTCTCAGTGTGTCGGCGTTTCTCAGTGTGTCGGCGTTTCTCAGTGTGTCGGCGTTTCTCAGTGTGTCGGCGTTTCTCAGTGTGTCGGCGTTTCTCAGTGTGTCGGCGTTTCTCAGTGTGTCGGCGTTTCTCAGTGTGTCGGCGTTTCTCAGTGTGTCGGCGTTTCTCAGTGTGTCGGCGTTTCTCTGTGTGTCGGCGTTTCTCTGTGTGTCGGCGTTTCTCTGTGTGTCGGCGTTTCTCTGTGTGTCGGCGTTTCTCTGTGTGTCGGCGTTTCTCTGTGTGTCGGCGTTTCTCTGTGTGTCGGCGTTTCTCTGTGTGTCGGCGTTTCTCTGTGTGTCGGCGTTTCTCTGTGTGTCGGCGTTTCTCTGTGTGTCGGCGTTTCTCTGTGTGTCGGCGTTTCTCTGTGTGTCGGCGTTTCTCTGTGTGTCGGCGTTTCTCTGTGTGTCGGCGTTTCTCTGTGTGTCGGCGTTTCTCTGTGTGTCGGCGTTTCTCTGTGTGTCGGCGTTTCTCTGTGTGTCGGCGTTTCTCTGTGTGTCGGCGTTTCTCTGTGTGTCGGCGTTTCTCTGTGTGTCGGCGTTTCTCTGTGTGTCGGCGTTTCTCTGTGTGTCGGCGTTTCTCTGTGTGTCGGCGTTTCTCTGTGTGTCGGCGTTTCTCTGTGTGTCGGCGTTTCTCTGTGTGTCGGCGTTTCTCTGTGTGTCGGCGTTTCTCTGTGTGTCGGCGTTTCTCTGTGTGTCGGCGTTTCTCTGTGTGTCGGCGTTTCTCTGTGTGTCGGCGTTTCTCTGTGTGTCGGCGTTTCTCTGTGTGTCGGCGTTTCTCTGTGTGTCGGCGTTTCTCTGTGTGTCGGCGTTTCTCTGTGTCTCTGCGTTTCTCTGTGTCTCTGCGTTTCTCTGTGTCTCTGCGTTTCTCTGTGTCTCTGCGTTTCTCTGTGTCTCTGCGTTTCTCTGTGTCTCTGCGTTTCTCTGTGTCTCTGCGTTTCTCTGTGTCTCTGCGTTTCTCTGTGTCTCTGCGTTTCTCTGTGTCTCTGCGTTTCTCTGTGTCTCTGCGTTTCTCTGTGTCTCTGCGTTTCTCTGTGTCTCTGCGTTTCTCTGTGTCTCTGCGTTTCTCTGTGTCTCTGCGTTTCTCTGTGTCTCTGCGTTTCTCTGTGTCTCTGCGTTTCTCTGTGTCTCTGCGTTTCTCTGTGTCTCTGCGTTTCTCTGTGTCTCTGCGTTTCTCTGTGTCTCTGCGTTTCTCTGTGTCTCTGCGTTTCTCTGTGTCTCTGCGTTTCTCTGTGTCTCTGCGTTTCTCTGTGTCTCTGCGTTTCTCTGTGTCTCTGCGTTTCTCTGTGTCTCTGCGTTTCTCTGTGTCTCTGCGTTTCTCTGTGTCTCTGCGTTTCTCTGTGTCTCTGCGTTTCTCTGTGTCTCTGCGTTTCTCTGTGTCTCTGCGTTTCTCTGTGTCTCTGCGTTTCTCTGTGTCTCTGCGTTTCTCTGTGTCTCTGCGTTTCTCTGTGTCTCTGCGTTTCTCTGTGTCTCTGCGTTTCTCTGTGTCTCTGCGTTTCTCTGTGTCTCTGCGTTTCTCTGTGTCTCTGCGTTTCTCTGTGTCTCTGCGTTTCTCTGTGTCTCTGCGTTTCTCTGTGTCTCTGCGTTTCTCTGTGTCTCTGCGTTTCTCTGTGTCTCTGCGTTTCTCTGTGTCTCTGCGTTTCTCTGTGTCTCTGCGTTTCTCTGTGTCTCTGCGTTTCTCTGTGTCTCTGCGTTTCTCTGTGTCTCTGCGTTTCTCTGTGTCTCTGCGTTTCTCTGTGTCTCTGCGTTTCTCTGTGTCTCTGCGTTTCTCTGTGTCTCTGCGTTTCTCTGTGTCTCTGCGTTTCTCTGTGTCTCTGCGTTTCTCTGTGTCTCTGCGTTTCTCTGTGTCTCTGCGTTTCTCTGTGTCTCTGCGTTTCTCTGTGTCTCTGCGTTTCTCTGTGTCTCTGCGTTTCTCTGTGTCTCTGCGTTTCTCTGTGTCTCTGCGTTTCTCTGTGTCTCTGCGTTTCTCTGTGTCTCTGCGTTTCTCTGTGTCTCTGCGTTTCTCTGTGTCTCTGCGTTTCTCTGTGTCTCTGCGTTTCTCTGTGTCTCTGCGTTTCTCTGTGTCTCTGCGTTTCTCTGTGTCTCTGCGTTTCTCTGTGTCTCTGCGTTTCTCTGTGTCTCTGCGTTTCTCTGTGTCTCTGCGTTTCTCTGTGTCTCTGCGTTTCTCTGTGTCTCTGCGTTTCTCTGTGTCTCTGCGTTTCTCTGTGTCTCTGCGTTTCTCTGTGTCTCTGCGTTTCTCTGTGTCTCTGCGTTTCTCTGTGTCTCTGCGTTTCTCTGTGTCTCTGCGTTTCTCTGTGTCTCTGCGTTTCTCTGTGTCTCTGCGTTTCTCTGTGTCTCTGCGTTTCTCTGTGTCTCTGCGTTTCTCTGTGTCTCTGCGTTTCTCTGTGTCTCTGCGTTTCTCTGTGTCTCTGCGTTTCTCTGTGTCTCTGCGTTTCTCTGTGTCTCTGCGTTTCTCTGTGTCTCTGCGTTTCTCTGTGTCTCTGCGTTTCTCTGTGTCTCTGCGTTTCTCTGTGTCTCTGCGTTTCTCTGTGTCTCTGCGTTTCTCTGTGTCTCTGCGTTTCTCTGTGTCTCTGCGTTTCTCTGTGTCTCTGCGTTTCTCTGTGTCTCTGCGTTTCTCTGTGTCTCTGCGTTTCTCTGTGTCTCTGCGTTTCTCTGTGTCTCTGCGTTTCTCTGTGTCTCTGCGTTTCTCTGTGTCTCTGCGTTTCTCTGTGTCTCTGCGTTTCTCTGTGTCTCTGCGTTTCTCTGTGTCTCTGCGTTTCTCTGTGTCTCTGCGTTTCTCTGTGTCTCTGCGTTTCTCTGTGTCTCTGCGTTTCTCTGTGTCTCTGCGTTTCTCTGTGTCTCTGCGTTTCTCTGTGTCTCTGCGTTTCTCTGTGTCTCTGCGTTTCTCTGTGTCTCTGCGTTTCTCTGTGTCTCTGCGTTTCTCTGTGTCTCTGCGTTTCTCTGTGTCTCTGCGTTTCTCTGTGTCTCTGCGTTTCTCTGTGTCTCTGCGTTTCTCTGTGTCTCTGCGTTTCTCTGTGTCTCTGCGTTTCTCTGTGTCTCTGCGTTTCTCTGTGTCTCTGCGTTTCTCTGTGTCTCTGCGTTTCTCTGTGTCTCTGCGTTTCTCTGTGTCTCTGCGTTTCTCTGTGTCTCTGCGTTTCTCTGTGTCTCTGCGTTTCTCTGTGTCTCTGCGTTTCTCTGTGTCTCTGCGTTTCTCTGTGTCTCTGCGTTTCTCTGTGTCTCTGCGTTTCTCTGTGTCTCTGCGTTTCTCTGTGTCTCTGCGTTTCTCTGTGTCTCTGCGTTTCTCTGTGTCTCTGCGTTTCTCTGTGTCTCTGCGTTTCTCTGTGTCTCTGCGTTTCTCTGTGTCTCTGCGTTTCTCTGTGTCTCTGCGTTTCTCTGTGTCTCTGCGTTTCTCTGTGTCTCTGCGTTTCTCTGTGTCTCTGCGTTTCTCTGTGTCTCTGCGTTTCTCTGTGTCTCTGCGTTTCTCTGTGTCTCTGCGTTTCTCTGTGTCTCTGCGTTTCTCTGTGTCTCTGCGTTTCTCTGTGTCTCTGCGTTTCTCTGTGTCTCTGCGTTTCTCTGTGTCTCGGCGTTTCTCTGTGTCTCGGCGTTTCTCTGTGTCTCTGCGTTTCTCTGTGTCTCGGCGTTTCTCTGTGTCTCGGCGTTTCTCAGTGTCTCGGCGTTTGTCTTTGGCGTTTCTGGCCCGGCTGTTGCATTTCAGTCTCAATGTTTCTATCAATACTTCTGGCTCGGCCTCAGCATTTGTCTGCCCCAGGTTTTCTGTCGTCACCTTTCAGTCTCAGCTTTCTGCCCCAGGGTTTCTGGCATTGCATTTCTGCCTCAGCTTCAGTCTCAGCGGTTCTGTCATGGCGTGTCGGCCCCAGGGTTCCGTCATGGCTTTTTCAGTCTCAGCTTCGGTCATAGCATGTCTGTCATAGTGTTTCTGCCCCAGGTTTCTGTCGTTGCTTTTCAGTCTCAGCGTTTCTGTCTTAGTGTTTCTGCCCCAGGGGTGCTGGCATTGCGGTCTGCCATGGCTTTCTGCCAGTCTCACGTTCTGCCCCAGGTTTCTGGCGTTGCTTTTTCAGTCACAATCTTTCATTGCGTTCTGCCCCTGGTTTCTGTCATTGCATTTTTTCAGTCACGTGCTGTCATTGCGTTCTGCCCCTGGTTTCTGTCATTGCATTTTCAGTCACGTTCTGTCATAGCATTCTGCCCCAGGTTTCTGTCATTACTTTTTCAGTCACGTTCTGTCATGGCATTCTGCCCCAGGTTTCTGTCGTTACTTTTTCAGTCACGTTCGGTCTTAAGCATTCTGCCCCAGGTTTCTGTCGTTACTTCAGTCACGTTCGGTCTTAAGCATTCTGCCCCAGATTTCTGTCATTGCTTTTCAGTCACGTTCTGTCGTAGCTTTCTGGCCCAGGGTTCTGGTGTTGGATTTTCAGTCTCAGCATTGTGTCGTAGCGTTTCTATCATAGTGGTTCTACCGTCATTTCATTTTGTCTGCCTCAGCGGTTCAGTCTTGGTGTTGTCTTAGCATTTTCTGCCCCAGGGTTCTGTCATTGCTTTTGCCGCAGCGTTTTCAGTCTTAACGTTCTGCTCCAGGTTTTTTCTGTCATTTTATTTCTGCCTCAGCCTTTCAGGCTCTGCGTTCAGGCTCGGCATTTCTCTCGTACATTTTCTGCCCCAGGTTTTCCTGTCTTGGCACATCGGCCTCAGCATGTTCACGATCTTTGTCATTGCGTTTCTGCCCTGTGATTTCTGTCATTGCGTTTCTGCCCTGTGATTTCTGTCATTGCGTTTCTGCCCCGTGATTTCTGTCATTGCGTTTCTGCCCCGTGATTTCTGTCATTGCGTTTCTGCCCCGTGATTTCTGTCATTGCGTTTCTGCCCCGTGATTTCTGTCATTGCGTTTCTGCCCCGTGATTTCTGTCATTGCGTTTCTGCCCCGTGATTTCTGTCATTGCGTTTCTGCCCCGTGATTTCTGCCATTGCGTTCTGCCCCGTGATTTCTGTCATTGTGTTTCTGTCATTGCGTTTCTGCCCCTACGATTTCTGTTGTTGCGTTTCTGCCCCTACGATTTCTGTCGTTGCGTTTCTGCCCCTACGATTTCTGTCGTTGCGTTTTAGTCTATGGTCTGCCCTAGGGTTCCGTCATAGCGTTGCTGCCCCCACGATTCATGTATGGTGTTCCTGCCCCGCGATTTCTGTCATTTCATCTGCCCGACGATTTCCTGTGATAGGGTTTGTCATAGCGTTGTCTTCTTGTGGTTACCATGTCTCGTCGTCCTTGTCATGTTTCAACCTGGGTTGTGTAGCTAGTGTTCACATCTCGGGATCTGTCACGTCTACAGGTCCATACGGGCTGAGGTTTCGTTTTTAATGATTGATGACCACAATCTTCTCGCCCGTATACCACGCTTCATACGATGTACGTTAATTCATCACACCTGTACGATACTCGCCACGGTCTGTGGGTGCACTAGCCCTGAGTGTTCAGTTCTACTGCCAGGTTGCTTGGGCTCACATTAGGTTGGGGGGAGGGCTGTTATGATCTTTCACGCGCAGTGGTCTTGTTGTTCATGTTCGTTCTTAGGTAGGCATGGGGGGGGGGGGGCGTTGTGTGTTTTTGTGTCTGGTTCTGTTGTCTTGTTTGTTTGTGTTCCTGGTTGGGCTCGCTGCCCCTCTCTGTTGGACTAGTAAATGTGCATCCCTTCAAGCATGGGGTGCTTGGTCTGGTTTCTTGACTTCATTCGGTGGGGGGGGCCTCCTTGGTACCTAGTGGCGAGTTCCTGTCGCGTGGGTTCTTTGGGCTGCTTTTCCTGCTAGTTTTCCGTTAGGTGCTCGTCCGTGGTTTGGCGGTCCAGCACTTGCTCTACTTGTGGGAGGGTTGGATTGGCTTCCACGCCGAATGCAACTGTCTTGCACTCGTTCCATCAGTCCTGCTGTTGATAGGGTTGGAATTGTGCATTCAGGACTCATGTTTGGGTCATGCTTCTGCCTAGGTTCTGCCGGCCGAGTCCGTCAGGTGGGATCGGTGTTTCTGGCTTTTCCATGTTCAGCGATGTTAGTTGCCTCAGCACATTGGCCTTTTCTACCTGCTCCTCCAGGTATCCAGCACTTCAGATTCCTGCCAGGTTGTCCTTTTTTGCAACTCACCCTCTCACTCCCCGTACCAGGGTGGGTAGGCCAGGGGTTTAGGGGGTTCTTCTCGGAGCACTTCCCGGGGGGCCTGTTGAGGCATTTTTCATTCTGCATTAGCCTTGTTGCAGGGGCCCCTCGCGCCAGCTTTGCTTCTACTTCCCTTTTGTATCCTCTCATCACGAGGTTTTCAGTCATGTCTGGATTGTCTCGGGTGCCAGGCTCTATCCTTCCGTGTCAGGGGGTTCCGTCGATTTCTGGGCTGCGTCGCAGGTTCGATAGATGAGACTGCCTGCCTTTAGTCGATGGGTTTCTCCAGTCATTGCGGATACTCACCGGATACATACTGTTGCCTTCGGGGCACGCGCTGCCTTCCTTGTCGGTCGGTTACCTTCCCTTCTTCACCTAAACATGTGTCTTTTGCCCTCTTTTCAGGCATACCGACCAGCTAGGCCATGGCACACCTCAGGCCTTGGTTGTTAGGGTTTCAACGCTTACTTACTTGGTTGTTAGGGTTTCAACGCTTACTTACTTACTTGCTCGAAGACTCTGACTACAAGTGTAAAGGCTGGCTGCAGGCTAGCCTGTATTTGTGGGAGGAGGCTGAGAGCACTATTTAAAGCCTCCTCCCTTGCCAGGTCCTGCGTCGGCGTCGTTCTGGGTTCCCACCCACCCATTCCCCCAGCCTTCATACACACTCTTTATACATTTCTCTTGTTCTTACATTCAGGGTATGCCCTCTTTTCAGGCATACCGACCAGCTAGGCCATGGCACACCTCAGGCCTTGGTTGTTAGGGTTTCCACGCTTTCTTACTTGGTTGTTAGGGTTTCAACGCTTACTTACTTACTTGCTCGAAGACTCTGACTACAAAGAGGTATTTTCATAGCATTGCTGTCATACTTCTGGGTTGCGACCTATATGGATCCCAAAAGCTTACTGAGTTTGTTGAATTCTTTGAAGAGGTATAATTGATATGTTTACAATTTTTATGGCTAGTACTTTGTTTGAGCCAGGTGAATTCAGAGTGCTTGAAACTTGGTGCCTATACTGTATTGGTAAGGGTTTATTGAACAATGCATGGTGGGCTTGAATTGCTGCCGTATTGACACATGCAGGGGCGGACTGACAACTCATGGGGCTCCCGGGCAATAGGAGATTATGGGGCCACACAGTATACACACACACATACAGTATACATACTAGACATGTGCACACTGAAATATTTCGTTTCGGAATTTTGTTTTCGTCCGAAAAATAAATTTATTTAGTTACTCCCGAAATTCGTTTTTATTTATTTCGTTTTTCGTTAGAAATTGCATTCGTCCGAAAATCTGAATTAATTAAGGTCGAATCTGTCATTGAAGGCTTATGGTGTCTGTCGAATGTTCAAAGAAGATTCGACGGAGCAGTGAAACTGTACGACGCTGCAATCATACATTTCCGGTCGAATGTTCCGCCCACAAGCTATAGAAGAATTCTAATGTTGTATGACTAGTAATAATTATATTTATTCATTACTAGTCAACCAACATTAGAATTCTTCTATAGCCTATGGGCGGATGCATTTGACTGGAAATGTACGATTGCAGCGTCGTACAGTTTTGCTGCACCGTCGAATCTTCGTCATTCTAGCTATTTTACTGCTCCTCCTCTTTGGTTACAATCAGCCAATAACATTCATCATCAACTTTATTTTTATTTTACTTCCCCACCCAATTCCAGCAGTGATCTTTTCTCTCCTATGTCGAATCTTTTCTCTCCTATGTCGAATCTTTTCTCTCCTATGTCGAATCTTTTCTCTCCTATGTCGAATCTTTTCTCTCCTATGTCGAATCTTTTCTCTCCTATGTCGAATCTTTTCTCTCCTATGTCGAATCTTTTCTCTCCTATGTCGAATCTTTTCTCTCCTATGTCGAATCTTTTCTCTCCTATGTCGAATCTTTTCTCTCCTATGTCGAATCTTTTCTCTCCTATGTCGAATCTTTTCTCTCCTATGTCGAATCTTTTCTCTCCTATGTCGAATCTTTTCTCTCCTATGTCGAATCTTTTCTCTCCTATGTCGAATCTTTTCTCTCCTATGTCGAATCTTTTCTCTCCTATGTCGAATCTTTTCTCTCCTATGTCGAATCTTTTCTCTCCTATGTCGAATCTTTTCTCTCCTATGTCGAATCTTTTCTCTCCTATGTCGAATCTTTTCTCTCCTATGTCGAATCTTTTCTCTCCTATGTCGAATCTTTTCTCTCCTATGTCGAATCTTTTCTCTCCTATGTCGAATCTTTTCTCTCCTATGTCGAATCTTTTCTCTCCTATGTCGAATCTTTTCTCTCCTATGTCGAATCTTTTCTCTCCTATGTCGAATCTTTTCTCTCCTATGTCGAATCTTTTCTCTCCTATGTCGAATCTTTTCTCTCCTATGTCGAATCTTTTCTCTCCTATGTCGAATCTTTTCTCTCCTATGTCGAATCTTTTCTCTCCTATGTCGAATCTTTTCTCTCCTATGTCGAATCTTTTCTCTCCTATGTCGAATCTTTTCTCTCCTATGTCGAATCTTTTCTCTCCTATGTCGAATCATCTTGGACTAATAGAGTTAAGGTTAGGCACATTCGACCACAGGTTCCATAGACACAGATTGTTATTGGCAGCGTCACGTCGAATCTCCTATCTATATCAAACTGTTGTAGCAACGAAAACAAAGCATTTGTTTATGTCGGATCTTTCGGTTTTCAGATTCTGTGCTTTCGTTGTCGTTTGTTAAAACGATAACGAAAATAGCTGAAATTCGGACGAAAATGCATTCGGACGAAAACGAATGCACATGTCTAATACATACACAGTATACACACACAGACACACAATATACACACACAGTATACACACACCGTATACATACAAACAGAATACACATACACACACTGAAAAGATACTGGAGAGGCGGGGCAGCCATAATATTGGGATTTTTAAAAAAACACAGATTTTTACATACTGTCCCTGGTTTTACTGAGGCTGGCAACCCTGGTGGAGCCCCCTAGTGGCATGGGGCCCTCGGGCAGTCCCCGAGTGCCCGAATGGTCAGTACGCCCCTGGACACATGCTACCTTTTAGTGTAGAGATGCAAAGAAGCGGCTCTGTCCCAGTCCACTTTGTAGAAAATAGAATATATAAAAATGTACTTTTTATGATCCCCCGTGCTTGTACTCAGCCACTGCCATTATAACTCCTGTCTTCCACATCTCAGTTGTATTTCATTTCCGCCCTCACTTCTTCTGTGGCCATAATCCCGCACGTGCCAAGCCTCGTTTTCGTTTCAGACAGACAGGCTCTGTCCTCGGCTCTGCGCTCCAACCCCTGTGACGTAGCGAGTCACATGGGGTTAGGATCAGCTTCTCAGCGGGAGAGTGTCATGGGATCTCGGGGCTGACGTCAGCCAAAGGAAATGACGCAGCCCGGCATGTACACAGCAACACAGCAATTTTCCGGCAAGAAGAAGAGCCTGCCGGAAAAACGGGACTAACTGCGCATGTGCCAATTACGTCATTTATTAGAAAAGGACAGATTACACAGAAAGGGATAAGGTAGGAAGCATTTTACACAGCAACTCGTTCATGAGGTAGGAAATAGCACAGGATGGGTTTAATACCACTTTAAGCAAGTGAAATGCGTGCTTAATTGGGTTGAGATCAGGCGATTGACTTGGCCATTGAAGAATATTCCACTTCTTTTCCTTCAAAGGCTCCTGGGTTGCTTTTGCAGTGTGTTTTGGATCATTGTCCATCTGTACTGTAAAGCGCCGTCCAATCAACTTTGCTGCATTTGGCTGAATCTGGGCTGACAGTATATCTCTAAACACTGCAGAATTCTTCCGGCTGCTTCTGTCTTTTGTCACATCATCAATAAACACAAATGACCCAGTGCCACTGGATGCCCATGCTATCGCACTGCCTCCACCATATTTTACAGATGACATTGTATGCTTTGGATCTTGAGCTGTTCCAAGCTTTTTCCACGCTTTTTTCTTCCCGTCATTCTGGTACAGATTAATTTCAGCTTCATCCATCCAAAGAATCCTTTTCCAGAACTGGTCTGGCCTTTTTAGATGTTTTTTGGCAAAGTTCAATCTGGATTTTCTATTCTTCAAGCTTATGCATGGTTTGCACCTTGTGGTAAACCCTCTGTATCGAGTGCCCGGCATCCGCAGATTGGCTTCTGTTGTAAATGATTACAACTAGGGATGAGCTCGGTGTTCGAGTCGAACATCGGCTGTTCGCGCGTTCGGCGAACAACGAACGATTTGGGCTGTTCGCGCCAAATTCGAGTGACGTGAACGCCCCACAATACACTGCGCCATCGCAGTGTAATCCCGGCGCTGTGATTGGCCAAGCATGCACTGTGACCCTGCATGCTTGGCCAATCACAGCGCTGGCAGTGAGGAGAGCAATGATTGGCCACATGCAGGATGCCTGTGGCCAATTATAGCTGAGGGGGTTTAGTACACGCCCCACACTATAAAAGGCCGCCAGCGCGGCGGCCTTGTGTAGTGTGTTCCGGAGCAGGGAAAGTGAAGGATAGGCAGGGACAGTGTCAAATCTTGTCAAATCTATTCTTTGCTAAACCTTGTGTGTAGGGACAGAGAAGGCTAGGCAGGGGACAGTGTCAGTGTCATATACTTTGATAAACCTTGTGTGCAGGGAGAGAGAAGGATAGGCAGGGGACAGCGTCAGTGTCATTGTTGCTAAGCCTCCTGCACATTATACACCTGAAGTTAGCCCGTATTGATGCTTTTTCCTGGTGTGTTACACCAACAGGATTTTGCGGCACTTACAGCGGGCGAGTGTACCTCTTGACCATATTACACCTTAACTTAGCCTGTATTGCTGCTTTTTCCTGGTGTGTTACACCAACAGGATTTTGTGGCACTTACAGCGGGCGGAGTGTGCCTCCTGACCATATTACACCTTAACTTAGCCTGTATTGCTGCTTTTTCCTGGTGTGTTACACCAACAGGATTTTGCGGCACTTACAGCGGGCGGAGTGTACCTCCTGACCATATTACACCTTAACTTAGCCTGTATTGCTGCTTTTCCCATTTCCCTGCAGGCCATTAGAATGTCTGGAAGGCAAACAAGGAGAGGCAGACAGTCAGGAGCCAATAAAAGAGGGCAAGCAGGCTCTGTGTCTAGAGACAACAGTGCTGGTCGTGGACGCGGTGCATCGCCATCAGCACGTGGCCATGGGACACACTTGTCCTTTTCGACAGCTGGACGTGTTGAGCCGCATCATGCCGAAGACTTGGTAGAGTGGATGACCAAGCCATCCTCATCCTCTCTCACCCAGGCTCAGGGTACTGGCAAAGCAGCTGCCAAAGCGTCCTCTTCCCTGGTATCAATGTCATCATCAGTCACTCCTTCCCTAGACCAACCATGTCCTCCTGAGGAGTCCCCCGAACTGTTTGAGCACAGTGTTGGGTACATGCTCCAGGAGGATGCCCAGCGTTTCGAAGGGTCTGATGATGATACCCAGCTAGAGGAAGGCAGTAGCGTGAGAGCAGAGAGAGGGGATGCTCAAGAAGGACACCAATCTGGCAGTCATGTTCCAGCAGCTGCAGCATACTGCCAGATTGGCTCCAGTGATGAGGAGGGAGGGGATGATGAGGTCACTGACTCCACGTGGGTGCCTAATAGGAGAGAGGAGGAGGAGGAGGCACATCTCCAACGAGGCAGGATGCCCTCGGGGGGCCAGCGTAAGGGCAGCACACCGACGGAATCACACCGCAGAGCTCCGCCTGTGCAGGGCGCTGCCTCTGCCCGTTATTCAAAAAGTTCTTTGGTGTGGGCCTTTTTTGAGTCGAGTGCATCAGATCGCACAGCTGCTGTTTGCAACATATGTCTCAAGCGTATATCGCGTGGCCAAAACATCACCCGCTTGGGCACCACATGCTTGACCAGACATATGTTGACCTGCCATGCAGCTCGTTGGCAAGCCTACCTTAAAGACCCACACCAAAGAACAAAGCTGACCTCTTCTTGCACCGCATCAGCTGGGATCTCCAACCCCACTATACCTTCAGTCCTCTCTGAAACCTGCTCTGAGAGGAATGAAGGTGTAGAATTAGGTGTGTCACAGCCAAGTACTTGCGGGCACTCTGCCAGCAGTACACCAACGTCCGATTCTAGCAGGCAAATTTCCCTGCCCCAGCTGCTGGACCATCGACAGAAGTTCACTCCCAGCCATCCACATGCCCAGCGGTTGAATGCTAGCTTGGCTAAATTGCTAGCGCTTCAACTGCTGCCTTTTCAGTTGGTAGACTCAGCCCCCTTCCGTGAGTTTGTGCAATGTGCGGTTCCTCAGGGGCAGGTTCCCAAACGCCACTTTTTCTCACGGAAGGCGATTCCGGCTCTCTACCGGCATGTGGAAGGCAATGTCTTGGCCTCGCTGGACAGGGCGGTCAGCGGTAAGGTGCATATTACCGCTGACTCATGGTCCAGCAGGCATGGACAGGGACGTTACCTTTCTTTCACGGCCCATTGGGTCACTCTTTTGGCAGCTGGGAAGGATGCAGGACAAGGTGCAGTAGTGTTGGAGGTTGTTCCACCGCCACGCCTCCAAAATGCTACTACTGGTTGTGACACACCTCTGTCCTCCACCCCCTCCTCTTCTTCCTCCGTGGCCTCTTCCTGTGCTTTGTCCTCGGAACCAGCGGTGCTCCGTAGGCGTTCAAGGGGCTACGCAAGTACGCAGGCAAAAAGATGCCATGCCGTGCTTGCGCTGGTGTGTTTGGGGGACAGGAGCCACACTGGGGCAGAGGTTCTGTCCTGCTCTGCAGGGGCAGGCCGAGAGGTGGTTGACGCCACGCCAGCTTAAGCCAGGAATGGTAGTTTGCGACAATGGCACCAACCTCCTCTCCGCTCTCCGACAGGGACAACTGACCCATGTGCCCTGTGTGGCTCACGTCCTTAACCTGGTGGTGCAGCGGTTCTTGGGCAGGTACCCGGGCTTACAGGATGTCCTGAGGCAGGCCAGGAAAGTCTGTGTGCATTTCCGCAGATCTTATAATGCCAGTGCTCGCCTGGCTGAGCTGCAAAAGGAGTTGAACCTGCCCAAGAACCGCCTTATATGTGACATGCCCACCAGGTGGAACTCAACGTTGGCCATGCTGCAGCGCTGCACACGCAGCAGAGGGCCATCAATGAGTACCTGTGCGACTACGGCACCAGGACAGGGTCAGGGGAGCTCGGGTTTTTTTTCACCACGCCAGTGGGGCATGATCAGGGATGCATGCACTGTCCTGGCACCATTTGAGGAGGCCACGAGGATGGTGAGCAGTGACAGTGCATGCATCAGTGACACTGTACCTCTTGTCCACCTGTTGGAACATACGCTGCGTGGAATAATGGACAGGGCACTTGAGGCAGAACAGAGGCAGGAAGACGAGGACTTCCTTGCCTCTCAAGGCCCCCTTTACCCAGACAGTGTGCCTTCTGTCCCACCTATCGCACAGGAAGAAGAGGAGGAGGAGGATTGTGTCAGCATGGAGGTGGAGCCTGGCACTCAGCATCATCAGCAGCAGTCTTTTAGGGATGATTTACAGTCCCAAGAAACCAGTGGACTTGTACGTGGCTGGGAGGAGGTGGCTGTGGATCATGTCGTCCTTAGTGACCCAGAGGACTCCGGACCGAATGCCTCAGCTAACCTACGCTGCATGGCCTCCCTGATCCTGCAAAGTCTGCGGAAGGATCCTCGTATTCTTCGGATCAAGGAGAGGGACCATTACTGGCTGGCCACTCTCCTTGATCCACGGTACAAGGGTAAGGTTGCGGACCTTATCTTACCGTCGCAGAGGATGAGACAACTCCGGGAGGCCTTGCAGAAAGGTCTGTGCAACGCGTTCCCAGAGACTGGGAGGTTACAAATTCCTGGTCCTGGACAACGAGTTGCTGAGGCTTCGGTCAGTCAAAGAAGGACCGGTGGGGAAGGTGGCCGTCTGACCGAAGCGTTCAGACAATTTTTTAGTCCGCAGCCCCAAGGTATGATCGGTTCCAGCAACCATCGCCAGCGTCTGATATACATGGTGCAGGAATACCTAAGGGCAAGGTCAGACTTGGACACCTTCCCCACCGAAAATCCTCTGGCTTACTGGGTCTTGAGGATGGATCACTGGCCAGAGCTTGCACAGTATGCAATTGAGCTACTGGCCTGTCCTGCATCCAGCGTTCTTTCAGAACGCACATTCAGTGCTGCTGGAGGATTTGTCACGGATCACAGGTTGCGCCTGTCCACCGACTCTGTTGATCGACTGACCTTCATAAAGATGAACCAGTCTTGGATCACCACCAGCTACCAAACACCTGAAGCTAATATAATAGACTAATTTATTTTCAAATGTCACATCCCTTCAAGACTGATGCTGATGCTGAGACTGTCCTGTTATGTTGACTGACTATCCTCCTCCTCCTCCTCAATGATCCGATTGACGATGATAGCTTGGAAGAACATTTTTGTTTCTGGATGCCGCCACCAGTGGCTAAGGCCCAATTTTTCAGCCCCTGTTTAACAGGGGCGTGTAATTACAATTTTTGATGCAATACTTTGCAACAGGGCTCATTGCTGTGCTCCAAGTACAGTATCTGTGAGGGGTTGCAGTGTTGTGGCACCAGTGCCTAAGGCCCAATTTTTATGCCCCTGTTTAACAGGGGCATGTAATTACAATTTTTTATGCAATGCTTTGCAGCAGGGCTCATTCCTGCACTCCAACTAGAGTATCTGGGAGAGGTTGCAGTGTCGTGGCACCAGCACCAGTTGCTAAGGCCCAATTTTTCAGCCCCTGTTTAACAGGGGCGTGTAATTAAAATTTTTGATGCAATACTTTGCAACAGGGCTCTGTCACGTACCTTTGGTGTGAGCCTGACGTGCAGAGGGAGACCTCCCGTACAACCCCGGCTCGGAGACCACTGGAGTGGGGACAGTGGTGGTAAGAGCGCGGTGAGGTAAGGGTGCCTGCTTGGTCCTCTTGGCTGGGTGTAGTAAAGCCAAGCGAAAGCTGGAACAGCTGGAACTGGGAGCAGCGGATGCAGGTCAGCAGGTGCAGGTATGCAGAGCAGCGGATGCAGGTCTGCAGGTCAGCAGGTGCAGGTATGCAGAGCAGCGGATGCAGGTCAGCAGGTGCAGGTGTGCAGGACCGCGGATGCAGGTCAGCAGGTGTAGGTATGCAGAGCAGCGCAGTCAGACAAGCCAGGTCTTTCACATCAGGGTAAACAGCATAAACGGCAGGCAGAGAGTAGTCAGAGTCCAGGCTGGGTCTTGGCAACAGATGATCAGACAGGTAACTTAGCAGGGTCAAACAAGCCAGAGTCAGGACTGGAGATAGGAGGGAGGTCAGGAAGCCGGGTCATACACAGGAACACGATACAGGCACAGAGTCAGGAACAGAAGCAGATCAAACCGCAAGGGGCAACATCTCTGGAACGTCTTTTATAGGAAGTTCATGGGAGGAGCAAGGGGTTCAGGGTTCAACATCAATCAAGACATCAAGCAGAGTAGTCTAATCCATTAGATAGGTTATCCAGCAGATCAGGCAGGGAGCTGTCCAGCATCTCAGATAGCTCAGTGGGAAGAGTCAATGCCAGACACGGACGAGGTCCCAGGTTCAAGCCCAGTATGTCCCTGACAGTGCCCCCCCCCCCCCCTTAAGGGCAACCTCCGGGTGCCCAAGAGAGCTCTTTTCTGGGGGTGACTGCGAAAAAATGCCTGGATTAACTCTCGGGCATGAATGTTCCGTTGGGGTTCCCAGGAGTTCTCCTCCAGACCATACCCCTTCCACTTAATCAGGAATTGAAGTTGGTTCCCCCTTCTTCTACAGTCCAAGACGGCCTCCACCTCAAACTCCTCATCCCCGTCAACCATTACAGGTTCAGGCGGTCCTGATCCCCTGTTTGGGAAGGGATCCGGCACTGTAGGTTTCAGTAGTGACACGTGAAACACTGGGTGAACCTTCAATGAATCTGGTAAAGAAAGTTCATAGGAGACTTCATTTAATCTCCGTTTTACTGGGAAGGGGCCGATGAACTTGGGTGCCAGTTTCCTTGCGGGGCAGGTCATCCTAAGGTTGGCGGTAGACAGCCATACTTGATCGCCTTGTTAAGGCATAACTCCCCTCTCCTCTTTCTGTCAAACATCCTTTTATTGGTTGCCTGCGCCTTGGTCAAGGCTTCCTGTAATATTTTGTTGTTACGGGTCAGGAAATCAACGGTACTCTGGACTGCTGGGACTGTTGAATCAGAAATGAGATCAGGTAGGAAGGTCGGGTGGAACCCATAGTTGGAGAAAAACGGAGACTGACCTGTAGCCGAGTGACTGGCATTATTAAAGGCAAACTCCGCCAGGGGTAGTAGTGTTACCCAGTCATCTTGAACAAAGGTGGTAAAGCATCGGAGATATTGCTCGAGCGTTTGGTTCGTCCTCTCGGTTTGCCCATTGGTCTGAGGGTGATAGGCAGAGGACATGGACAGCTCGATCTTCAGGACCTTGCACAAAGCCTTCCAGAAGCGAGAGGTGAACTGCACCCCTCTGTCTGAAACAATGTCTGTTGGAACCCCATGTAACCTTACTATCTCTTTTATGAAGACCTGGGCAGTTTCCATGGCAGATGGCGTGCTCTTCAGTGGCACGAAGTGGGCCATTTTAGATAGACGGTCGACCACTACAAAAATGGCTGAGCAACCTTCTGACGGGGGAAGTTCCACTATGAAGTCCATAGCAATCCTTTGCCAGGGTCGATCAGGAACTGGTAAGGGTCTGAGAAGACCCCAGGCCTTGCTTCTAGCGGTCTTACTACGGGTACAGGTGGCACATGAATTTACATACTCCCTGCAGTTCCTTTCAAGATCCGGCCACCAAAATGTGCGTTGAATTAGTTCCTGGGTTTTATGCATTCCGAAGTGGCCGGCCAGGGGATGATCATGGCACAGATTTAATACTGTTACTCTGACATCTTCTGGTACAAAGATCTTGTTGTCTTTCCATAGTAACCCATCCTTGGGTAACAGGGTAATCCCAGGAGGCCCTGACATATTTGCTGAAGCTTGTTTCAAGCCGGACATTAGATTTGTTTGCAAGAGTAGAAAGTTACCTTCCGATAGGATGGTATCAGGAGCTGACACTTCTTTCGGATCATCGAACATGCGAGAAAGGGCGTCTGGTTTGATGTTCTTTGAGCCGGGCCGGTAAGTTATGTGAAATGAAAACCTAGAGAAGAATAAGGCCCATCGTGCCTGGCGTGGTCTCAGACGCTTGGCAGCTCTCAAATACTCCAGGTTTTTGTGGTCTGTATAAATGAGTATGGGATGCGCCGCTCCTTCCAACAGATACCTCCATTCTTCAAGGGCGGCCTTGATGGCCAGGAGCTCCCGGTCCCCCACGTCATAGTTCTTCTCGGCCGGAGTAAGCTTACGAGAGAAGAAGGCTATTGGGTGCATCAAGTCCTTGAGACCCTGGCGTTGAGAGATAACGGCTCCTAACGCTGTCTCTGAGGCATCTACCTCGAGTAGATAAGGTAGAGCAGGGTCAGGGTGACTCAGAATAGGAGCTGACGTGAACAGTCCTTTTAAATTTGTGAAGGCAGCCTGTGCCTCGGGATTCCAACAAAACCGGACATTCTGCTTGGTCAGCTGCGTAATCGGGGAAATAATAGCGGAGAATCCCTTGATGAACCTCCGGTAGAAGTTGGCGAAGCCAACGAAGCGCTGCACCCCCTTCTTGTCTGAAGGTGCAGGCCAATCCAGAATAGCTGAAACTTTTTGCGGATCCATCTTGAATCCCTCTGTTGAAATTACCAAGCCGAGGAACTGAATACTCTGTCGCTCGAATTCGCATTTTTCTGGTTTTGCGTACAGTCCATGTTGACGGAGTCGACAGAGTACGATCTTGACATGTTCCCGGTGCTGCTCAATTGAAGTGGAAAAAATCAAAATATCGTCTAGATAGACAATTACGTAAATGTCCAGGCAGTCCCTAAAAATGTCATTGACTAGATGCTGAAAAGTAGCAGGGGCGTTACATAGGCCAAAGGGCATTACTAGGTATTCGTAATGGCCAAACCTGGTCCGAAAAGCAGTCTTCCATTCATCCCCTGCGCGGATGCGGACCAGGTTGTACGCCCCCCGCAGGTCTAGCTTGGTAAACACAGAAGAGGTCCTGAGCCTCTGAAAGAGTTCGGGTACCAGGGGCAGAGGGTACCGATTCTTGACCGTAATTTTATTTAATTCCCGGTAGTCCACACAGGGCCGGAGAGAATGGTCCTTTTTCTCCACAAAAAAGATTCCCGCCCCTGCTGGAGAAGTGGAAGGACGGATGAACCCCCTCTTTAGGTTTTCGTCAACATACTCTTTCAGAACCTCTAGCTCCCGTTCAGATAAGGGGAAGATCCGTCCAAAGGGAATTTCAGCCCCAGGGAGAAGCTCGATTGGACAATCGTATGGACGATGAGGCGGAAGGGTCTCAGCTCTCCGTTTGCTGAAAACGTCCAGGAATCCATGGTATTGTTTGGGCACAGCTGCGCTTACCTCTGAATCCGGCTCCAGGCATAACAGAGGACCAGAAGTGCTGAGACATGGAGGCATGCAGTGGTGTTGGCAATAAGGCGACTGGAACCTAATACTCCCGGACCCCCAATCGATCTGTGGGTTATGGGCCTGAAGCCAGGGTAGACCCAAGATGACTGGAAACAGATGGGATGCAATGGCATTCAGGCTTAATAGTTCCTTATGATCTGTAGAGGTGGTTACAAGCAAAGGAGGGGTTTCTTGAGTCACTACTCCTGACTTAATACGGGACCCGTCTGCTAAAAAGATGGAAAGTTCCTGAGTCTTTGGCTGGAGTGGGATGTGCTGTTGTGCTGCAAAGTTAAGATCGATGAAACAATTACATGCTCCTGAGTCAATTATCGCGGTGACTGGTATTGTCCTTCCTGGCAATTGGAACGAGATAGGTAGGGCCAGGTGGGTGGTGTTGGCAGAGGGAGGTGTACCACTTGGAGAAGGGGTAGCTGGGACCTTGCGCAGCTTAGCAGGACATGAGGAAACGTAATGGCCGGCTCCTCCACAATATAAACAAAGATCATTCTGTCGCCGGCGAAGTCGTTCTTCGGCCGACAGGGAAGGTCTCATCAGTCCAAGCTGTCTCGGCTTTATGGTAACAGAAGTCTGATTGGCAGGTAAGGAGTTAACTGGAACTGAACTGGCAACAGCAGGAGATACCCGGGGTAGCATCCAGGCTGGACGGAGATGCTGGGTAGCCCTCTCTGTTCTGCGCTCCCGGAGTCGTCGGTCTATCTGAATAGACAGGGTGATTAAAGTCTCTAGGGCATCAGGAACACCGACCCGGGCTAACTCGTCTTTCAGTCCCTCAGAGAGACCGAGACGGAACTGGTGCCGTAGGGCTTCATCATTCCACTGGGCATCCGCGCTCCAGCGTCTGAAATCAGTCACATAGTCCTCGACCGCTCTGCGGCCTTGCTGGAGCGCGTGGAGGGCAGCCTCGGCGGTGGAAGTCCGTTGAGGGTCATCATAGAGTCGAGCCATGGCATCAAGAAAAGATGAGAGAGAGTCCAGAGCTTCATGGCGGACTTCCAGCAGATGGTGGGCCCAAGCCTGAGGTTCCCCCTGTAGTAGAGCGATAACAAACCCTACTTTGGTGACCTCTAATGAAAAAGTCAGAGGTAGTAAGGAAAAGTATAGTTCACATGCGTTGCGAAACGCCCGGAATTTGCTTCGATCCCCAGAAAACTTATCGGGAACGGGGACCCTAGGCTCAGGAGGTGGTGGCGTTCCAGAGGAGGAAGTTGGGACTGAAGGTGCATCTGCAGTGATGGTCTGGGTTTGCGTCTGCCTATCCACTTGAACGTAACTGCCTTGTAGAGACTTCACGACCCGGTTGAGGGCTGCGAGGTGCTGACTGACGTCATCCATAGGCGAGGTCCCTCTTGCAGGCTCAGACATGGCGGTTTGATACTGTCACGTACCTTTGGTGTGAGCCTGACGTGCAGAGGGAGACCTCCCGTACAACCCAGGCTCGGAGACCACTGGAGTGGGGACAGTGGTGGTAAGAGCGCGGTGAGGTAAGGGTGCCTGCTTGGTCCTCTTGGCTGGGTGTAGTAAAGCCAAGCGAAAGCTGGAACAGCTGGAACTGGGAGCAGCAGGTGCAGGTATGCAGAGCAGCGGATGCAGGTCAGCAGGTGCAGGTATGCAGAGCAGCGGATGCAGGTCAGCAGGTGCAGGTATGCAGAGCAGCGGATGCAGGTCAGCAGGTGCAGGTGTGCAGGACCGCGGATGCAGGTCAGCAGGTGTAGGTATGCAGAGCAGCGCAGTCAGACAAGCCAGGTCTTTCACATCAGGGTAAACAGCATAAACGGCAGGCAGAGAGTAGTCAGAGTCCAGGCTGGGTCTTGGCAACAGATGATCAGACAGGTAACTTAGCAGGGTCAAACAAGCCAGAGTCAGGACTGGAGATAGGAGGGAGGTCAGGAAGCCGGGTCATACACAGGAACACGATACAGGCACAGAGTCAGGAACAGAAGCAGATCAAACCGCAAGGGGCAACATCTCTGGAACGTCTTTTATAGGAAGTTCATGGGAGGAGCAAGGGGTTCAGGGTTCAACATCAATCAAGACACCAAGCAGAGTAGTCTAATCCATTAGATAGGTTATCCAGCAGATCAGGCAGGGAGCTGTCCAGCATCCCAGATAGCTCAGTGGGAAGAGTCAATGCCAGACACGGACGAGGTCCCAGGTTCAAGCCCAGTATGTCCCTGACAGGCTCATTGCTGTGCTCCAAGTACAGTATCTGTGAGGGGTTGCAGTGTTGTGGCACCAGTGCCTAAGGCCCAATTTTTCTGCCCCTGTTTAACAGGGGCATGTAATTACAATTGTTGATCTAATAATTCACAGCAGGGCCAATTCATGCGCCCACCAAGACTAACTGTGAGGCCTTACAGTGTTGTGTCAACACCACCACCACCACCAAAGGCCCAATTTTTCAGCCCCTGTTCAACAGGGGCATGCAATTACAATTCTTGATCTAATAATTCACAGCAGGGCCCATTCATGCGCCCACCAAGAGTAACTGTGAGGGCTCACAGTGTTGTGGCAACACCAACATGTAAGGGGCAAATTTCAGCTGAGTATATACGGCAGGCCCCTACTTTCAAACATCCAACTTACAAACGACTCCTCCTTGCAAACGGAAGGATACAACAGGAAGTGAGAGGAAATCTACCCCTAGGAAGGCAAATTCTCTCCTGTAAGGCCTCGTACACACGGCCGAGATTCTCGTTGAAAAAAACATGTCGTTTTTTTTCGACGAGATTCTTGGACAAGAAACTTGTCCCGGCCGAGTGTACACACGCTCGTTTCAAAGAACCCGCGGTTCTTTGAAAGGAGTGTACGCGGTGACGTCATCGACTACGTCGAGCATGCGCTCGTCACATTCGATGCCGTCGCCACCATCTTGGTATACCCTACGTATGCCTAGGAAGCTACCGCGCATGCGTCGAATTCATTTCGAACATGCGCGGGCTTCCGGGCGGACAGGTAAGTGTACACACACTCACTTTTCTCGTCGAGAAACACGCCGAGGAGAATCTCGACGAGAAAATAGAGAGCAGGTTCTCTATTTTCTCGTCGAGGTTTCTTGTCGGTTTTCTCGACGAGAAACCCGCTAGCAGCGTACACACGACCGATTTACTCGGCAAGACCTCTCTGCCAGCAAGTTTCTTGCTGGTTCTTGCCGAGAAAATCGGTCGTGTGTACGAGGCCTAAGAGTTAATATGGGAAAAAAAGTGTCTCCTCTCCACTGATGCTTTATCACCAATTCTTGTTTCAATAAAAACCCCAAATTTTCAAAAAACATTTGTCATTAGGACGGAAAGTGAGGTGATCTGTTCTAAACAGGTGCACACTGCACAGACAGCAAAACAAATGTTACAGGGGTGATAACCCTTCCCTATGTTTTCCAAAAAGCTTAAAAATAGATTTTTTGCCTGGAGCTACACTTAAACAATGTACCTGTTCAAAATTACAAACAGATTCTACATAAGAACAAACCTACAGTCCCTGTCTTGTATGCACCGCCTGTATACGGCTGTTCAGAGTATATAGGGCCTTTTTTATTTTGTGTGCGGGGTTCCCCTTAATATCCATACAAGACCCAAAGGGGCTGGTAATGGGCTGGGGTAGGAGGGGGGGGGGTGTGTGATGGGGTAGCTATGCCATTTTTCTTAAAGATTTTCATCCATATTACCGGGACCAGACATTACATTAAAGCCGCAAGCAGTTTTAAATGGCTTTTTTTCCTTTAGAAATGTAATTTTGTGCAGGGACAGTTCTAAACACGGGAAACACGTGGCACTTCACAGGCATACTTTAGACACCCCCCAGGTACGATATTTAAAGGAATATTTGACTTTTTTTTTTTCACTTTATGCATCATTAAAATGACTGCTCCAGAAAAACGGCCGTTTTTAAAACTTATTTTTTGCATTGATACATGTCCCCTGGTGCAGAACCCGGGTTCCCAAACCCTTTTTAGGACAATAACATGCATAATAGTCGTTATAATTAGCACTTTAGATTTCGAACGTTCGCATCCATTGTGTTTAATAGGGTTCTAAAGTTCGTGCGAACTTTCGGTCCGTTCGCGGGTTCTAGTGCGAACCGAATCCGGGGGTGTTCGGCTCATCACTAATTACAACAGAAGCGGCTCGCGGTGGTGCACGCATGCCCCATGCTGGAAGAAGTGCAGGATCACATATATACACTGCTCAAAAAAATTAAAGGAACACTTTTGAATCAGAACTCCTGGGATATTGACCTGGTCAGTTAAGTAGCAGAGGCAGTTGTTAATCATTTTCTGCTGCTTTACTGTTAATTGAAATTAACAACAGGTGCACTAGATGGGCAACAATGAGACGACCTCCAAAACAGGAATGTTTTTTCAGGTGGAGGTGACAGACATTTTTTTTTTCCTACTCATCTTTTCTGACTGTTTTTCACTAGTTTTGCATTTGGCTAGGGTCAGTGTCACTACTGGTAGCACGAGGTGATACTTGGACCCTATAAAGGTTGCACAGGCAGTCCAACTCCTCCAGGATGGCACATCAATACGTGTCATTGCCAGAAGGTTTGCCATGTCTCCCAGCACAGTCTCAAGAGCATGGAGGAGATTCCAGGAGACAGGCAGTTACTCTAAGAGCTGGACAGAGCCGTAAAAGGTCCTTAACCCATCAGCAGGACCGGTATCTGCTCCTTTGTGCAAGGAGGAACCGGATGAGCACTGCCAGAGCCCTACAAAATTACCTTCAGCAGGCCAATGGTGTGAATGTCTCTGACCAAACAATCAGAAACAGACTTCATGGGGGTGGCCTGAGGGCAGAGGTCCTCTAGTGTGCTCTGTGCTCACTGCCGGACACGGTGGAGCTTGATTGGCATTTTCTATTGAACACCAGAATTGGCAGGTCCGCCACTGGTGCCCCATGCTTTTCACAGATGAAAGCAGGTTCACCCTGAGCATATGTGACAGACGTGAAAGGGTCTGGAAAAGCCGCGGAGAACTTTATGCTGCCTGTAACTTTGTTCAGCATGACCGGTTTGGTGGTGGGTCAGTGATGGTCTGGGGAGGCATATCCATGGAGGGACACACAGACCTCTACAGGCTACACAATGGCACCCTGACTGCCATTAGGTATCGGGATGAAATCCTTGGACCCATTGTCAGACCCTACGCTGGTGCAGTGGGTCCTGGGTTCCTCCTGGTGCACGACAATGCCCTGCCTCATGTGGTGAGAGCATGCAGCCAGTTCCTGGAGGATGAAGAAATTGATACCATTGAATGGCCCCCACGCTCACCTGACCTAAATCCAAAAGAACCCCTCTGGGACATTATGTTTCGGTCCATCCGGTGCCGCCAGGTTGCACCTCAGTCTGTTCAGGAGCTCAGTGATGCTCTGGTCCAGATATGGGAGGAAATATTAGGAGCATGCCCTGATGTTGTCAGGCCCTCGTCTCATTAGGTGCATGCCCTGATGTTTTCAGGCATGCATACAAGCACTTGGGGGCCATACAAACTACTTAGGACCATTTTGAGTTGTTGCAATGAAATTTCAGCAAAATGGACTAGCTTGCTGCATAATTTTTTCACTTTAATTAATAAACTTACCTTTATCTAAGAGGCGCAACATGATTGGCATTCTATATGTGTCCATCCAACTGTTCATAGGTGTAAGGCTTCAATTTGACTTGTCACTCTAAGCAGATTGGAAAATTTGGATTGTCTCTGTTTTGATAATCCTGATTTCCTAACCATAACTATAGATCCAGGATGAAAAATTACCTCCGTAGCCAGATGAAGAATGGAGATTGAGAGAAACACTAGCTGCAGATGCTTTGTGTAGCTGCTGCTGTGCGGTGCTGAACTGGCTAACAGCTATATCAGTAAGAGGAGGGAGCTTCTGAGCAGGAAGAGTCAGGTATCAGTGCACTGTGGGAACTAGAGTCAGGAGGTGAGACATTCTACTGCAATCAAGAGTTGGAGGGAGGGAGATTGCCAGTAGGAGGGGAAGTAGGGGGAAGAGCTGTATTTTCTCAGGCTGTAAAGGACACGGTTTCCTCTTGCCGTGAGGTGGACCAAAGAGTGCACATCGCTGTCCAGTGTAAAGGAAAACCTAAAAACATGACCTGTTGGGGGTACTTGAGGACTGAGGTTGATGACCACTGGTCTAGCAGATTGTGTATGAACCTACCTTCTGTATGCAGAGAAGAAAGCCCATATTGGGGAGTATGGGACTTTAAGGGTGCTTATTACTATAAATTGATATACAGCAATAGATTTTTTTTATTTCAAAAGAAAATAACATTAAAAAAGTCAACTTCCTTCATGGAAATGCATGGACTTTGTTTCTAATAAATAGATACAAAGATAAATCAACAAAAGAAAAGTACATACTGTATAAGAGACAAAAGAATAAAAAAAAGTTGCATCAAACAACATATTTGTGCACACAAATTAATACATACATGAATGCATCCGTGTAGATGGCAGGGATTTCCCAACCGAAGGTTCTAGCCACAATGTTTTCAGGACTCAGAGCCAGATTTATAGTGAAAAACTGAGGTCAGAGCGAATTTCAGGACACAGGAAGTCCCGCCGACCAAAACCTCCCAACTTAACCGGGTCACCCTCAGAGAGAGGTATAAATCGATGACTTGTATATGATTATTTTTTTTTTCCTGTGGATCAAAAAGCATAAGAAGGCAAGTTCTTTTACATAAGCAGGGACCTTTTAAACTTACCAAATCAATACATAGGGGATCTTATTACAACTATATTGCTTTTTTTATGCCCTAATGTTATCTCACTTTCAGAGACCTGATCTTGGCCATATACAGCCCAGGTAATCCGCACTGTCAGCAGTAAACTATAGGGTTCCAGTTATCTACCGTATATACTCGAGTATAAGCCGACCCGAATATAAGCCGGGGCACCTAATTTTACCACAAAAAACTGGGAAAACGTATTGACTCGAGTATAAGCCTAGGGTGTCAATCTGCATGCCTCACTGTGCCTCACTGTGCCTCACTTTGCCTCACTGTGTCCATGTGCATGCCTCACTGTGTCCATGCCTCACTGTGTCCATGCCTCACTGTGCCCATGCCTCACTGTGTCCATGACTAGACTGACATTTAACATTGTAGTCTATGGAAGGGGTGCCCAGGTTTGAAAAATCTGTGCTCTCCGGCTGTAGGTCCCCCAGACAAAAAACGTTGCACACTTATAGAGGAGAAATGGGGCTACATGTGTGCCAAGTTTCGGGTCCAGGGGACCCTATGACTGGCCGGTACCGTGTCCCCAAAGTCACCAGAGAAATTACCGTTTAACATGGTAGTCTATGGAAGGGGTGCCCAGGTTTGAAAAATCTGTGCTCTCCGGCCGTAGGTCCCCCAGACAAAAAACTTTGCACACTTGTAGAGGAAGAGTGTGGCTACATGTGTGCCATGTTTAGGGTCCAGGGGACCTACGGACAGCCGGTACCGGGTCCCCAAAGTTTGGGAGATTAGGCGCAAAAAGGTGACTCGAGTATAAGCCGAGGGGAGCATTTTCAGCACAAAAAAAATGTACTGAAAAAACTCGGCTTATACTCGAGTATATACGGTATTTAAAATACGTTTTTTATGTAAGCATGCATTTTTTCTTCCTGTTGAAGGATCTAATACTCTAATCAAGTATAGATATAGATATGCACTGAGGCTGACATGTCATACTAAAACTTTGGTTGATCCACAGTAAACACGGCTTTAAAATCATATGCCATTCATCGACTTATACCTCTCTCTGCGGGTGACCCGGCTAAGTTGGGAGGTTTTGGTCGGCGGGACTTCCTGTGTCCTGAAATTTGGTCTGACCTCAGTTCTCCACTACTGTATAAATCTGGCTCTGAGTACTCAAAACATTGGGGCTAGAACATTCGGTTGGGAAACCCCTGCTCTCTACACGTATGCATCCATGTATGTATTAATTTGTGTGCACAAATGTTTTTTGATTTAACCTTTTTTTTTATTATTATTCTTTCTTCTCTTATATGTACTTTTCCTTTGTTGATTTATCTTTGTATCTATTTATTAGAAACTAAGTCCATGCATTTCCTGAAGAAGCCACAAGGCGAAACACGTAGAACGATTGCGTAGAAAATTGCATGAAGGAAGTGACTTTTTTAATGTTATTTTCTTTTGAAATAAAAATCCATATCTTTTACTAAATCTATTGTGTTATATCCATTTGTAGTAATAAGCACCCTTAAAGTCCCATACAACCCAATATGGTCTTTCTTCTCTGTTTTCTATAAGGGACGATGGTGCCTACTATTTGAATCTGTGTCTTGATCACTCTAATCCCATACCTTCTATCTTCTGTATGCTCAAACCAACATTCATTCTAACCCATACTAATATATTGAGTTCATTTACCACTAAACGATCTAGTGTCTATTTCCTGATACTAATTTACAGTCAAGTTAAAAGTATCCACACTTGTGTTCCTATAAGTGTGTGCAGTAACTGTCACCCAACCAGGTGTACCAGAGGGGCTGGGATTGTTCTTGCAGTCGAGGTGCAGAACAGAGAACCCAATATTCCAAGCAGCTCCTTCTGGGGTAGCACTACACTTCTCTTGCAATGTGTTTCTAATCAGTATTTGCCTTAATTTTATCTTGCTGATTTTTAACAGTCTTCGCAATCAATAAATTGAGAGGTATTGGACTTTGTGGGGGGTTTTTACAAATTTTTAAATGAGCTCATAGTTTAGAGGTGCATATTTCTGCCATGTGGTAGGACATCAGGTGATTCTTGTTTAGTAGCGTGTCTAGTGGCTATGTAGACATGTAAGAACTGTAGTAAAAACTTTCCAAGAGTTCTCTGTAAAATTTGCGAAGACCTTTTTTAAGGCTTGTTTTGATTCTCTCAATTTTTTCATTTTCCTGGGGGTAATAAACTGAGGATTTCCTATGCACAATATTTCTTCAGCACTACTGAATCTGTCCTGAGAATGCACTATTCTTCAGGAAGGATTCAAACTCAGATTAAATAAATCGTAGTCTATTATGAGTTCCTTTGGGCTACATTCCCCGCTAAAGACTGTGGAGTGAAATGTAGTTACAGTAGCAGGTGTTATATTTGAGACAATGTCTGGAAATTTACCTCTCAATCTATTAATGGTATAGAAAATCTGCAGTCCACAGGTGTCTCTAAGAAGGTGCCTAAAATATTAATAGCAAACTGATCTAATCCTGTAGAAAGGTTGTTGAACAGGGCTCAATTAACTATAATGATGAGTTTGGCCTTTTGCTTTGTAGAATATCCTGTAATTGTATTTGAATTGGACATGCAAGATAAACCTGTTTGAACTTAGATGCAGTAACTACATTTATATCAGTAAATGAATATTGCAAGCCCGGTTTGTATTGTATTGTGTAGCTATAATTTAGTAGCCTTACTTCTACAACACAGTACCAGTGTCTCTTAAAAATATAATCATCCTTAAAATAAGCATAACTGGCTAATTTTTTTTAGCCCGGTTGTACTAATAGAAATTCTCTTATTGTTATGGAATTATTATACCACCAACAATGAAAGAAAAGTGAAAGGGATAATAGGATTTTTTTGTACTCACCGTAAAATCTCCCCGTTCTTCAGCTCCATGACACGATCGCGGGACACCGGCTGACATCGAGCCCGCGGGCACGGAGCTCGCGGCAGGGTCGCAAGCGCGCCGGCGGCACACACGCGACCACGTGGCGGCAATTTAAAGGGGACGTATATATACGCCCATTTGCGCAGCCGTGTCATTCTTTCGACGTAAATAGTCGTGCGGCGGTCAGCAAGCGGTTAATCATGTTAGAGGTCTTAACATTTTTGGGATATATGGTCAAATAGAAAAATTATTTCTCTTTTCGTCCATGGACGGACACAGCTCCATAAATCTTGACATGTGGGTTATGAACAGGAACATAACCCACATGTCAAGATTTATGGAGCTGTGTCCGTCCATGGACGAAAAGAGAAATCATTTTTCTATTATCTATTGACCACATATCCCAAAAATGTTAAGACCTCTAACATGATTAACCGCTTGCCGACCGCCGCATGACTATTTACGTCGACAGAATGGCACGGCTGCGCAAATGGGCGTATATATACGTCCCCTTTAAATTGCCGCCTTGTGGTGGCGCGCTGGCGACCCTGCCGCGAGCTCCGTGCCCACGGGACCCGCGGACTTGATGTCAGCCGGTGTCCGGCGATCGTGTCACGGAGCTAAAGAACGAGGAGATGTTAGTGTAAACACAACATCTACCCGTTCTTCCTAGTGATATGTCACTGATCGTTTGTTTCCTGTCATCGGGAACAGCAATCAGTGACGTGTCAGGCAAGCCACGCCCCCTAACCGTTAGAATCACTCCCTAGGTCACACTTAACCCCTTCAGCGCCCCCTACAGGTTAACCCCTTCACTGCCAGTGTAATTTTTACAGTAATCAGTGCATTTTTATAGCACTGTTCGCTGTAAAAATTACAATGGTCCCAAAAGGGTGTCAACAGTGTCCGATGTGTCCGCCATAATGTCACAGTTACGATAAAAATCGCTGATCGCCACCATTACTAGTAAAAAAATAATTATTAATAAAAATGCCATAAAACTATCCCCTATTTTGTAGACGCTATAACTTTTGCGCAAACCAATCAATAAACGCTTATTGCGTTTGTTTTTTTAAGAATACGTATCGGCCTAAACTGAGGAAAAAAAATGTTTTTTTATATATTTTTTGGGGATATTTATTATAGCAAAAAGTAAAAAATATTGCATTTTTTTCAAAATTTGTCGCTGTATTTTTGTTTATAGTGCAAAAAATAAAAACCGCAGAGGTGATCAAATACCACCAAAAGAAATCTCTATTTGTGGGAAAAAAAAGGATGTCAATTTTATTTGGGAGCGACGTCGCACGACCGCGCAATTGTCAGTTAAAACGACGCAGTGCCGAATCGCAAAAAGTGGCCTGGTCTTTGGCCAGCCAAATGGTCCGGGGCTGAAGTGGTTAAATGGGAACAAGAACTGTCCCAAACTTTTTCTTGGGACCAATGGTCAAAGGCCGTCCAGATAAATGGTACAGATTCCTCCTGTACCGAACACTGGGACATTACCCAGAAAATAATAAATAGGTGTTATCTAAGACCTTACAGGCTTGCAAAGATGTACCAATCCCTATCAGAAAATTGTTGAAGTGCTACGACCAGGTTGGTACTCTTTATCATACTCTGTGGAGTTGCAAAAACTTAGAGTTTTTGGAAGCCAGTTTCTTCCTTTATGGCAACTATCACAGGAAACTTAGTCCCTCTTACTCCAGCTATGGCCTTGTTAGGAATCAACTTACGTGTGTACCCTACAGAATATAGACTAATTATGGCAAATATTCTGATTGCCGCTAGACTTACTGTAATATAACCAAACTATGGAAATCCAATGACGCACCAAACCTTTCCGATGTTATTATTAGACTAAACTGTCAAGCTCATAAGAATTAATGTTGGCATATCAAAACCACACCACGTCTAAATTTAGAAAGCACTGGCAAACCTGGATCATTCACCCTAGTGCTTCTCCCTCTCAATCATTAAATCCTATTTGACCATTTCAACTCTGGAAGGTTTACCCCTCTTCATGACCAGGCCATTTTTTGTGATACGGCACTCTGCGTTACCTTAACTGACAATTGCGTGGCCGTACGATGCTGTACCCAAATAAACATTATGACCTTATTTCCCACAAATAGAGTGATATTTGATTACTTCTGCAGTTTTTATTTTTTGCGCTATAAACAAAAAAAGGACAATTTTGAAAAAAACAAATCAATATTTTTTACTTTCTGCTATAAAACATACCCAATAAATTAAAATAAAAAATAAAAATGTAATTTCTTCATCAATTTAAGCCAATATATATTCTGCTAAAAAATTTGGGTAAAAAATCCCAATAAAGCACATATACTGATTGGTTTGTGCAAAAGTTATAGCGTCTACAAACTATAGGATAGATTTTTGGAATTTTTATTTATCTATTTTGTTTACTAGTAATGGCGGCGATCATTGACTTATAGCGGGACTGCAATATTGCGGCGGCCAATTCGGACACTAACTGACACTTTTTGGGGACCAGTGACACAAATACAGTGATCAGAGCTAAAAAATATGCACTGTCACTGTACTAATGACACTGGTAGGGAAGGGGTTAACATCAGGGGAAACCAAAGGGTTAAATGTGTTCCTAGGGAATGCTTGCTAACTGTGTGGGGGCTGCTTTTACTGTCGGAAGGCAGAGATCTGTTTTTCTGCTTAGAAACACAAGATCACTGCTTTCCCTTGGTTAAATGTGTTCCTAGGGAATGCTTGCTAACCGTGTGGGGGGTGCTTGTACTGTGAGAAGGCAGAGATCTGTGTTTCTGCTTTGCAGAAACACAAGATCACTGCCTTCCCTTGTCACAGCATGGTGATCTGCCTTGTTTACAAACATGATCGCCGCTCAGCCTGTGCCTTGAACGATTGGCTGGTTACTGCAGACCTTGCGTCTGCTGGACCTGCTGATTGGCTCCCGCTCTGTCCAATCACAGCGGGTCACCGGCGGTGGTGCCTGTACGTGCCCCAGACCTGGAAGTGCAGGATCATGTTCCTGTATGGGATTCTGCACAGAGCGGCCGCCCTGCCGCAGTAAATGTGCGTGGGGCGATCTGCATCAGGTTAATATCTTTCTGAGTCCCACTTATGAGTAACATTGGTTGTACAACTGTGATGATTTCCTTATCTTGGTTTGTTGTCTTTAAGGCCTCATGCGCACTGGACGTTAAAAAAAAACGTTATAACAACACCAGTAGGTTTGCAGTGAGTTTTTCAACGTTTTTTGCAACAGCGTTGTTTAGCGTTTTTCTGCGTAAACATATTTTAGCGTTTTTTTTTTTTTTATGGATCAAAAACGTAAAAAAACGCTGGAGAGACGCGTTTTTGAAACAAAAGAATGCCAGTAATAAAAAATAAAGGAAAGAAACAGTGTGCCCCCCCCCCCCCCCACCTGCGGGCAAGTTGGTCTGCGGTCAAGACTCTTTTCGAAATTTAGAAGCCCACCTACTTATTCTCCAAAAAAGTGAATAAAAACACAACACAAGTTTTTGACAATTCCTTTATTTAAAGCATACCCCTCACCAAAAAAATGTAATAAAAAAAATGCATGAGGCCCCACCCAAAATCTATACAAGACCCTTAGGTCTTGTATAGATTTTGAGGGGAACCCCACCCCAAAAAAAAAACAGCATGGGGGTCCCCTAAAAATCCATACCAGACTCTTATCCATACCCCACTCTTGAACCATACCAGGCCACATACCTTCAACATGGCCGCCTATGATTGACTGCTTTGACGGCTACCTAGCAGGATAGCTCAGGCGGGTTCTGGCTTGTATCCAAACACTCCTGAGCTTATCCCTAGTAATAATCAACTCCCCCAAAGCTGCCATGCATTGTACTAAAGATTCGCCATGATGCTGTACATATTTCAGGAATTATTATTATTCTGCAGACACGTTTATTTTAGGCACACATAAAAAATTTTAATGTGGTAAAAAGTCAGCAGCTACAAATACTGTAGCTGCTGGTTTTTAAAGGAGAAGTCCAGCCTGAGCTCATTCGGCTGGGCTTCTCCTATGGGTCACAAGAGTGTAATTAGTTTTGTCAGATCAGTCTAGGCACCACGTCATCCCGACTTCAGTAGTCTGGATCCACCAGGTGCCTGGACTGATGGCTGTCTCAGCCTCTCAGTGAGCCACTGAGATGGCCGCTCCCCGCCCCTCCACAGCTCAGCGCTCCAGTGAGCGTGGAAGAGCAGAGAGGAGAGCTGCTGACTGACAGGCAGCAGCTCTCCTCTTGGGGATTTGTGAGTACCGAGCCATCGATGATGTTCAATGGCTCGGTTCTCAGTGCAGAGACGCCGGGGGAAAAATGCAGCATCGGACCGATGCTGCATCCACCTAGGTAAGCATAATGGGAGAAAAAACCCCAAACCCATACTTCTCCTTTAATAAAAGGACACTTACCTGTCCAGGGATCCTCACCTGGGCCAGTTCTTTGCTAGTGCTCAGGTCCCTTGTGCCGATATCTTTAGTGTGGGAAGCTGTCTGTGACAGCTTGCGGGCCACGCTGCACTTTGTGAATGGTCCTGCAGCCTTCTGAGACTTGTGAAGTGTCTCAGAAAGCTATGGGTGAAGAGGAGGCGGGGGAACTTCACCTCAGAAGAAACTAGGCACCCGCTACCCCCCCTTCCCCCCCAAAAAATGATATACCAAATGTGGTAGGAGGGGGGAATTAGGAGGACTTAAAGTGGACTGTCTCCTTTTGGGTGCAGTTCAGCTTTATTGCAAAGAGAGCTGTATCACATAGCTTCCAACTGTCCCTGATTTGGAACAAAGTCCCTCTGTCCCTCTTTCCTCCTCATTTGTCCCTCATTTTGGTCTGATCTATATAGTTGTATATATCATTCATAAAGGTGTTTCTCAGTGCTAAAAAGTGCTAAAAGTTCTAAATGGTTGCAATTGTAAATTTCAAAAGCCAGTATAAAGGAATAGCAATGGGTAAAAAATAAAAAAAAAACATTTGTGGGTTTGACTAATGTGTTTTTTTTTTTTTTTTTTTATTCTCCTTTAAGGATTGAATTGAAAAAGTGCCTTAAAAAAGGTATTCATACCCCTTCAAATTTTCCACATACATAATGTTTGGTGGTTCTAAGTAATTGTCCAGCAAAAAATTGTGATTTTAACTTGTAAGCAACAAATGTCAGAAAAAGGCTGGGTCCTTATTACTGAAGAGAGCTTAATACTGGTTCTCATATAACTGTGAGGTCATTGCTTTTTAGAGTCCATCCAACTCTTATCCTGTGTTGAGCCCTGGTAAACGTCCCCCCCCCCTTCTCCCCAGTGATTTTACCCCAAAATGCATTGATTTTTTTTTTTATGTATTATTTACCAACAATTAAATTATCTTGTACTCCGTTTTTGGTCTGGCACTTCTTCCTGTATTTCTCAGGAAAATAACAGTTCCCAGCTTCTTAAAATATCATATCTGGATATACAGTGCCTCGAAAAAGTAATTTTTCAGATTTGGTCATGTTCCAATCAAAAACTTAAATGTATTTTATTGGGATTTTATGTGATAGACCAACACAAAGTGGTATAAAATTGTGAAGTGGAAGAAAAATGGTAAATGGTTTTCCAATTTTTTTATAAAAAATATATGAAAATTGTGGTGTGCATTTGTATTCAGCCCCCTTTACTCTGATTCCCCTAACTAAAATCTAGTGGAACCAATTGCCTTCAGAAGTTACCAAATTAGTAAATAGAGTTCACCTGTGTGTAATTTAATCTTCGTATAAATACAGCTATTCTGTGAAGCCCTCAGAGGTTTGTTAGAGAACCTTAGTGAACAAACAGCATCATGGAGGCAAAGTAACACACCAGACAGGTCAGGGATACATTTGTGGAGAAGTTTAAAGCAGGGTTAGGCTATGATAAAATATCCCAAGCTTTAACCACTTAAGCCCCGGACCATTTGGTAGCTAGAGGACCAGAGGTGAATTCAGAATTTTGCACTGCGCTGCTTTAACTGTAAATTGTGCGGACATGCAATGTTGTACCCAAACAAAATTTGCGTCCTTTTCTTCCCACAAATAGAGCTTTCTTTTAATGGTATTTGATTGCCTCTGCGATTTTTATTTTTTGCGATATAAACGGAAAAAGACCGAAAATTTTGAAAAAAAATGATATTTTCTACTTTTTGTTATAAGAAAAATCGAATAAACTCAATTTTAGTCATACATTTAGGCCAAAATGTATTCAGCCACATGTCTTTAGTAAAAAAAAAACGTCAATAAGTGTATATTTATCGGTTTGCGCAAAAGTTATAGCGTTTACAAACTAGGGTACATTTTCTGAAATTTACACAGCTTTAAATTTATGACTGCCTATCTCATTTCTTGAGGTGCTAAAATGGCAGGGCAGTACAAAACCCCCCCAAATGACCCCATTTTGGAAAGTAGACACCCCAAGGAAATTGCTGAGAGGCATGTTGAGCCCATTGAATATTTTTTTTTTGTCCCAAGTGATTGAATAATGACAAAAAAAAAAAAAATTACAAAAAGTTGTCACTAAATGATATTTCTTTTTCGTACATCACGGGACACAGAGCGACATAGTCATTACTAATGGGTTATATAGTTTACCTTCAGGTGCTGGCACTGGCAACTTCCAAACCGGAAGTACCCTCCCCTATATAAGCCCCTCCCATCCGGGAGCACCTCAGTTTTTTGCCAGTGTCTAAGGTGTTGGCCAAAGAGTAACATGTGTTTTCCTGGGCTTGCGTACAGGTTCTTTTACGGGCCTTAGTAAGCTGTTCCGGATCCCACCAAAAAAGCTTCATAGCTAAACGGTCGGTACCCGGGCCTTGCAACAGAAGAGCAAGGTTTTGCCTGTAATGCCTCTCTTAGGAGGGCTGGACCCTGGGATCCAGAGCTCTGGTCATACCCACGACCAAGATGTTTTCTGTGCAGGGTGCTATACAGGTCCAGGGGAGTGGAATCCTTGGGAACCCGGTCCCTGAAGGTTTAATTACAATGCCTGCCGTGATAGGTGAAGTTTGGGCTTCTGTGGACCAAACAGAGTCCTGCGGCGGGGAACAGGTAAGTGGGGGCCCCCAGGAACTTGGTTCTATTGGGGGACCCCAAGCCTAATTTGTCTTTCTGTCTGTCTGTTACCTAACGGTATTCCCGCTAATATCTGTGTATGCCTATAACTACTGGAAAATGTAAAATTTTAATAGTAGTCAAGAAAAAAAAAAAAAAAGGAGGACCGCGGTACCTGTGTTAAACCACTAGAGGCCGCTGTGGTCCATTTTTCTTGTCATGTGGATCTTTGGTTTTCTCAAGTCAAAAGATCCAGGCAGTTGGTAAGTTTCTCTGTGGGAATCCAGTTCCTCTGCCCTGTTGCTGCGCTCATCCACCGCACAGGCCCTCCGGCAAAAAGGGCCCTGGCTCCTAGTCCCTGCTTGGTTTCAAAAAAGGGCGCCAATGGTGCACGGGCGCACGCGCCTCCTATGGAAAAAAAGGGGCGGGGTGGGTGGATGACGCTCGATGCGCGCCGCGGCACTTCTGCGCATGTGCAGGCGTCCCAGCATGTATAAAATACACAGTACAAGTGTCAGCTGGATGCAAACAGAGCTAGCAACAAAACGGTGGCACACAGAGGCGGTTGATGCAGGCATCCCCATAGAAAGGCACTTTAGTGGACACCAGCTGGTATATAGCAGCAACTGTGTTAGACTATTACCAGCAAAATTGGTGTATGATGACGGGAATACCTCAGCTTTGTGCTTAAAGGATATGTCGTCCAGACACTCCGGAAATAAGTCTTCCAGGAAGCCAAAGGGGTCTCCATCGGGCTCTGAGGATATTGGGCATGCTTGTACTGCACCAATCTCCCCTGAAAATTCAGAGGTCAGTAGCCGTAGGAACCCCGCAGGAGTGCCTGGTGCTGCGGCTGTCCCCAGTCCACCTGCTCCTGTATATATATATAACAGAGGAGGTTTTATCCTCAACTCTGGGAGGATTGGAAGAGAGATTAACAGCATTGATCGCTGCTTCCCTGTCACAGGGAAAGCGCGTCCGATCTCCGTCTCCTCCTTCAGAGTGCCTGTTAGTGGAGGAACAGCCCCACACAGAGATCGACCTACCTGAAGGGGATCAGGATGAGGTTGATTCAGTTATAGAGGAATCAACAGTGGAAGAACCTTTCTCAGCATCTCAGGCTGAAAGATTATGGGTTCAGTCTCTGACTAACATGGTCCGATCAGCATTTAAAATGCCTCTGGCGGAACCATCAACCACTACGGTTTCCTCGCTGGGGTCGCTGAAAGCTCCCCAGGCTGTCTGTTCCTTCCCAATCCACCCTTTATTGGAAGGGCTTATTTACCAGGATTGGGAGCATCCTGATAAAATATTTACTCCCCCCAAGAGATTTCCAGTGATCTATCCCATGGAGGATAAGTTCATAAAAAATGGAGGGTCCCTACGGTGGACACAGCCATCTCTTGTGTAAATAAATCACTGACATGTCCAGTAGATAATGTTCCAATTGTTCAAAGACCCAATAGATAAAAAATTGGAGTCTTTACTAAAATCTGCTTTCTCTACAGCAAGCATGGTGACACAACCTGCAGTAGCAGCGATTGGAGTCTGCCAAGCAATGAAAGATCAGTTGAAACAAGTCTTAAGGGACTTACCAGATCAGCAGGCTCTTACCCTAGCTGACCTACCTAGAGCCTTGTGTTGCGGTGGAAGCCATAAAGGATACAATCCAACAGGCATCCCGCTTTGCGCTGTCTGTAGACATATGCGTAGGCTTCTATGGCTCAAAAACTGGTCTGCTGAAGCTCCCTGTAAGAAATTGCTGATAAGCGTTCTCCATGAAATGGGAAGCTAATCTGGAGAAGATCTGGACAAATATATCCAGAAAACTTCTGCCGGTAAAAGTACACTCTTGCCGGTTAAGAATAAGGGTAGAAGTCCTTCTTTTAAGAGGCCTACTTCTCCAGTCCCTGGCACATCGGCTGTGAAACAGTTCCGACGGCCTCCGCGGTCAAATCCAGGGGGCAGAAATCAGGGACAATCACAGGGTAACAAGAAACCCTGGGTCAAGAGAGGTACAAAACCTCCCCCCAAGTCATGAAGGGTTGCCCCCACTCAATCGGGTGAGGGGAAGACTTCAGTTGTTCACAGAGACCTGGCGGGACACCATCAGAGACAGATGGGTGATCTCCGCAGTAAGTCTGGGATACAGGCTGGAGTTAAAAGACATTCCTCCTGCCCATTTTATGAGGTCAAACGTGCCAAGCGATCCCCAGAAGAGGGGATCCCTCCTTCTGGCACTAGAACAACTATTGCTCCAAGGGTAATCATGAAGGTTCCCTTGGAAGAAAGCGGGTTCGGGTTTTACTCGAACCTTGTCACAGTCCCCAAACCAAATGGGGACGTGAGGCCCATATTAAATCTAAAAGGGCTAAACAAGTTCCTACATATCAGGACTTTTTCGGATGGAGTTGATCCGATCGGTGGCCACCGCCCTACAAGGGCAGGAATGGTTAGCCTCGATCGACATAAGGGATGCTTATTTGCATATTCCCATCTGTCCGGCCCACCAGAAATTTCTACGCTTTGCAGTAGAAGGGCACCATTTTCAGTTCAGAGCCTTACCTTTCGGTCTGGCCACAGCACCACGAGTGTTCACAAAAATTCTGACCCTACGATTGGCCAAACTAGGAACACAAGGTGTAACGATAATGGCATATCTAGACGACTTGTTGCTGATAGACCACTCAGTGAAAAAAACTAGAAGTGGTCGTTCACAAGATAATCAAGTATCTGGAATCTCACGGTTGGCATTATCAACCGAGACAAGTCAGCCCTAAAACCAGTCAAAAGTCTGGAATACTTGGGGGCTAAGACTGGATTCAAATCAGAGAAAGATTTCCTTACCTCCAGAGAAGGTGTCGTCTTTGAAAGATTTGACCCACTTAGTGGGTACAAAAAAGGAAAACCATCCATACGCCTGTGTATGAGGCTGCTGGGAAAAATGGTGGCTTCATTCGAAGCAGTACCCTACGGTCAATTCCAATCAAGGAACTTGCAGAGGGCCATACTGTCAGCCTGGAACAAAAAAGTTCAGGCTTTAGACTTACCAATGTCCCTGTCCCCTTCCGTTCGCAAGAGCCTCCATTGGTGGTTGGTGCCCCAGAATCTGGAAAAAGGGAAACCCTTCAGTCCGGTTTCTTGGAAGGTGGTCACTACAGATGCCAGCCTCATAGGCTGGGGGGCAGTACTGGAGCAATGGTCTCTCCAGGGCAAGTGGTCAGAAGCAGAGAAGGCCCTGCCCACCAATCTCTTAGAGATACGAGCAGCCCGGTATGCCCTAGTAGCATGGACATCCAAACTCCAAGGGTCACCTGTCAGAATTCAATCAGACAATGCCACAGCAGTGGCATATATCAATCACCAGGGTGGCACCAGGAGTCGTGCAGCCCAGAGGGAAGCGAATTGCATCCTGGAATGGGCAGAAAGATATGTCACAGCCATATCCGCGGTTTTCACCCCAGGAGTGGAAAATTGGAGAGCGGACTTTTTAAGTCGCCAGCAATTATGCCCGGGGAATGGTCTCTTCACCCCAAGGTTTTCCAGGCAATATGCCAGCGGTGGGGAACACCGGATGTAGATCTGCTAGCATCCAGGATTCAACGCAAAGGTGGACAGATTTGTGTCTCGCACAAAGGATCCCCTAGCTTGCGGTTTGGATGCCCTCGTGTTCCCTTGGGATCAGTTCAAGCTGATATATGCATTCCCACCTCGATTACTCCGCAGAATCAGGGTAGAAAAGAAACCAGTGATTCTGGTGGCTCCAGCGTGGCCCCGAAGAGCATGGTACGCGGAGATTGTAAAAATGTCTGTGGGGAGTCCTTGGACCCTCCCACATCGTCCGGACCTGCTTTCGCAAGGACCGATATACTACCCTTCCTTACCAGCCCTAGGTTTGACGGCCTGGCTATTGAAGCCCACATTCTAAAAAAGAGAGGGCTCTCTAATCCTGTGGTATCTACCATGATCAATGCCAGGAAGCCGGTATCCAGGCAGATCTACTATAGAATCTGGAAGGCGTACATCACGTGGTGTGAGGCCAAGAAATGGCATCCTTGTAAGTACGTAATAGGTAGGATTCTGGACTTCCTACAGTGGGCTGTACATAGGAAGCTTGCCTTGAGTACTATCAAGGGTCAGACGGCCTTGTCAATATTTTTTCAAAGGCCCTTGGCTTTGCATTCATTAGTCAAAGCTTTCATACAAGGAGTGATGCGTATTAGCCATCCGGTTAGTATTCCCATATGTCCATGGGACTTAAACCTGGTTCTGTCGGTTCTACAGAAACAACCATTTGAACCATTGCGGCACATTTCCTTGGTTCTTTTCACCAGGAAATTGATTTTCTTAGTAGCCATTTGTTCGGCTAAAAGAGTATCGGAATTAGCCGCCTTGTCCTGTAAGGAGCCATATCTGGTTGTCCATAAGGACAGAGTAGTATTACGTCCTCACCCAGCCTTCTTCCTAAGGTGGTATCGAGGTTCCATTTGAACCAAGATGTGGTTCTTCCTTCCTTTTTCCCCAAACCTAGTTCGGTAGAGGAAAAGTTATTGCATTCTTTGGATGTAGTAAGAGCAGTTAAAGCTTATCTTAAAGCCACTGCTCAGATTCGCAGAACGGATACTTTGTTTGTTCTGCCGGAAGGCCCCAGAAAGGGTCAGGCAGCATCAAAAATCTACTTTAGCCAAGTGGATTCGACAGGTCATAATACAAGCCTATGGCTTGAGAAAGAGACCGCCTCCGTTCAAAGTTAGGGCGCACTCCACGAGAGCAGTTGGAACCTCATGGGCAGTGCATCACCAGGCCTCCCTGGCTCAAGTCTGTAAGGCCACAACATGGTCTTCAGTACACACGTTTACTAGATTCTACCAGGTAGACGTCAGAAGTCAGGAGGATGTCGCCTTTGGGCGCAGTGTGTTGCAGGCCGCAAAAGAGCCTCATGCCTGATGGCGCCCAGCTTATGTATAGTGTATCCCTCCCCTCATTTGGCATTGCTTTGGGACGTCCCATTAGTAATGACTATGTCGCTCTGTGTCCCGTGATGTACGAAAAAGAAAAAGGGATTTTTATAACAGCTTACCTGTAAAATCCTTTTCTTGGAGTACATCACGGGACACAGAGCTCCCACCCCTCTTTTTGGGACACTTATTGCTTTGCTACAAAACTGAGGTGCTCCCGGATGGGAGGGGCTTATATAGGGGAGGGTACTTCCGGTTTGGAAGTTGCCAGTGCCAGCACCTGAAGGTAAACTATATAACCCATTAGTAATGACTATGTCGCTCTGTGTCCCGTGATGTACTCCAAGAAAAGGATTTTACAGGTAAGCTGTTATAAAAATCCCTTTATTGCTCACACATGCCATGGTTATATGTGGAATTGCACCCCAAAATACATTCTGCTGCTTCTCCTGAGTACGGGAATACCACATGTGTGGGACTTTTTAGGAGCCTAGCCACGTACGGGACCCCGGAAACCAAGCACCGCCTTCAGGATTTCTAAGGGCGCAAATTTTTGATTTCACTCCTCACTACCTATCACAGTTTTGAAGGCCATAAAATGCCAAAATAGCACAAAACCCCCCCAAATGACCCCATTTTAAAAAGTAGACACCCCAAGGAAATTGCTGAGAGGCCTGTTGAGCCCATTGAATATTTTTTTTTTGTCCCAAGTGATTGAATAATGACAAAAAAAAAAAAAAATTACAAAAAGTTGTCACTAAATGATATATTGCTCACACATGCCATGGTTATATGTGGAATTGCACCCCAAAATACATTTTGCTGCTTCTCCTGAGTACGGGGATACCACATGTGTGGGACTTTTTAGGAGCCTAGCCGCGTACGGGACCCCGAAAACCAATCACTGCCTTCAGGATTTCTAGGCACAAATTTTTGATTTCACTCCTCACTACCTATCACAGTTTCGAAGGCCATAAAATGCCAAAATAGCACAAAACCCCCCCAAATGACCCCATTTTGGAAAGTAGACACCCCAAGCTGTTTGCTGAGAGGCATGGTGAGTATTTTACAGCTCTCATTTGTTTTTGAAAATGAAGAAAGAATTTTTTTTTTTTTTTTTTTCAATTTTCAAAACTTTGTGACAAAAAGCGAGATCTGCAAAATACTCACAATACCTCTCAGCAAATAGCTTGGGGTGTCTACTTTCCAAAATGGGGTCATTTGGGGGGGGTTTTGTGCCATCTGGGCATTCCATGGCCTCCGAAACTGTGATAGGCAGTGAGAAGTGAAATCAAAAATTTACACCCTTAGAAAGCCTGAAGGCGGTGATTGGTTTTTGGGGTCCCGTACGCGGCTAGGCTCCCAAAAAGTCTCACACATGTGGTATCCCCGTACTCAGGAGAAGCAACAGAATGTATTTTGGGGTGTAATTCCACATATGCCCATGGCATGTTTGAGCAATATATCATTTAGTGACAACTTTGTGCAAAAAAAAAAAATAATTGTCTTTTTTCCGCAACTTGTGTCAACATATAAAATATTCCATGGACTCGACATGCCTCTCAGTATATAGCTTGGGGTGTCTACTTTCCAAAATGGGGTCATTTGGGGGGGTTTTGAACTGTTCTGGCATTTTATACACAACATTAGGAAGCTTACATCCACTCTTCTAACCACTTGAAGACAAAGCCCTTTCTGACACTTTTTGTTTACATGAAAACATATTTTTTTTTGCAGGAAAATTATGTTGAACCCCCAAACATTATATATATTTTTAAAGCAAAGGCCCTACAGAATAAAATGGTGGGTGTTGCATTTTTTTTTTCTACACAGTATTTGCGCAGCGATTTTTCAAACGCATTTTTTGGGGAAAAAATACACTTTTTTTTATTTTAATGCACTAAAACACACTATATTGCCCAAATGTTTGATGAAATAAAAAAGATGATCTTAGGCCGAGTACATAGATACCAAACACGACATGCTTTAAAATTTAGCACAAACGCGCATTGGCGACAAACTACATACATTTTTAAAAGCCTTTAAAAGCCTTTACAGGTTACCCCGTTAGATTTACAGAGGAGGTCTACTGCTAAAATTACTGCCCTCGATCTGACCTTCGCGGTGATACCTCACATGCATGGTGCAATTGCTGTTTACATATGACGCCAGACCGACGCTTGCGTTCGCCATTGGGCAAGAGCAGGGCAGGACAGGGGTGCTTTTTTTTTTATTATTAATTTTGCTTTTTTATTTTATTTTTAAATTGTTCCTTCCATGTTTTTTTTTTTTTTATCATTTTTATTTTTAAAGGGCTTTATCTCAGGGAATGTAAATATCCCCTATGATAGTAATAGGTACTGACAGGTACTCTTTTTTTGAAAAAACTGGGGTCTAGACCCTAGATCTTTCCTCTGCCCTCAAAGCATCTGACCACACCAAGATCGGTGTGATAAAATGCTTTCCCAATTTCCCAATGGCGCTTTTTATATCCGGGGGGGGGACATTCCCTCCCACTGCTTGTAAAAGCAGTCCAGAGGCTAATTGGCCACTAGGGTTGCTTTTACATTAAAGCCGGCCGCTGGCTGAAAAGAATGATACCAAGATGATACCTAAACCCGCAGGCATCAATCTGGTATAACCATTCAAAGTCCAGCAACATACCAGTACGTTGCTGGTCCTTGTTGGACATGTATTGTAATCTTTTTTTTTCATGCAGCCAGGTGGCTGAACGAAAAAAGAGATTGATCGGTGGGTATGCCCACCATTAGAATACCGCCCTTCATCCACCCACTTCTAATGATGGGCATACATGCACCATTTATATATGCCGAAGCATGGGAGCATCCTCCCGCAAAAAAGTTATGCCGCACACACATGGTCGGACTTTTCCACGGGCAAGCCTCCGTCGGAATTTCGACCGTATGTATGCGGCATTAGGAGCAAAATCGCTCCTCTGCCCCTGCTGCCCCAATGCTTCGGCATATTTGCTTCTTTTTTTTTTTAACTGTGGTGGTGAAATCACCTCCTACAGCACTGGAGTCGCAGGGATCAGGCCTGTCTCTGCGAACGCTGCAGTTATGTGTGTTGTGTTTTGTAAGTGACAGTGATCGATCGATACTGCACTTCGGTGGCCTGGGCTGGACGGAGGGGCAAAACGCAGGTGCCAGCAGGTATCTGGGCTGATCCCGCTAACACTGCGTTTTTGGGAACCCTAAACTGCTGGGGACGCTAGTATAGATCTGATCAGATCAGATATTGATCTGTTCAGATACTATACCACTAAGGGAGGTGTATGCTTCACGCGTGGGTGTTAGCGTTACTGGCACTAACCTGACGCTGCCTGGGGTGTGACGCAGACCCTCTCTGACGCTAAAACCTAATTGATATCACCCGCCGGGCGATCAGGGGGTTAAACCTTTATTGGGTTATATACGGCGGGTGCCCTGACACTATAAAAAGCAAACTAACTAACCAGCGTCACCCGTAACACTTATATGATGATTACTGGTGAAAGGGTTAACTAGGGGCAATTAGGGGGTTAAAACCTTTATTAGATAATATATGGGGGTACCTGACGCTATAAAAACCTGCGGCGAACCTAAAAAAAATTACTGGCTACCGATCTGCATCACCGACGCTAAGACATCGATCAGGAAAATGATCGCTTAGCGACAGTGGTGATAGGGGGTGAAAGGGTTACCTGGGGGGCGAACAAGGGGGTTAAACCTTTATTAGATAATTTATGGGGGTACCCGACGCTATAAAAACCTGCGGCGAACCTAAAAAAATTACTGGGTACCGATCTGCATCACCGACGCCAAGACAGCGATCAGAAAAACAATTGCTTAGTGACAGTGGTGATAGGGGGTGAAAGGGTTACCTGGGGGGTGATCAAGGGGGTTAAACCTTTATTAGATAATTTCTGGGGGTACCCGACGCTATAAAAACCTGCGGCGAACCTAAAAAAAAATACTGGCTACCGATCAGCATCACCGACGCTAAGACATCGATCAGAAAAACGATCGCTTAGTGACAGTGGTGATAGGGGGTGAAAGGGTTACCTGGGGGGCGATCAAGGGGGTTACACCTTTATTAGATAATTTATGGGGGTACCCGACGCTATAAAAACCTGCGGCGAACCTAAAAAAAAATACTGGGTACCGATCTGCATCACCGACGCCAAGACAGCGATCAGAAAAATGATCGCCAAGCGACGGCGGTGCTAGGGGGTGAAAGGGTTATCTGGGGGGTGATCAAGGGGTTAAACCTTTATTAGGGGGGGGTTAGGGGGCTACACTGGACCTAAAACTAAATGTAGTGACACTTTTACAGTCACAAATGTCACTGATTGCAGTGATCAGTAAATAAATGGTCACTGCAATCAGTGACACTGTGACTGGGGGCTGGGGGGTGATCTGGGGGGGCTGGGGGGTGATGTGGGGGGGCGATTTATGTGCCTATGTGTGCTGGTGTTAGTGTAGTGTTAGTGCACTGACCTGTGTGTCTTCTCTTGTACGACGCTCGGTATATGTGAGCGCCGCACAGGAGATGACATCACTTCCTCCTGCTTTCTCTATCTGTGTAAACAGTACACAGACAGAGGGGGCATTTCTATTCGCCGGGAGCGATCGCGGGGGGGTGGTCGGAATCGAACGGCCGCCCCCCCATCTCGGAACGCTCCCAGACGAATTCCGACCGCTCACTGTACAGAAGGGGGGTCCGATCGGACCCCCCAACTGTACAAAGGCAATCACGTATGCTCTACGTGATTGTGCCTGTCGGTGCCATTGTGCCGACGTATATATACAGTGAGCGGTCGTTAAGTGGTTAAACATCTCACGGATCACTGTTCAACCCATCACAAGAAAATGGAAAGAGTATGGCACAACTGCAAACTTACCAAGACATGGCCGTCCACCTAAACTGACAGACCGGACAAGGAGAGCATTAATCAGAGAAGCAGCCAAGAATCCCATGGTAACTCTGGAGGAGATCCACAGCTCCACAGGACAATGATTATTCTTGCACTCCACAAATCTGGCCTTTATGAAAGAGTGGCAAGAAGAAAGCCATTGTTGAAAGAAAGCCATAAGAAGTCCCATTTGCAGTTTGAAGCCATGTGGGGGACACAGCAAACATGTGGAAGAAAGTGCAATGGTCAGATGAGACCAAAATTGAACTTTTTGGCCTAAAAGCAAAACACTATGTGTGGTGGAAATCTAACACTGCACATCACCCTGAACACACTATCTCCACGTCAAACATGGTGGTGGCAGCATCATGTTGTGGGGATGCTTTTCTTTAGGAGGGACAGGGAAGCTGGTCAGTGTTGATGGGAAGATGAATGGAGCCAAATACAGGTGTACAGGGCAATCTTAGAAGAAAACCTGGCCTCGTACACACGACCGGTTTTCTCGGCGAGAAACGACAAGAAAACTGCTGGCAGAGCTTTCTTGCCAAGAAAACCGTGCGTGTGTACGAGGCTTTCAGGTTTCTCGTCAAGAAAACTACCCAGAATCTCGACGAGAAAAATAGAGAACCTGCTCTCTATTTTCTCGTCGGGATTCTTGTCGGCTTGTTTCCCGACGAGAAACCCGAGAGTGTGTATACTTACCTGTCGCAGTGGAAACCCGCGCATGCTCGAAATGACTGACGCATGCATGCACGGTAGCTTCCTAGGCATAGGTAGGGTGTAGCAAGGCGGCAGCGACATCGAATGTGACGAGCGCATGCTCGTCGTAGTCGATGACGTCACCGCGTTCGTTCCATTCAAAATAACGGCGGTTCTTTTGAATGGAGTGTGTGTACACTCGGCCGGGACAAGATTCTTGTCAAGAATCTCGTCAGGAAAAACAACGGGTTTTTTCCTGACGAGATTCTTGGCCGTGTGTACTAGGCTTTAAGCCCTGTACACACGATCAGATATCCTATGGATTCTAATCCGATGTTTTTTTCCATCGGAAATCCGATGAAACTGTCTTCCATCAGTCTTGCCCACACACCATCAGTCAAAAAACGGACCGTTTCAAACGCGGTGACGTAAAACACTCAGATGAGCCGAGAAAAATTAAGTTCAATGCTTCTGAGCATGCGTTGACTTGATTCTGAGCATGCGTGGGTTTTTTATCCGATGGATTTCCTCACAGACGATCGGATTTTGCTATCGTTTTTTTTCCCATCGGATAAATTTAAAACGTTCTATTTTTTCACACCGATGGAAAAAAGACAGGATGGGGCCCATACACGATCGGTTCGTCCGTCCATCGGACTGTTTTCATCGGTAAAACCGATCGTGTGTACACGGCTTAAGTCTGCAAAAGACCTGAGACTGGGGCAGAGGTTCACCTTCCAGCAGGACAACGACCCTAAACATACAGCCAGAGCTACAATGGAATGGTTTATATCAAAGCATATTAATGTGTAAGAATGGCCCAGTCAAAGTCCAGACCTAAATCCAATTGAGAATCTGTGGCAAGACTTGAAAATTGTTGTTTACAGACGCTCTACATCCAATCTAACAGAGCTTGAGCTGTTTTGCAAAGAAGAATGGGCAAAAATATGACTCTAGATGTACAAAGCTGGTAGAGACATCCCCAAAAAGATTTGCAGCTGTAATTGCAGAGAAAGGTGGTTCTACAAAGTATTGACTCAGGGGGGCTGAATACAAATGCACCCCACACTTTTCATATATTTATTTGTAAAAAAAATTGAAAATCATTTATCACTTCTACTTCACAATTATGTGCCACTAAAATCCCATTAAAATACATTTACAATTTTGGTTGTAACATGACAAAATGTGGAAAATTTCAAGGGGTATGAATATTTTTTCAAGGCATTTTACATACTTTTGATATATGTCCCTCCTTCCTATCTCAAAAAGTTGGGAGGTATGGTATCATAAGTGTCATCTGCTGCTAGTACAATATAGAAAATCCGTTGCCCCTCTGCTTTCAGGCAGTACATTTGTAAAACACACTTTCTAGCAGGCGATAAGACCTCCTGACTATCAGCAAATGTGTAATTCTCAAACATGCAAATCCAAGCAGAAAACGCACCAGCATTAGGTGACACCCTAATAAAACCTTTATTAAACAATAAGCACACAAGAATCATTTCTCACAAACAAGCCTAAAAAAAAAAAAAAAGATCCTAATACTAAAATTATATTACAGTTGAGTTTTTAATTATATTCAAACATTTTTATATTTATAATTTTTTATATTTTTTTTCTATAAAATACAGAAATGTATTCATTCTTATTTTTAGACTTTTGCCAGAGGGTATAGTATAATTAGATATAGATCTGCTAATGTGTTTAATATTAACCATATCTTTCGTTCTAATATTTTCATTTATCATTTTTGGCATATTGCATGGGTCCCATGGCTGCTTATTCTGTACATGAAGCCAAGGCACAAGCCTGATTGATTGTGAAGCATGCAGATGGATGTGTTTTTGTCCCCAGTTATTAGACTTATTGGTAAATGTTTGTTGACACTCTATAGGAGATTCAAGCTGTGTATCTTTTCCTAAGAGGGTGGTATAAAGATGAACTCTGACAATAATGCTTATGCATATTTGAGGACAATGCTGGGATTGTTTTCTTGCCGGTTGGTCGGGTACAGGCATCATTAGTGAGTCCTCAGTGTGGGTTAATGCTGGGGAGGAAAATATGCACTTGCAGATGAAACAAGGGTTAACTTTTTGTGTAAGAGCTCCTTCATACGTGTAGCATACTACCTCCCCTCTGAAAAAGCAACCTGTGGTGGATCACTTTTCAGAAGGGTTTGACAGGTGGTGAGGAGGTGATATCTCAATTCCTCACTGCCTGCATTAACCCTCCAAATGCCGACCTGTCCACTTGAAAGAAAGGCACGTAGCAACGCCGCAGGTGTCAGTGGAGGGCCGGCATGACAGGGGTTAACGGGGCATAGCCGGAGGACGCAGGGTCAGCGTGGGGTTGAGAAAGGGGGAGGAGGAGGATTCCTTGGGTTAGAGGAACAGGAAGGGGAGGGGCCAGTCGCCACGAGGAGCGCAGGGTAAGAAGCTTCAGCCTTCCCTGCTGCTCATTTTTCCCCCATTTCTTCTCCCGTTCTGGTTTTGCCTGGCCATGGCGGACGTGGAGTGGCTGTTTCAGCAGTTGCGGGCGGCGGCGGCGCATGGTACCGTTTGGCTTCATGCCCAGGTAGGGGGCTTGCTGTTGGGAGCCGGAGAAGGGGGGGTTGTCACTGCTTCCCCTGCTGTACCTCAGGCTAGGAGGTCTAGACCTCCTGAGCGCTTCAGCCCGGACACTTCTCCCAGGGTCCGACACCGCACTAGGAGCCCCACGGAGCAGGCCTCCAGGGACTCTCCGGAGCCTGCTCGCAAATGCCAAGCTCATGCGGGGACGGCTAGGCCCGGGAGGAATCCTCACCTCAGGCGGGACTCACGGGGTGGGGCGGGGGGGCCTCCCGTGGCCCATGCCTCTTCGGGTGACCAGTTAGGCGGTGCGGCTCCCGGGTTGGGCTCTTCGCCCACCCGGGTGGCTCGGCGGGGGAGAATGCAGTCATCGGGAGCCGGCCTGGTGCCTGGAGCGGCCGGTGTCCCCCCCATCCGGGAGCAGTTCAGGAGGTCGGAGGGCGGTGAGCCTGACAGGAGCGTGCAGGGTCGGCCTTCGAGTGGAGCTGAGAGAACGGCGTCCCCCCGGTCCATTGGGGCGGGCGCCCGTCGTGTCGGTGATGGCAAACAGCCTGGGCCCTCCTGGAGACTGACGTTCCGCAGTATTCTGGCGGTACGGGCTGAGGCATTGTTGGAGTTCGGGAGGACCCTCCCTTGTCCGAGGGGGAGCTGGAAGATGAGAGCGAGGAGGAGTCGGTGGAGGTGCCGGCATCGTTGGAGAGCGGGGTGGCGGCTCGTGGAGGTCTACTTCCGCGACAGCCTGGTAAGTGGCCGTATGGCCAACCTTCTTTGTCTTCTGTAAGAGTGCCTGTGGTTAGTGGTGTGAGTGATGGGGGTGGGGTGAGTGGTGTATCTGTGGCAGGGGTTGTGAATCCTGGGGTGTCCGGGTCCGGCACACAGGATCTGGCGCAGTTATTGTCTGGTTTGCGGGATGTGTTGGGGCGGTTAGTGCCAGTGCAGGCTCCTGGGTTGCCTACGACGGCTTGGGTTCCCCAAGCTGCTGGGGGTGCTGGGGGACCTGGGGTCGTGGCCAGGTCCAGGGCTTCGTCGACAACGGGGTCATCTCCGGAGGCGGCAGCTGTTGGGGCACCCCCAGCTATGGGTGGTGGGGTAGTGCAGAGTGCAGTGAGTGCGGCTGACGGCGGTTCAGGGAAGACGCCGGAGAAGGAAGTGGATTAGGTGCGTTTGGCGGATGCGGCCAAACGTGAAGTCTGTGTGTTTTGAGGGGCCACTGGGAGCGCACCTCAAGCAGTCCGGGACAAAATTTGGTGGGGTGAGTATGTCGAAATTTTTTCCCTTCTTCCGTTGGAGAAACTTAACCTGGACAGAGGTAAGTTGGACGACAGCAAAAAGGAGGAAGAGGAGAAGCGAAGGTATAGACTGATTCCCCGGACCTTTTCGAATTGGTTGCAAGCGTTTGCAATTTTAGCTAGCGTGGTTGGGGAAAGAGCGCCGGAGAATTGCTCCGCTCTCTTCTGTTATCTGGATGCGATCGGGGAAGCTCAACGAGTCTATGGGGCGTTGGCCTGGCTGCGGTACGATGAGCAGTTCCGTCAGCGGAAGGCTGTCCGTCCGTCGTTGCGCTGGGATCACAAAGACATTAGTCTTTGGATGCGGCTCATGACCTTGGTAATTCATGGCTGGTAATTCGTCTTTTTAGACGGGGGCCGGCGGTGCTTCTTCCTCGGGACAGTCGGCCACAAAACAGAAGGGGTGTTGTTGGGCCTTCAATGAAGGGACTTGCAAGTTCGGTACAACTTGCAAGTTTAAGCACGAGTGCTCCGGTTGCGGGGGCTCCCATACCCTTAATAGATGTTCTCAGCGTGGAAAGAGAGGAAAGGGGAAGCTTGCAGGCAAGAGGGACGACTCCGGTGAGCATAACAAGGATGCGTCCGTTTCTCGGTAGGTATCCGCGGAGGGGGTCGGCGGAACTGCTGGAGTCAGGTTTCACGGGGGGTTTTCGGATTCCGTGCAGGCTTGCACATCCCCCACCGCCTGCGGAGAATTTTAAGTCGGCGTTGGCTCATCCAGACGTGTTGACAAAGGAGGTGGAACTGGGGCGCATGGCGGGTCCCTTCGCTTCCCCGCCGCTGGAGAATTTGGTGGTTTCACCTTTGGGGGTAGTTCCCAAACGGGAACCCAACAAATTCAGATTGATTCATCACTTGTCATATTCCAGGGGGGTTTCGTTAATGAGTTCTTTGATCAGGACTTATGTTCGGTCTCGTACACTTCATTTGACGCGGCGGTGCGGTGGGTCCGCACTTATGGCCGGGGGGCTTTACTGGCAAAAACGGATATTGAATCCCGACAGTTTTCACTTGCTGGGTTGCAAGTGGCAGGGGTCCTACTTTGTTGATCAATGTTAGCCCATGGGGTGTTCCATTTCCTGTACCTTGTTTGAAACTTTTAGTTCTTTCTTCGTGTGGGTGGTCCGGGAGGTGTCTGGACTTCCGTCTGTAACGTACCTTAGGTGTGAGCCTGACGTGCGGAGAGGGTCCTCCCGTACAACCCCGGCTCGGAGACCACTGGAGTGGGGACAGTGGTGGTAAGAGCACGGTGAGGTAAGGGTGCCTGTCTGATCCTCACTGCTTGGAGTGGTGGAGCCGAGTGGAGACTGGAACGGCTGGTTCCGGAAGCAGCGGATGCAGGTCAGCAGGTGCAGCTTGCAGAGCAGAGGATGCAGGTCAGCAGGTGCCGGTTTGCAGAGCAGGGATGCAGGTCAGCAGGTGCAGGTTTGCAGAGCAGGGATGCAGGTCAGCAGGTGCAGGTTTGCAGAGCAGGGATGCAGGTCAGCAGAGCAGGGATGCAGGTCAGCAGGTGGAGGTTTGCATTGCAAAGGATGCAGGTCAGCGTGTGCAGCTCGCAGAGCAGAGGATGCAGGTAAGCTGGTGCAGGTTTGCAGAGTCAGACAAGCCGGGTCATACACATCAAGGTAAACATCACAAGTGGCAGGCAGAGAGTAGTCAAAGTCCAGGCCGAATCTTGGCAACAGGCAGACTGGCAGATAACTGAGCAGGGTCAAACGAGCCGAGGTCAGGACTGGAGACAGAAGCGTGGTCAGGAAGCCGGGTCAAACACAGGAACAGGATACAAGCACAGAATCAGGAACTCAGGAAACAGAAGCAGATCAAACCGCAAGGGGCAACATCTCTGGAATGTCTTTTATAGGAAGTACATGGGAGGAGCAAGGGGTTCAGAGTTCAAACAGTAATCAGACACCAAGCAGAGTAGTCTAATGGATCAGATAGGTTATCCAGCAGATCAGGCAGGGAACTGTCCAGCATCTCAGATAGCTCCGCTGGAAGAGTCAATGCCAGACACAGAAGAGGTCCCAGGTTCAAGCCCAGCATGTCCCTGACACCGTCGGTCATCCACTACTTAGATCAGGGATATGCAATTAGCGGCCCTCCAGCTGTTGCCAAACTACAAGTCCCATGAGGCATAGCGAGACTCTGACAGCATCAAGCATGACACCCAGAGCCAGAGGCATGATGGGACTTGTAGTTTGGCAACAGCTGGAGGTCCGCTAATTGCATATCCCTGACTTAGATGATTTTTTGTGTGTGGGGCCTGCCGAGTCTCGGCAGTGTAGGATTCTGTTGGCTACTGTTCAGCACATGGCGGAACGCTTTGGCATCCCGTTGGCTCCTGATAAAACGGAAGGTCTGGTTACGGCCTTGTGTTTTCTTGGGATTTTGATTGATACCGTGGCAATGGAATGCCGCCTCCCGGAAGACAAGTTGACGGACTTGCGGGCGGCGGTTATTTCGGCGCGGGAGGCTGGTAAGTTAACTCTGCGCCGGCTTCAGTCACTCCTGGGGAAGCTCAACTTTGCCTGTCCGATCATGCCGATGGGCAGGGTTTTTAACCGCCGGCTGGCGGCAGCGACAGCGGGGGTTGTGGCTCCGGGGCATCATATCCGTTTAACCAAGGAGCATAAGGTGGACTTGGGTGTGTGGGTCATCTTTTCTGGATTCTTACAATGGCAGGTCGGTGTGGATGTCGGAAGCCTTGTCCAGTTTTGACTTGGAGTTGTTCACCGACGCTGCCAGGTCAGCAGGTTATGGTGCGTATTTTGGGGGACAGTGGAGTGCGGGCCCGTGGCCCTTGGAATGGAGGGAGGTGGGGTTTACTCGTAATCTGTTTTTTTTGGAACTGTTTCCGATTGTACTGGCGGTGGAGCTCTGGGGATCTCAGTTTTCTAACAAGAAAATACACTTTAATTGCGATAACATGGCTGTTGTTCTGGCTATTAATAGCGTGTCAGTGTCCTCTCCACCGGTGGTGCGGTTGTTGAGGCATTTAGTGTTGGCTTGTTTGAATTGCAATGTGTTTATTTATGCTGTTCATGTCCCGGGTTGCACTAACTCATTGGCCGATGCTCTTTCTCAGTTTCAGTGGGACAAGTTTTGTTTGTTGGCTCCGGGTGCGGAGCGACTGGGTGTTCCTTGTCCATCCCCGGCTGTGGAGGATTGCCTTGGAGTGACGGTGGCGCTGATTCAACGGTCGGTGATTGAGGCGACCTGGTCAGTGTACGCTAAGGCTTGGGAGGAGTGGTCGGGTCTGGTTAAGAGTTTGGGGGGTTCGGTGGCTGTTGGAGATGAAGTTTTCCTGGTTTTGTATTTTATAGGCCGGAATGTGGAAATGGGTGTTTCAGTATCGGCATTGACTAAAAAAATTGGCATTTTTATTTAAGTCGATGGGTCGCCCGGATTGCACCAAGGACTTTTTGGTGCGGCAAGCACTTAAGGGTTACCGATGTATAGAATAGGGGAACAATCAGCGCTAACAGCCTCCAATATAACCTAATAATGCCAGCTGAACACAAAAGGTAATCACAAGCCAAAGATAATCTGTAAAATAAATGATATGTGCAGCGCAATAGCTAAGATAAAATAAAATATGACAGTCCAATCAAAAAAAACAGATATTCAAATGTCCCATTGGATAATGATAAGACAAATTCTTCATAGAAGAGAGTGAGAAGAAATCTCTGCCGACTGGGATGACGATACAATCCTCCCCCACACATAGAATGTGCTTACCAGAATTGGTGGACCTCTCAATTAAGAGAAGGTCATGCGAGCATGTATCCACCCTGGGATAACGGGATGTGGCTGCTGCAGATGAATCCTTCCAATGTCAGGAGTGAGGAAAAGCCAGATATTGTCTCCAATGAGCAAACAAACTTCCACTGTAGGATGCTGAATGGATCTCTGTAAAGTGCAGGTGCCAAGAGAAAGATGAAGGGGACAATCTAAGTGTACTCCGTATGTACTTTATTAAAAATAGGTTCTCATATAAAATCAGCGCTATCGCGCAATGCATAAAAGGCTGATACTGAACAGCAAGCCGGATCAACTATCCAGCAGAGAGATGGCAGCGGGTGACGTCCCTGCATAAGCTCTTCCCCCCGTACGCGGCGTTACATCCAGAAGGACTTCGTCAGCGAGGGTGGAGCTTCAGTGTCACCCGGCTAACTGATATACCCAGCTGGTAACCATAGAAACGGAAATGCTAAAGCTGGAAGTCAGAGGAACAGACGGCTGATTTCCACCACGGTGTCACCAGCAAGTGAAAATACAATAAAGGTAAACAAGTGGTATGAAGTTTGTTACAATGCCCTAGGTCCTTATATGTGATAGGAAAAAAAAAAAAATTAAATTAAAATCGGACATAAAAATAACCGCGGCCATCTTTAACATGGGACAATAAAAAAAATCAACAATAAAATAAAGGCAACCTAACTATTTGTCTGAAATAAAACAGTTGAGATCAAACTCAACATTTAAGCCTCTAGGTACAGCAACCTTGGTCTCATGTATCCACATGGACTCACGCTGGCTCAGTTGCCTAATAAAGTTTCCCCCTCTCCAGTGTTTAATCACTTTTTCCAAACCCCAAAATGAGGCATTTTGGATTCCTATCATGAAACATTCTAAAATGCTTGGACACATTATGAGACTTCACACCTCTCCTAATGTTACCTACATGTTCTGCTATGTGGACTCCCATGGGTCTAGAGGTCCTCGCCACATATTGGAGACCGCAGTCGCATTCAAGCATGTATACCACCCCAACAGTGTCACATGTAATGAGGTTCTTGATCTGGTATGTTTTTTTGGTGGCAAAAGCAATAAAATCCTTTCTCTTCTTTAGATTGAATTTACATTGCCTGCATGCTGGACATTTTCCGCATGCGTAGAATCCTGACTAAAAGTTGAAAATCCTATTTTCTCTAATAACAGGGGGGTCTACAACACTGGGAGCAAGAATATCCCTAAGAGTAGGTGTTTTTTTGTAGATGAATTTCGGGCGCAGAGGAAGCACTGCACCCAAAACGCTATCTTTTCTTAAAATGTCCCAGTGTCGCAGGATAATTTTTTCAAATTTTTTGTGCTGTATATTGTAGTCGAGAATGATTTTATACTCGAATTTGTTCGCACCTCCTGCTTTTTTATCATTTTTATTAGAATCTATAATGACGGTGGTTCGATCCATGTTCCCAACTACCTGGATATCACCCAAAATGTGATCCCTTTTGTATCCTTTTTGGAGAAAACGATCAGCCAAAATATTGGCTTGTGTATGGTAGTCAGACTCAAGGGTGCAATTACGCCATAGGCAAATAAATTGCCCCTTGGGAATGTTACAGAGCCACGATTGATGGTGGCAACTATCTAATGGAATGAATCCATTACGGTCTGTGGGTTTAAAAAAAATATTTGTTTTAAATGATTCACCTTCTCTGAAAATTTCCAGATCTAAAAAGGCTATGTTTGAGGGGTCAGCTTTTCAAGTTAGACGTATGTTCTTGGTATTACCATTAAGCCTTGACATGAACATCTGCAGGCCAATGAGGTCTCCTTCCCAGATCATGAATAAATCATCAATGTTTCGTTGGTAACATACAAGTTGTACAGGTCTGTCGCCAAAAACAAAATCCTCCTCCCAGAGGGCCATAAATAAATTTGCGACACTCGGCGCAAAACGGGCTCCCATAGCCACACCGAGTGTCTGCAAATAAAAATTCCCATCATGCCAGAAGTAATTCCTGGAGAGACAGAAATCTAATGATCTCATGAGGAAATTTTTCAAAGGCGATGGTAAACTAGACTTATTTAGAGCCCACTGAGCCGATGTAAGAGCATCCTTGTGGCCAATGATGGTATACAAAGAGCTGACATCAGCTGTGACTAATAAGCTATTGGCTTTACAAGGGGTATTCTCCAAAATTTGAATGATGTGTTTTGTATCTTTAAGATACGCTGTGGTAGTAGCCACCAACGGTTTATGAAAATAATCAATATATTGACCTAATCTCGCTGATACAGAATCAATACCGTTGACGATGGGTCTGCCTGGAGGAAAACAAGGATCCTTGTGCACTTTCGGTAAAAAGTACACAATAGGTCCCCTACAGGCGCTAGGATCTAAGTATAACACTTCTTTTTTAGTGAGAACTCCATCCTCTTTCCCGGAGGAGGTTATTGTTTGAAGTTCATCTTTAAACTGAAAAACAGGATCATGACCTATTTTCTTATATGTGTTTGTGTCTGACAGCAATCTATCAAGTTCTCCTTTATAGTATGTTTTACTCATGATTACCAACCCCCCACCCTTATCTGCGGGGCGGACTACTACATCTTTGTTATTTTCCAGTGTGCTGATACCTTTTTTCAAATAAGAGGGATCCCCCACTTTCTTTATTTTCATTGTTTCCAAATCGCTGGTGACCATATTTTTGAAGACCTCAATGTGTCTATGGTCATTTTTGGGAGGTTTTGAGAGAAAATATCTTTTAATATTGAGGGTTCTGACAAATTTCTGCAAACTGATGTACGTCTGAAATTTGTTGAAGTTACGCACTGGTGCGAACTTCAGCCCTTTATCAAGGACCTTCAGTTCATCTTCGGATAAGATGGTCCCACTAATATTATAGATACCTGCCCCTAGTGGGATCTTGTCCTTTTTAAGTCTTCTTCCTCCTCGTCTTCCTCTCTTTCCCTTCTTTTGCCTCCCTGTCTGTTTCCAGTTGGGGTGTTGTTCCATGGGATTTGCCATTGGAATTGGGGGTTCCCTAAAAAAACACTTCCCTGATGGGTTCCTTCACTATACAGAGGTGTAAATCTGTTATAAGTGGATGTGGTGGCTCTATCATACTGATCATATTGGTAATCATGATCTCTAGGGTACTGATTATAGTTGTAAGGATGACTACCCCTATTAGGTCCTTGATTGGATGTTTTACCTCTAATTGGACGTGAAGGGCCCCAAGAGTCATCCCTGAAACCCGGGTTATATGGTGGGGGATGATGTTGATAATTGCCTCTAGCATTTCCGTTTCTATGGTTACCAGCTGGGTATATCAGTTAGCCGGGTGACACTGAAGCTCCACCCTCGCTGACGAAGTCCTTCTGGACGTAACGCCGCTTACGGGGGGAAGAGCTTATGCACGGACGTCACCCGCTGCCATCTCTCTGCTGGATCCGGCTTGCTGTTCAGTATCAGCCTTTTATGCATTGCGTGATAGCGCTGATTTTATATGAGAACCTATTTTTAATAAAGTACATACGGAGTACACTTAGATTGTCCCCTTCATCTTTCTCTTGGCACCTGCACTTTACGGAGATCCATTCAGCATCCTACAGTGGAAGTTTGTTTGCTCATTGGAGACAATATCCGGCTTTTCCTCACTCCTGACATTGGAAGGATTCATCTGCAGCAGCCACATCCCATTATCCCAGGGTGGATACATGCTCGCATGACCTTCTCTTAATTGAGAGGTCCACCAATTCTGGTAAGCACATTCTATGTGTGGGGGAGGATTGTATCGTCATCCCAGTCGGCAGAGATTTCTTCTCACTCTCTTCTATGAGGAATTTGTCTTATCATTATCCAATGGGACATTTGAATATCTGTTTTATTTGATTGGACTGTCATATTTTATTTTATCTTAGCTATTGCGCTGCACATATAATTTATTTTACTTAAGGGTTACCGCCGGGGGCGGTGTCCATTGGATAGCCGCTGCCCGGTGTCTTTTGAGTTGTTGGGTTCGTTATTCCGGGTGCTGCCGGGCGTGTGTTCATCGGAGTATGAGGCCCTTTTGTTTCAGACAGCGTTTTCTTTGTCATTTTTTGGGGCACTACGTATTGGGGAATTGGTTTCTTCAAGGAAGGGGTCTGATGGCTTACAGTTGGTTGACATGGAATGCGGTGGGTTTTCGGTGGTCTTTTGGATTAGAAGATCCAAGACAGATCAGGCTGGGCGAGGGGCCCGGGTGGAGTTGTTTGGTGTGGAAGGGTTGCCAGCTTGCCCGGTGCGGGTGGTTTATCGCTTTCTGAAGTCCCGCCCGGATGGGCCTGGACCTTTGCTTTTGCATGCCGACGGTTCGGCGTTGTCTAGGTATCAGTTTACGGCGACGCTTAGAAAGTGTTTGGGGGTGTTGGGTCTACGTCCGGGGGACTTCGCGTCCCATTCCTTCCGTATCGGGGCTGCTACAGAAGCAGCTCGCTGGGGCTTGAGTGAAGGGGTGTTGAAGCGCATTGGTAGGTGGGAATCTCGGCGTTACCGTCTGTATGTACGTCCTCAGTTACTATGAGTGAGTTTTGCTGGGGGTGGTGTTGGTGTGGATGTTGTCCTGTGTGTCCCCTCTGTTATGTTTCGGGGGGGGGGCGTGTTGTTGTGGGTTGCTGATGCTATGTCTATGGTGTGTTGTTTTCTTTTTAGATGGGGGCTCCTGTCTGATTTGGATAATGGGGCATTTTTTTGTCCATTGGGGAGCGAGGAGAACTGGCGTGCGGCCTGACGGACGTCAATTGGGCATTCCCGCTGGATCGGGATGCTGGGGCTTTTGTGGAGCAGACTTATTCTGATGTGTTGTTGGTGCATACCGGGGGGAATGACTTGGGGCTGCGGTCCATGAGGGAGTTGGTCTGGGACATAAAATTTGACTTTTTGCAGCTGCGGATGGATTATCTGGACTTGCTCATAGTCTGGTCTGACATAGTGGCCCGTACGCAATGGAGGTGGGCCAGGTCGGTGGTGGGCATCAACAGGGCCAGGACCAAAATTAACCGGGAGTTGGCTAAATTTTTGATGCGGAACAGGGGTTTGACGGTTCGACACCAGGAGCTGGAGGGTGAACCATGGAGACACTTGCGGGGAGATGGCGTGCACCTGAACGATGTTGGGATCGACATGTGATGTCTTGGTTTGGAAGAAGGCGTGAGGAGGGCCCTGAGGGTGTGGAGGGCCACTCAAACCTAAGGTGTCAGGTTCGAGTGGGGTGGCGGGGTGCAAGGTCCTTGCTAGGTCAGATGGGCACCTAGAAGGCATGGTTAGGGACCCATCTGAGGTACGGTCTCCCAGTTGGTATATGGGTACCTGCTAGTTGTCTCTGAGTCTGAGGTTTTTAGCGGCTGGAGGCCTAGAAGTGACTAGCAGGTACAGTGATGGGTGGTATAAAATTACCGGAAGTTTATTAATAAAAGCTTAATGTGTTATTATGTTATTATTGAGAGTGTTTATATATATATATATATATATATATATATATATATATATTATATATTTGGTTAATAAAATGGCCGCTTTGGCCAATTTACCCCATTCAAGTCTTGTGTGGTTATTTAGGGGAAGGGATGGGGTTATGGTTTAGCTTTAGCCGTAGTTAATACCAGTTATGGGTTTCATTTGGCCTTGGTACCACCTGCCAAATGCAACATAAAGTAAATTTTTTGCCAAAGCCATGAAGCAAAGTATCTCATGATACAGCCCTGGGTGATTTCTGTGTTTAGTTGGGTTGTCGGGGGCAGTAAAACCATGGCCCAGCCACCTGCTTTTACCACCCTCCAATTACCTGTGTGAACAAGCTCTAAGATATGTTTATTGGACACCTGTTAAATACTCATGCTTGACGATATGGTAGCAGGCAGTACTAACAAAGCCCACCAGTAATTTATGAATGGATGATAACAAACATTTATGCAAGCCAGCTGAGATGAAGAGGGTCCACCTTTGAAACGCATCTGCAGTAACGCACACTAGAGACAGAGGCTGCACGCTTTCTAACACAGTTGGCTACAGGGATTTCTTCTATGTACGACGCTTGCTCCTATGGGGATTTTCCTTTTGGGTCAAGCAGATTGTTTTTATGCACGAGTCACGCGACGCTGGTGCACTTTCTGTTTATCCCATAGTGTCTCCTAATGATTTAGTCTGGATACCTTGCATCAGATTACCAATTTAGCTCCAGAAGATTTACTCCCCTTCATGACCAGGCCATTTTTTTTTATACGGCACTGCATTACTTTAACTTACAATTGGTCGTGCGACCCTGTACCCAAATAAAATTTGTCCTTCTTTTCTACAAATAGAGCTTTCTTTCGGTGGTATTTGATCACCTCTGCATTTTTTATTTTTTGCGCTACAAACCAAAAAAGACTTTTGAAAAAAAAAATATATTTTTTACTTTTTGCTATAAAACATATCCAATAAAAAAATTCCAAAAATCGAATTTCTTCATAAATTTAGGATTCTGCTGCATGTTTTTCGTAAAAACAATCCCAATTAGCGTTTATTGAATGGTTTGCGAAAAAGTTCTAGCGCCTACAATCTATGGGATATATTTATGGAAATTTTATTAATCAGCGACTTATAGCGGGACTGGGAAATCGGACAATGCTTTGTTAACAAGTTCAGAAATCCACATGGCATGTGTGGGCTTCAGAGTACAGCATAACAAGGACTGGAATTAACTTGTACACAGTATAGAAAGTATTATATGTCAGGGAATGTCTGAACAATTAATTTAGTCAATTAGATTGATAGTTTAATCTATCTCAGAACAACAGTGCCTCCAATACAAAGAGAATTTATCAAAATGAATTAAGCTGACCTAATTATTCCCGAGTTATTTTGCCTATGCAGAAATTCTTTGAATATCGTAACACAACACGACCGGGTGTAAGTATGGATTGCAGACTATCATAACTAAATTAATATTTATTTTACAAACACCATATAACCGTGAAATTGAGATTTGACATAAACACTTAAGCCTCATACACACGATCTGATTGTTGGCAGGGGTATGTTGTCCTCAAATCTGACCGTTAGTGCACTCCTTTTGACAAATGTTGTCCAACTTTTGGCCAACAAATGTTGGAATACATGCTAGTAAATTTTCAGCAGACAACGGTTGGTTGTCAGATTTTCTGATGGCCAGTACACAAGTTCGTCACACAAAAGTCGAAAGTACAAACACGCATGCTAGGAATCAATGCTCAAACAAGCAATTAGCAGAAGGGGCCCAAAGGGTGGCGCTCAAGAGCTGAAATTCCTCATAGTACGTCACTATGTTCGTGTTTGTTGGCCGACAATTGTGTGCCGTTAGTATGAACAAGATCCAGACACACGCCCTGAAGACAAAAATCTGACGCTCGGTTGGCCAACAATCGGATCGTGTGTACGAGGCTTAAGACTTTGCAATGAATTGCCACTAAAGCCTCGGTATATATATATTGGATTAAACAAAATGATACATTTTGTTTTGCAGACAACCATTTAAATCTACCTGCCAGACAATAATCTGCATTTTACAGATTCAGACTGTTCTCCTGTAGAAAGAATAAGCATTGAAATATGTAAAATTGGGCACCAATATGGCCAAAAGAAAAAAAAAATATTAGTAAGATGGGAATTTAAACAGCAACAGCACCACCAAAGTTATATAAAACCAATGTTTATTAGAACACAATAAAAAAATATGATCACTCACACAAGTGGCGATCTGTAAAACCACATAGAACAAAATTGAATTGCATAGTCATTGCAAATATTTTAAAGTGAATAAATATACATTTGTTGTCCAATTTCTCTCCAGTATTCCGAAAAGAATCTTCGGTACCCATGGGAGAAATGTTACAGCAAAGACTATTGCAATTGACCTATTAATTTAAGCAAACAAAAATTGTCACTACTGTCCAGTGACAGTGGCTCCCTTCCACCACAGCACGCTCCATTCCCATCTAAGGGGCCAAGACAGGGGTTTCTGGCTACTGCCTTGTTCTTCCTGATCCTCAGGCATCCCAGGAGGTTTCGTCCAGTACAGGTCACTTTTGTGAGTGCAATTTATCATTTAATAAATCGTTTTTAATTTTACATGCTACACTATGGGGTGTTGTGCTTTTGTCTCTCTTTTGTTTTATTATAGTTAACTAAAATATCTTTTGTGTCCCCATTTATTTCAATTTCTAGCTCTGTGACTGCCTCTGAGACATAAGCAGTAGAAATCTCAGAGGCCCTAACATTTCCTACTATTTCTAAAACGAACAAAATAATATGTTAAGATTAAGTCATTCTTTAGCCCAGTCAGTGATTTAGTGGATCGTATTGTAAAAGCATCATATATCAGGGCTAGAATTGAAAAGATTTTATAGTCACAATAACCATGCATACATGTGTAATTAATGTAATCATTATCATAGTGCCATACTATATCATTTCTTTCCCGTAGTGAGTGCTTTATTCCCTTTTACGTTTCTCCATGTAGTAATAGAACACAGAGAGAATGGACCAGTTCTTTTAATAGTATTTTGAACAAGCCTGTTATTATTACTGTAGTCAAGTGTGGCCTGTTCATAACACAAATGTTTGCAGGAAGAATACTTGATGACTTAACCACTTCGCGCCCGTCATACGACTAATGACGGCCGCAAAGTGGTTCTATAAAGGCCGGGTTGCCGTCATTATACGGCCTCCGCTCCTCCGGCCACTGGGGGGCGCGCGCGCGCGCACCCGGCGCATCACTGAGATGCCGATGCGCGTGCCTGGCGGCCGCGACGTCCGCCAGGTACCCGCGATCGGCCGGTACACAGACAAGGACATGGATCTGTGTGTGTAAACACACAGATCCATGTCCTGTCAGGGAGAGAGGAGACCGATGCTGTGTCCCTTGTACATAGGGACAGAGATCGGTCACCTCCCCCAGTCACTCCCCTCCCCCCACAGTAGCAATCACTCATAGGGAACACATTTAACCCCTTCCTCGCCCCCTAGTGTTAACCCCTTCCCTGCCAGTCACATTTATACAGTAATCAGTGCAGTTTTATAGCACTAATCGCTGTATAAATGTGAATGGTCCCAAAAATGTGTCAAAAGTGTCCGATGTGTCCGACGCAATATCGCAGTCCTGACAAAAATCGCAGATCGCCGCCATTACTAGTAAAAAAAAAAAATAATAAAAAAAAAATGTCAGAATTCTATCCCCTATTTTGTAGGCGCTATAACTTTTGCGCAAAACAATCACTATACGCTTATTGGGATTTTTTTTTAACCAAAAATATGTAGAAGAATACGCATCGGCCTAAACTGAGGAAAAAATTGTTTAAAAAAAAAAAATATTGGGATATTTATTATAGCAAAAATCCAAAAATAGTGTTTTTTTTTTTTAAATTGTCGCTCTTTTTTGGTTTATAGCGCAAAAAATAAAAACCGCAGAGGTGATCAAATATCACCAAAAGAAAGCTCTATTTGTGGGGAAAAAGGGACATCAATTTTGTTTGCGAGCCACGTCGCATGGCCGCGCAATTGTCATTCAAAGTGACGCAGTGCCGAAAGCTGAAATTTCGCCTGGGCAGGAAGGGGGTTTATGTGCCCAGTAAGCAAGGGGTTAAAGTGGTTCTTCACTCTGTAGAAAAAAAAAGTCAACAGCTAAAAATCCACTAGCTGCTGACTTTAAATATAAGGACACTTACCTGTCCAGGGATCTAGTACTGTCCTCACCCGGGATAGTTCTTCACTAGCCTGCGGGTTCCCGACGCTGGCATCCTAATTTTGGGCAGCCGGCCATGCTGCTTTGTGAGCCGCACTGCGCTCTGTGAATGGTCGCGCAGTTGTGTGGGACCTGTGATCAGGTCTGGTGCTAGACTATTTTGCGCCCTAGGCAAGACCAGCTACGTAACGCCCCCCCCCAAAAAAAAATAAAAAATCGAAATGTACTCAATAATTCTAGCACCAGAACTCCTGCATAACACAAAACTGATGACCTATAGGGTCTTTGCATGTGTGCATCCATGAAACGGTGGTAAATTTACCCTATATTTTTTTTAATACTTTAATAAGCCCCTACAGGACATCAGTTTAGTGTTATGCAGGGGTTCTGATGCTAGAATTATTGCTCTCACTCCGGCGTGTGCAGTGATACATAACATGTGTAGGACAATCGCAGGTGACAAAGCACATGCATTTTTGTATGTGTGTGTAGGGTGGGCTCTAAAATGTTTACCACAGACTCTGTATAGAGGATAACAACATGGCCTGGGGAATGCCCAGGGAAAAACCAAGCCTACTTACCGACCAGCTCGCTGACAACCAATTAACCTGTCTAACAGTATGCGTTAAAAACAGGGGTTTGTCCGCACGCATTTGCAAACGCATGCGTGAGCCACAGAGCCACGCCAAGGCCCCCTGGAGTCTGTGGTCCTACACTAACATTGAGTGTCCCCACAATGGAGGCACATGCATTCTGGTGGTTAGATGAGGGCAGGTGGACTGAAGGGGAGCCACACCTCAAAGGTACAGGAGCACACCAAACACCCAGCGTAGCACAATGGCAGCAAAGGTGTTGGTGCGCTGCTGGACCAATACAAGCACCATAGGTGAAAACAAAAACATGTCCACCGCCCCCATCTATAGCTGGCTATCACGGTAAGTAGCATTGGAAGGCTAAAGCAGATAACAACATGGCCTGGGGAATGCCCAGGGAAAAACCCAGCCTACTTACCGACCAGCTCGCTGACAACCAATTAACCTGTCTAACAGTATGCGTTAAAAACAGGGGTTTGTCCGCACGCATTTGCAAACGCATGCGTGAGCCACAGAGCCACGCCAAGGCCCCCTGGAGTCTGTATAGAGGATAACCTGAAACCAGTGCCAATAACTGTGCCCTTGGTGCCTGTGTGCCCTAGGCAGCTGCCTAGTTCGCCTAGTGGTAGCACAGGCCCTGCCTGTGATGTGTCCCAGAGGACTGTGGGGAGCAGAAGTTTCACTCAGATCGAACAGGTACCTGTCAAAACTAGGTACCCGCTCCCCCACCCAAATGATATGTCATATATGGTAGAGGAGGGGGAGGAGGACTTAAAGTGGAACTTCCACTATTTTGTGAAGTTCTACTTTAATAGTGATGATGATTCCCAAAGATGTAAGGTACAGGGACATAAAATTAGCCATACTGAACAGATTACTGAACATGAGCCCTATAGTATTGTATAAGCGAAAATCAGAAGTGCCACAGAGAAAACAAAAGAAAACATACTCAAGTATGAGTAATATTGTAGCTTAACAGTTAACATTGCAGCACAAAGGTACAGGATCCATTTACTACACAGGTACCTAATGCGTAGACTTTTTTTTTTTTTCCTCTGTACAGTATATTTGTCTGTTTTATGCTCACATCATCCAAATGAGTCTATCTTGTTGATGCCCAATTCGGCTTTGGAGTTTGGACATATGTTGCTGTTGACATTAGATTGTAAGCTGTGACAGGGGATCATATGGAGGATAAAATAAATATGCAGTGCAATATTAATATATAAATACATTAAATGCTGTTTATACACATTGTTTTGGACACCTGTGCCTTGGTATGTGGCTGCACCATAGGTGTGTGCACAGGGTGTTCCAGGTGTGCCTAATCACACCTTAATCCAGGGGGTAAATCTCTATTTTGCTCCTGGAGCAACTGAAAGTAGGCTTTTGTTCCTCCCCTGCCAGCATTCAACTGCCACAGGAGGAAAATAAATAGGTTTGGTATCAGTGAATTCTGCCCCCGCCGCCTCTTCTGTCCTGTTACTTTAGTTTCTGCTCCCCAGCCCCATGTGTGTTCCCCTGGTCTCCCCTCCCCCCACAGCTCCTCTGGCTTCCCCTCCTCTCCTCTTCTGCCAGTTACTGTTAGGGATCTTTTCAGGATGGAGAGTGGGGAAGGGACGGTAAATATGTCATTTGTCAGCCCCTTTCTGAATGAACACAGTGAATGTTCAGTACCAACCGCTCACTGTGTTCATTCATAACTGCAGCATAGTAAACTGTGTTGTGTGAATGAACAGGAAGCTGCTCAACAAAGAGCACTTTCCATTCATTCACTGTCCAGTGCAGCTGAGGCTGCAGACAAAGGGACTGGGGAATCTCTGTCCTCATGTACCTCAAGATGTCTACTACTACCTTTCTTAGACAGAAATCCCAACTCTGTGTACTTCTCTGATTTAATTTTACTTTGTTACTAGAGGACTGACTTCCCTGACTTCAGGGTTAAACTGATACTAAACTTTTATTTAAAAAATATATTCTATTCAAAGTATTTATTAACTCAAATTTACCGTCTGTTGCTCTCAGCATCCAGCAGAACTCCAAATCCTTTTATTTTGGCTGTTAGAGCATGGCAGTGGTGGCCCGTGCATTGTGGACACATGGGGGCCGCCCCGCTATCCATGAATTCCTATGGCGGTGGGTGAGCAGGGGTGCTCTTTTTTTAAGCACCTGATTAATAGGCGTCAAAATAGGGTGGGCACCCAATTGTGTGACGATAGCGAATACATTTTCGCTATTTTCAAACTAACGTTCCTCTTTGCCAATCAGGAGGCAGGTCGTCATACCTGTTTCCCGATTAGCCAAATCGCCAGGCTATTGGATGCCTAGCGCTTAGGGGAAGAGGACGCACGAGCAGAGGAGACATGGGCTGGACTCGAGGAAGGACACCCCCCGCCGCTGCTGCTGCTCTGGAGGAGACACAGTTAGGAGTACTCCGAGAGGACACACAGCCCGGCGGTAAGTGCCGGACCTCCCGTGGGGGAAAGGGGGGGGGGATGCTGTCGGTGCCGCAAGCCCCGCAGGCGGGGGATGCTGTCAGTGCTCATCTGTGAGGCTGAGCTGAATTCCCTGATCTGTGATGCTATATACCCTGATCTGTGATGCTATATACCTTGACCTGTGTTGCTATATACCCTGATCTGTGAGGCTGAGCTGTATTCCCTGATCTGTGATGCTTTACTGTATACCCTGATCTGTGATGCTATATACTCTGATCTGTGAGGCTGAGCTGTATGCCCTGATCTGTGAGGCTGTATGCCCTGATCTGTGAGGCTGTATGCCCTGATCTGTGAGGCTGTATGCCCTGATCTGTGAGGCTGAGCTGTATACCCTGATCTGTGAGGCTGAGCTGTATGCCCTGATCTGTGATGCTGTATGCCCTGATCTGTGATGCTGTATGCCCTGATCTGTGAGGCTGTATGCCCTGATCTGTGAGGCTGTATGCCCTGATCTGTGAGGCTGTATGCCCTGATCTGTGAGGCTGAGCTGTATACCCTGATCTGTGAGGCTGAGCTGTATGCCCTGATCTGTGAGGCTGAGCTGTATGCCCTGATCTGTGAGGCTGTATGCCCTGATCTGTGAGGCTGTATGCCCTGATCTGTGAGGCTGTATGCCCTGATCTGTGAGGCTGAGCTGTATACCCTGATCTGTGAGGCTGAGCTGTATACCCTGATCTGTGAGGCTGAGCTGTATACCCTGATCTGTGAGGCTGAGCTGTATACCCTGATCTATATACTGTAATCTATGAGGCTGAGCTATATACTCTGTCCTGTGATGCTGAGCTGTATACTCCAACACTATGGGTGGAATAAGTGGAATACAGGGGACGGAGTGGGTAGATTATATAAGGGGTGGGACTTATGAGAAGTGGGAGGGGTCAAAAAGAAAGGCGGGGTCTGGTCCCCCCATCCTAAAAAACTTAATTAGCTGCCACTGGAGCATGGCTACATTTGTTCTCCATGATGCTACTGTATGTAGGAATGTTAACACTGTTGCCTGCTCCTGAGATTGACCATGAGCTCTGTGTTTTTTAGTGTACATAGAGCAATGCACATGACCACAACTAACATGCACTACTTCAGGGCTCAAAATTTCAAGTCCTGAGCTACTAGCCAGGCCTTAGGAGTTACTCGCCACCAGTTGCCCCACCCAAACCCTAAACTGCCCACCCCTAATCACGCCCTTGTAAATTATCTCATGAAATTACACTGTTAAATGCTTTATTCAGGATTAAGTTACAAAAATAAATAACAACAACAACTTTACGAATATTAACCCCCCAAAAATCCAGCGCATCTATGCTTTCAATATTCTCCCCAATCCATCATACCTATTCCACCCCCCCAATCCTTCATACCTATTCCACCCCCCCCCCAATCCTTCATACCTATTCCACCCCCCCCCCAATCCATCATACCTACTCCACCCCCCCCCAATCCATCATACCTACTCCACCCCCCCAATCCATCATACCTATTCCACCCCCCCCAATCCTTCATACCTATTCCACCCCCCCCAATCCATCATACCTACTCCACCCCCCCCAATCCTTCATACCTATTCCACCCCCCCCCCCCAATCCATCATACCTACTCCACCCCCCCAATCCATCATACCTATTCCACCCCCCCCCCCCAATCCATCATACCTACTCCACCCCCCCAATCCATCATACCTATTCCAACCCCCCCCAATCCTTCATACCTATTCCACCCCCCCCCCAATCCATCATACCTATTCCACCCCCCCCCCCCAATCCATCATACCTATTCCTCCAATTCCACCACCACTCCTCCCCCCCAATCTATCATACCGTATGATAGATTGGGGGGGAGTGGTGGTGGGGTGGAAGGATTGGGGGGTGGAATAGGTATGATGGATTGGAGGGGTGGAATAGGTATGATGGATTGGGGGTGGAATAGAAGGCATAGGTATGATGGATTGGGGGGAGGGGGGAATTGGAGGCATAGATTCAGACCTACATTTCCATCCCCACTTCCCAATTCATTTCATCTATGCCTCCAATTAATCCCCCCCAAATCCAGCACATGCTTGCTCTCAATCCCATGCCCCCCCCCCCCATTCATCCCAACACACATCCTGTTTAACCCCCCATTGTACCAATGCCTCCAGCACACTGTCATATTTACCATTCAGCAGCCACGGGGATCAGTCAGGGGGACAGAGGGCGGACCGAGATGTGCAGCAGGAGGGAGGCGGAGAGGGCGGTCCCAGACGGCTCTTTATGACTATTGAAGTGCACGGTCTGTTTAATAGTGATGGGAAGTTCGGATCTTTTAAGTGAATCGGTTCATTTCAATTCACTCACTGAAATGAACCGATTCAATGAATCGATTCTTCGATTCTTCGGTTCACTTGCTGAATACTGACAAGCAAGTGAATCAAAGCTCTCACTCAACCTTTTTCTTTCTCGTACATCACGGGACACAGAGCGACATAGTCATTACTAATGGGTTATATAGATACCGTCAGGTGCTGGCACTGGCAACTTCCAAAACCGGAAGTACCCTCCCCTATATAAGCCCCTCCCATCCGGGAGCACCTCAGTTTTTTGCCAGTGTCTAAGGTGTTGGCCAAGAAGAAACATGTGTTTTTCACTGAGCTTGCGTACAGGTTCTTTTGGGCCTCAGTAAGCTATTCCGGATCCGACCAAAAAAGCTTCATAGCTAAACGGTCGGTACCCGGGCCTTGCAGAGAAGAGCAAGGTTTTGCCTGTAATGCTTCTCTTAGGAGAGCTGGACCCTGGGATCCAGAGCTCTGGTCATACCCACGACCAAGATGTTTTCTGTGCAGGGTGCTATACAGGTCCAGGGGAGTGGAATCCTTGGGAACCCGGTCCCTGAAGGTTTGATTACAATGCCTGCCGTGATAGGTGAAGTTTGGGCTTTTGTGGACCAAACAAAGTCCTGCGGCGGGGAACAGGTAAGTGGGGGCCCCCAGGAACTTGGTTCTATTGGGGGACCCCCAAGCCTAATTTGTCTTTCTGTCTGTTACCTAATGGTATTCCCGCAAAATTCTGTGCATGCCTGTAACTACTAAAAAAAAAAAAAAAAAAAAAATTTTTTTATATATATTTAATATATTAGACTGCGGTACCTGTGTTTGTCCACTAGAGGCCGCTGTGGAATGTTTTCTTGTCATGTGGACTAGCTTCTTCTCAGCAGAGCAAAGTCCAGGCAGATGGTGAGTTCTCTTATAGGAAACTGCTTCCTCTGCCATGTTGCAGTGCTCGTCCATCCCCCGGCCTGCGGCAAAGAGGGGCCCTGGCTCCTGTCCCTTGTTACCATATTTTGAAATTAGCGCCGAAGGCGCACGTGGCCGCGCGCGTGCACGCGCCTCTATATATAGAGGTGAGCCGGGAAAGGGGGCGGAGCCTGGGGGATGACGCTCTGTGCGCGCCGCAGCGCTTCTGCGCATGTGCGGGCGTCCCAGCAGTTTAAAAAAACCACAATATTGTAGTGAGCTGGCTATGAAGTACAGAGACAGAGCTGGCAACATTTAAAGGCATACAGCAAGCGGTTGATACAGGCATCCCCTAGAAAGGCACATTAGTAGACACCAACTGTGATATAGCAGCAATTGTGCTAGACTATTCTCAGTAAAAGTGGTGTATTACGGCTGGAATACCTCAGCTTTAGGCTTAGGAATATGCCGTCCAGAAGCTCCGGAACTGAATCTTCCAGGAAGCGAAGGGGGTCTCATCGGGCTCGGAGGATCTTGGGCATACTTCTGCTGCACCAGTCTCCCCTGAAGTTCAGAGGTAAGTGACCGTAGAGACCCCGCAGGGGTACTTGGTACTGTGGCTGTCCTCAGTTCACCTGCTCCTGTGTATGTAACAGAGGAGGTTTTTTCCTCAGCTCTGGGAGGATTAGAGAGGCTGCCTCCCTGTCAGGGAAAGCACGCCCGATCTCCGTCTCCTCCTTCAGAGTGCCTGTTAGCAGAGCAACAGTCCCATACAGGGATCGACCTGCCTGAAGGGGATCAGGATGAGGTTGATTCTGTTATAGAGGAATCAACAGTGGGGGAACCTTTTCTCAGCATCTCAAGCTGAAAGATTATGGGTTCAGTCTCTGACTAACATGGTCCGATCAGCATTTAAAAATGCACCTTGCGGAACCATCAACCACTACTGTATCCTCGTTGGGGTCGCTGGAAGCCCCCAGACTGTTTGTTCTTTTCCACTTCACCCTTTACTGAAAGGGCTCATTTACCAGGATTGGGAACGTCCTGAGAAAATATTTATTCCCCCAAGAGATTTCCGGTGGTCTATCACATGGAGGATAAGTTCATCAAAAAAAAAAAAAAATGGAAGGTCCCTACAGTGGACGCAGCCATCTCTTGTATGTATAAATCACTGACATGTCCAGTGGATAATGTCCAAATGTTCAAGAACCCAATAGATAAAAGATTGGAGTTCTTATGAAAATCTGCTTGGTGATACAACCAGCAGTAGCAGCTATTGGGGTCTGCTAAGCAGTGAAGGATCAGTTGAAACAGGTCTTGAGGGACTTGACAGATCAGCAGGCTTTGCCCTAGCTGATCTACCTAGAGCCTTAGGCTTTGCGGTTGACGCCATAGAGGATTCAGTCCATCAGGCCTCCCACCTTACGCTGTCTATAGTACATATGCGTAGGCTCCTATGGCTCAAAAACTGGTCTGCTGAAGCTCCCTGTAAAAAATGGCTGGTTAGCGTCCCGTTTCCTGGTGAACGCTTATTCAGGGAAAACCTGGACAAATATATCCAGAAAATTTCCAGCGGTAAAAATACGCTCTTGCCGTTTAAAAACAGAGTTAGAGGTCCCTCTTTGAGAGGCCTGCTTCTCCAGTCCCTGGGCCATCGGCTGTGTAACAGTTCCGACGGCCTCCTCGGTCAAATCCCGGGGGTAAAAAACAGGGACAGTAGCAGGGTAATGAGAAACCCTGGGTCATGGGAGGTACAAAACCTCCCCCAAAGTTAAATTCATTGAAGCCCCCACTCAGTCGGGTGGGGGGAGGACTCCAGTTGTTCGCAAGAGACCTGGCGGGACACGATCAAGACAGATAGGTGCTCTCCGCAGTAGGTTTGGGATACAGTTTGGAGTTAAAAGACTCTCCTCCTTCCCATTTTTGAGGTCAAACGTGCCAAGGGATCCCCGGAAGAGAGAGTCCCTCCTGTTGGCACTAGAACAACTATTGCTCCAAGGAGTAATTATGGAGGTTCCCCTGGAAGAATGAGGGTTCGGGTTTTACTCAAACCTCTTTACAGTCCCGAAGCAAACGCGGACGGCAGGCCCATATTAATTCTAAAAGGGCTATACAAATTCCTGTATATCAGGACTTTCAGATGGAGTCGATCCGATCGGTGGCCACTGCCCTACAAGGGGAGGATTGGTTAGCCGCGATCGACATCAAAGATGCTTATTTGCACATTCCCATCTTTCCAGTACACCAAAAATTTCTACGCTTTGCAGTAGAAGGGCGCCATTTTCAGTTCAGAGCCTTACCCTTCGGTTTGGCCACAGCACCACGAGTGTTTACAAAAATTCTGGCCCTTTATTGGCCAATCTAAGAACACAAGGTGTAATGATAATGGCATATCTGGATGACTTATTGCTGATAGACCACTCAGTGAAAAAACTAGACGTGGTCGTTCACAAGACAATCAAGTATCTGGAATCTCACGGTTGGATTATCAACCGAGACAAGTCAGCCCTAAAAACCAGTCAAAAGTCTGGAATACTTGGGGCTAAGGTTGGATTCAGGCCAGAGAAAAATATTCTTGCCTCGAGGAAAGGTGTTGTCTTTGAAAGATTTGATCCACTTAGTGGGTACAAAAAAGCCAGCCGTCCATACGCCTGTATATGAGGCTGCTGGGAAAAATGGTGGCATCATTCGAAGCAGTACCCTACGGTCAATTCCATTCAAGGAATTTGCAAGGGGCCATACTGTCAGCCTGGAACAAAAAAGTTCAGGCCCTAGACTTACAATGTCCTTGTCCCCTTCCGTTCGCAAGAGCCTCCGTTGGTGGTTGGTTCCCCAGAATCTGGAAAAAAGGAAATCCTTCAGTCCGATTTCTTGGAAGGTGGTCACTACAGATGCCAGCCTTATAGGCTGGGGAGCAGTACTGGAGCAATAGTCTCTCCAGGGCAGATGGTCGGATGCAGAAAAGACCCTGCCCATCAATCTCTTAGAGATACGAGCAGCCCGGTATGCCCTAGTAGCATGGACATCCAAACTCCAAGGGTCCCCTGTCAGAATTCAATCAGACAATGCCACAGCAGTGGCATATATCAATCATCAGGGGGGCACCAGGAGTCGTGCAGCCCAAAGGGAAGTAAATTACATCCTGAGATGGGCAGAAAAATATGTCCCAGCCATATCTGCGGTATTCATTCCAGGAGTGGAGAATTGGAAGGCGGACTTTCTAAGTCGCCAACAATTATGCCCAGGGGAATGGTCCCTTCATCCCGAGGTTTTCCGGACAATATGTCAGCGGTGGGGAACACCGGATGTAGATCTGCTAGCATCCAGATTCAACACAAAAGTGGACAGGTTTGTCTCTTGGACAAGGGATCCCCTAGCTTGCGGCTCGGATGCCCTAGTGTTCCCTTGGGATCAGTTCAAGCTGATATATGCATTCCCACCGCCACAATTGTTACCTCGATTACTCCGCAGAATCAGGGTAGAAAAGAAACCAGTGATTCTGGTGGCTCCAGCGTGGCCCCGAAGAGCATGGTACGCGGAGATTGTAAAAATGTCTGTGGGGAGTCCTTGGACCCTCCCACATCGTCCGGACCTGCTTTCGCAGGGACCGATATACCACCCTTCCTTACCAGCCCTAGGTTTGACGGCCTGGCTATTGAAGCCCACATTCTAAAAAAGAGAGGGCTCTCTAATGCTGTGGTGTCTACCATGATCAATGCCAGGAAACCGGTATCCAGGCAGATCTACTATAGAATCTGGAAGGCGTACATCGCCTGGTGTGAGGCCAGAAAATGGCATCCACGTAAATACGTAATAGGTAGGATTCTGGACTTCCTACAATGGGCTGTAGATAGGAAGCTTGCCTTGAGTACTATCAAGGGTCAGATTTCGGCCTTGTCAATATTTTTTCAAAGGCCCTTGGCTTCGCATTCACTAGTCAAAGCCTTTATACAAGGAGTGATGCGTATTAGTCCTCCGGTTAATATTCCCATATGTCCATGGGATCTAAACTTGGTTCTGTCAGTTCTACAGAAACAACCATTTGAACCATTACAGCATATTTCCTTGGTGCTTCTCACCAGGAAATTGATTTTTCTAGTAGCCATTTGTTCGGCTAAAAGAGTGTCGGAATTAGCAGCTATGTCCTGTAAGGAGCCATATCTGGTTATCCATAAGGACAGAGTAGTGTTACGTCCTCATCCAGCCTTTCTTCCTAAGGTGGTATCGAGGTTTCATTTGAACCAAGATGTGGTTCTTCCTTCTTTTTTCCCCAAACCTACTTCGGTAGAGGAAAAGTTATTTCATTCTTTGGATGTAGTAAGAGCAGTTAAAGCTTATCTAAAAGCCACTGCTCAGATTCGCAGAACGGATACTTTGTTTATACTGCCGGAAGGCCCCAGAAAGGGTCAGGCAGCGTCAAAATCTACTTTAGCCAAGTGGATTCGACAGGTCATTATGCAAGCTTATGGCTTGAGAAGGAGACCGCCTCCGTTCAAAGTTAGAGCGCACTCCACGAGAGCAGTTGGAACTTCATGGGCAGTGCATCACCAGGCCTCCCTGGCTCAAATCTGTAAGGCCGCAACATGGTCTTCAGTACACACGTTTACTAGGTTCTACCAGGTGGACGTTAGAAGTCAGGAGGATGTCGCCTTTGGGCGCAGTGTGTTGCAGGCCGCAAAAGATCCTCATGTCTGATAGCGCTCAGCTTATATATGGTGTATCCCCCCCCTCATTTGGCATTGCTTTAGGACATCCCATTAGTAATGACTATGTCGCTCTGTGTCCCGTGATGTACGAGAAAGAAAATAGGATTTTTATAACAGCTTACCTGTAAAATCCTTTTCTTGGAGTACATCACGGGACACAGAGCTCCCGCCCCTCTTTGGGGACACTTATTGCTTTGCTACAAAACTGAGGTGCTCCCGGATGGGAGGGGCTTATATAGGGGAGGGTACTTCCGGTTTTGGAAGTTGCCAGTGCCAGCACCTGACGGTATCTATATAACCCATTAGTAATGACTATGTCGCTCTGTGTCCCGTGATGTACTCCAAGAAAAGGATTTTACAGGTAAGCTGTTATAAAAATCCTATTTTAAATGATTAGAATCAATAGAATGATTCTCCACAGAAGGTTGGCAGCTCCTGGGGACTTTTACTTGTATTTAGTTCCTTGCTCAGAGCACAAGCAAATTTGTCAGATTAGCGGCGTCATTAATTTGGTGACGCACAAAAAGCTGTGTAAAGGAAAAGCGGGTTTTTGTGCATGTGAACCTCATTCTGAGGGGCCAACTTCACAGTTAACATTGCTAGCCATCATATTTTTCCTAGCGCATGCACAGCAAAAATTATCGGATTTTACTACCGCCGGCGAAGTACCCACAGTAGTAAAATCCAATCGTTAGGCTCCTTTCACACTTGTGCGACTTGAAAGTCGTGCAATTTTTGCCACAATTTTTACCGTGACTTTGATGCGATTTTGATGTGACTTGAAGCAATACCTATGTAATCTTGAGGTCTCTGCCTCAAGTCGCATCAAAATCGGACCAAAGTAGTGCAGTGACTACTTTGAAGTCGCTGCGACTTGAAGACGCACAGATATGAATGGTACTGATTAGAAATCATGGAGTACCACTTGTCCTGCGACTTTGTAGTCCCAAGTCGCACAAGTGTGAAAGGAGCCTCATTATGCCCTGTAAAGACTACAGACAAATCTGATGGCTAGCAATCTTAACTGTGAAGTTGGCCCATCAGAATGCAGTTCACATGCACAAAAAAACGCTTTTCATTTACACAGCTTTTTGTGCGTCACCAAATTAATGACGCCGCTAATCTGACAAATTTGCTTGTGCTCTGAGCAAGGAACTAAATACAAGTAAAAGTCCCCAGGAGCTGCCAACCTTCTGTGGAGAATCATTCTATTGATTCTAATCATTTAAAAAGGTTGAGTGAGAGCTTTGATTCACTTGCTTGTCAGTATTCAGCAAGTGAACCGAAGAATCGAAGAATCGATTCATTGAATCGGTTCATTTCAGTGAGTGAATTGAAATGAACCGATTCACTTAAAAGATCCGAACTTCCCATCACTAGTGCACTGTTTGTGCATCACCGTAAGTGGCAATATTGGCTGATCCTATAGATTGCTTGATCTGACAGAACACCTGCTACCCAGGTTACTGAGCACTGTGATTGGCTGGAGCGGCGATACCCGGAAGTAACGTTCTGGGTATCGCCGCAGTGATGGCTGGAGAGGGAGACGAGGACAGCTTTGGGAGCCCCGATCTAAGGTAAGTGATGCATAATGAGCTAGTATGCTAGTCATACTAGCTCATTATGACTTTGTCTTGCAGGTGGGATTTATTTATTTAGGTTTTCCAGGGTTTACAACCACTTTCAAAAAAAATCAAGGATCCAGGGGGCATAGAAATCTCAGGACCAAAACGCAGAACAATATTACTATAAAGCAGGATAAATGTATTTTTGTGTTAAAAAAATGAGACAGCTCTCTCATTCAGTTATACAGCTACTAAATTAGACACGTCCCAGAAGGGATGTTTGTCTCCTTTAACATGCATATCTCCTTTAGGATAAGCAAACGAAATACTAAAGGGTTAAAGAATTAATCTGAATGAGGAGGATATCTTCTTAACCTGACTCTTTGTCCTCTATGTCTTTAAAGCAGTCTGTAGTGTATTGCTGCTACCTGATCATTGATTTAGTGTATTCTACTGGTGGTGACTCAGGGTTCTTTCAGTGTACTGTATTCCACAACTCGATTCTTTAACTCGGTAACTGGTATGATTCTTTAACTCGGTGTACTGTGTGTGTACTCCTCACTCTATACAGTTCCTGAGTGTCACTGTGCCTTGAGCACGCTGATTGGTTGCAGGGAGGGGCCGAGCTCTCTCACACTAGGATCATATTACCAGGCCTGCTCTGCTATGTTGAGTGCATACAAGTGAACTGTTTCAAACGAATCAGTTCACTCAGATGAATCGATTCATCCAGTTCACTGAAAAGAACCGATTCAAAAGAACGATTCGTTCATGAACTGGACATCACTAATGTTGAGTGCATACAAGTAAACTGTTTCAAACGAATCAGTTCACTCAGATGAATCGATTCATCCAGTTCACTGAAAAGAACCGATTCAAAAGAACGATTCGTTCATGAACTGGACATCACTACTGTTTAACTGGGCGGGGATGTGTGGCAGGAGGGAATGCGGTCCCAGGCAGCTCTTTATGCCTATGGAAGTGCACGGTCTGTGTAACTGGGCGGGGATGTGCGGCAGGAGGGAATGCGGTCCCAGGCAGCTCTTTATGCCAATGGAAGTGCACGGTCTGTTTAACTGGGCGGGGATGTGCGGCAGGAGGGAATGCGGTCCCAGGCAGCTCTTTATGCCTATGGAAGTGCACAGACTGTGTAACTGGGCGGGGATGTGTGGCAGGAGGGAATGCGGTCCCAGGCAGCTCTTTATGCCTATGGAAGTGCACGGTCTGTGTAACTGGGCGGGGATGTGCGGCAGGAGGGAATGCGGTCCCAGGCAGCTCTTTATGCCTATGGAAGTGCACGGTCTGTGTAACTGGGCGGGGATGTGCGGCAGGAGGGAATGCGGTCCCAGGCAGCTCTTTATGCCTATGGAAGTGCACAGACTGTGTAACTGGGCGGGGATGTGTGGCAGGAGGGAATGCGGTCCCAGGCAGCTCTTTATGCCTATGGAAGTGCACGGTCTGTGTAACTGGGCGGGGATGTGTGGCAGGAGGGAATGCGGTCCCATGCAGCTCTTTATGCCTATGGAAGTGCACGGTCTGTGTAACTGGGCGGGGATGTGCGGCAGGAGGGAATGCGGTCCCAGGCAGCTCTTTATGCCTATGGAAGTGCACAGACTGTGTAACTGGGCGGGGATGTGTGGCAGGAGGGAATGCGGTCCCAGGCAGCTCTTTATGCCTATGGAAGTGCACGGTCTGTGTAACTGGGCGGGGATGTGCGGCAGGAGGGAATGCGGTCCCAGGCAGCTCTTTATGCCTATGGAAGTGCACGGTCTGTGTAACTGGGCGGGGATGTGCGGCAGGAGGGAATGCGGTCCCAGGCAGCTCTTTATGCCTATGGAAGTGCACGGTCTGTGTAACTGGGCGGGGATGTGCGGCAGGAGGGAATGCGGTCCCAGGCAGCTCTTTATGCCTATGGAATGCACGGTCTGTGTAACTGGGCGGGGATGTGCGGCAGGAGGGAATGCGGTCCCAGGCAGCTCTTTATGCCTATGGAAGTGCACGGTCTGTGTAACTGGGCGGGGATGTGCGGCAGGAGGGAGGCGGTTCCAGGCGGATCTTTATGCCTATTGAAGTGCACGGTCTGCGAGCTGGGCGGGGATGTGAAGCAGGAGGGCGGTGTAGAGGGGCGGTCCCAGGTGGCTCTTTACACCTATTGAACAGCACGCTCTGCGAGCCTGGGCGGTCCCAGGCGGCTGACTGTATGTATTGCAATGGCCACACTGCGAGCCTGTGCACAGCGGGGGGGGGGGGGGGGGGGGGCACTGGCTACACATTCCTGAGACAGCACAGACCTGTCATTACTCGACCTCCTCATTTGTTTACTCGCCAAATGCGAGTAGGCGAGTGCAAATTTTGAGGGCTGCACTACTTGTTCCAAACAAACTAAAGTAAGGGTAAAAAAAGTGGTTCAATACCTCATGTTACAAGGAGGCAGAAAAACACAGTAGGAAATTATTTATTGAAAAATGGATTACAGGACACGATTCAGCCTGCGATTCCAAATCAAGCTAAATTTGTCACAAAACATGTGGCGCACATTTTGGTGCCATTCTTTCTTAATGGCACCCCAAATGTGGTGTGATTTTTCTGCTTTTGTTTTGGTAAAAAAATCGAGTAAAGCTTGTAGCCCAAAAAGGTGCTAAAGCAAACATGGTGATTTACCCTAAATAGGCAAAGCACTGGTATGCTTAAAAGTGGTTGTATACCCGCAGATTTTTTCTTTTTTAAAACCTGTAAGGCAAAAGGCATAATGAGCTAGTATGCACCGCATACTAGCTCATTATGAAATACTTACCTTAGGACGAGGCGTCGGCAGGTCATCCCGGTCCACGCTGAGGGAGCTGACATTTTCCCTCGGCATGTCTTTCCGGCAAGGTCTGGCAGCGTCTGCAGTCTACACAATATTCATATAAATTCATATGTGGTATGAGCAGGCTTCCTTAAGCTGGCCACACACTTATCGAAATTCAGCTGGTTCAGCAAGGACTGGCCAATTTTCAATCAGCAAATGGCCATCTCTGATTGTTCGAAGTCATCTGTTTGAATGACTTCTGTCAAAGGCACATGCTGGAAAATTGTTCTCGATTTTGCATCTGTAGATGTTGATCAGTGTATTCTGACAGCAGTGGGTGCAGGTATCAGAATACAATGTCCTGGCCAGGAGGGGGTTCCTCTATTCACCTAATTTCTGTGGATGGAGGACTTTTTTTTTTTTTCTTCGCTTTTCATTTAACCCACTGGGAGAAATCTCATTATATCCTCTTCTGGTCAAATGTTCTTAGTCTGTAGTGTTAATCTATTTTCTCTATTGTTTAAATGTTCTATAACTCTTCTGGTTGAATGTTCTTATCATTTTTTCTTTTAAGAACAAATGTTACATTCGCTATGATAAAAGCAATAGAATCTGACATTTCACACATATTACAAACATTATGGGCAATATTTGTGACTTTCACTCAAATGCTAAGACATTTACAAAGCAGATTTTTTGTACATTGACCCTTAACTTCGCCAATTTGCATTGAAAATGCTTGTTTTGAGTCCAGTGACATTTTGTTTCCTGTTCTCTCTTATTACTGTACACCAGATTAAAGAAAAACTGCAGTCTGCTCACATAATTTGTAATAAAAACATCTTTGCCATTCTGAAGCTTCCCTTCAACCACTTTGCATATTATTTTATATATCCTGTGATTCTGTACTTGCCAAATATGCTGCAGAAATCTCCCTCCACTAAGTCTGGCTGCCACCATTTTAACTGTGGGCAGCTGAAGCTGCTGCCTGTTTACTTCCTGGATACACACAGAGGCACACCTCCAGCGCTGCAGCTCTTATTGACCCTCCTATGACACATCCCCCCTCCCTTCCTGGCAAACTCTCACGAGAGTGAGAGGGAGAGGGCTGTGCATGATGTCATAAGCCTAGGCTAATGACCAGACAAGAAACAGGAAGTGGGCTGTATAAGGTATTTACTGGCAGAAAAAAAATGTTTTACTATCCAAAGTTAAAACAACAAGGGCAGAAGATTTAATAGATGGAAAGTTGAAAAAATGACTGAAGATCCGATTTAAATCTAAATAACCTGTAGCGGGGGTCTAAATTTAGGGGGATACACCTGGGTGGTAGTATGACCCAGGTGTGTGTAAATCATAGAGGATTTAGACCACTTTCAGTCGTGGAGGACTTTGGTGGTGTACTATTCTCCTTGGCCTGGGGTGGCGGTGTTCCCACAGGTCGAGGTAGAATCACTGCCGCAGTGCTGTCCTTTTTATCCCGTTCCGGCGGTGGTACAGTGGGGGCGGAGAACCTGCTGTGGCGTCACGGGAGGAGATAAAGGGGAGAGACGCCCTCGCCACAAGGTCTTCTTCTCGAGCGCGTGCCCAGGCACCTTAGGCCTGGGTGCGGGCGATCCGGAGTTCCGGCCCAGGTGCCCTAGGCCTGGTCGGAGCGGAGTTGGCGTCCATCCCAGGCACCTTAAGCCTGGGGTGAGATACTACACCGGAGGCCTGGGGCCCAGTGACTTCGACTGGGCTCCGCAAGGGCGGATGAGTCCGAGGGACCCTGAGGTGGATGGGGCCCATGTCTGAGGTGAGGAGGCCGGAGAGGTTACCCGTCTGAAGACTCCGGAGCAGCATCAACCCGGTGATTGAGGGGCCTCTGGTAACTCCCTTGGAGGGACATCTTCCCCCTGACAGGGGCCACAACGCAGCGAAGGTACTCCAATTCATGTTCTTCAGAGTCGCTGGTAGAGACTCACAAGTTTCAAGTTACTCTCTCTAGCCAATGGCTATAGCAACGGCTGGTGAAACCACAGTGGTTTAGTTTTATCATTAGGACAGTGCCTTGACCTGCTCACCCCACCGTGTTGAACTGTTTATGGATCTCAACCAGTTGGCTGACTAAGAACTGTTTATTGTGTATTACAATAAAACAAGTGTTGGATCCTTATCGGTGTGTGGAACTCTGGTTAATGGGAGTGAAGGGGAGTGTCAGCACAGCAAGACTTGGTTGTGAATAGAAACACACAGGCCCGAGAAGAATAACTGGTACTGGCCTTCACCTCACCCGCTGCAATGGGGAGGACATGGGCCGTAGCGCATCTCACCCTCACGTACAACATCCCCCTAGACCAAAAAGAGGGGGTGAGGCCGCTACAAACCCGTAGGAAGCAAATTCTCATACAGCTCTCTGAACTGTTTCTAAATATTATTTTCTTATCATGAATCACATTATAAAATAAAATATGATTAAAAAATGTTTTCAACAGTAACTACTAACACACAAAACGAATGATAAATAAGTGTTAATAAAATATTAACAAAGATGTCCACACACAAAAATGATTTAGGAGCCTAAATGCCACACTCACACAAAAGTCTGCTCGCCCTAATTAGTTTTTGTGTACACTGTAGACAAGAACAGAATATGCTATTCATGGATGCTGCCCAGGGGTGAATGATTCATTTAAAATGTATTATGTATTCTTACTTTATCTAATACAGCTGGGTGCAACATGGAGTACAAATAAGACACTCAGATAAACTCATATGCCGCATACACACGCTCAGAATTTCCGACAACAGATGTTCAATGGGATCTTGTTGTCGGAAATTCCGACCGTGTGTGGGCCCCATCGGACATTTGCTGTGGGAATTTCCGACAACAAAAATTTGAGAGCTGGTTCTCAATTTTCCGACAACAAAATCCGTTCTCGTAAATTCTAACGCACAAAATTCCATGCATGCTCTGAATCAAGTGCGAGACGGAAGCGCTCGGTCTGGTAAAACTAGCGTTCGTAATGGAGATAGCACATTCGTCACGCTGCAAACACGTCACGGACTGAAAAGCGTGAATCGTCTCTCACCAAACTTCTACTAACACGAGATTAGCAGAAGGAGCCCAAAGGGTGGTGCACTTGGTATTGAACTTCCCTTTTATTGTGCCGTCGTACGTGCTGTACCTCACCGCGTTCGCAATTTCCGACAACATTTGTGCGACCATGTGTATGCAAGCCAAGTTTGAGCCAACATCCGTCGGAAAAATATCCACGGTTTTGTTGTCGGAATGTCCGATCGTGTGTACGCAGCAATTGCAGCCACTGTGCCCATCAATTGCCGCCACTGTGACATCAAACATAGCCTCTGTGCCCATCAATTGCCGCCAGTTTGCCCCATCAAATGATGCCAGTTTGCCCCATCAAATGATGCCAGTTTGCCCCATCAAATGCAGCCAGTTTGCTCCCATCCCCGCCTGGCACTTACCTTTCTCGGAACAGTGCCGTCCCCCACGCTCCCTCTGAGTCCTCTATGTCTTCTCCCGTCCTCTTCATGTCAGTGCGCCCGCTGCTTAACAATTTGGAAGCCTATTAGAGCCCACAGGCTCTAATCAGGAAGCCTATTAGAGCCTATGGCTCTAATCAGGCACTTCCAAAACTCCCCCACCGCTGTAATTCAGATGGCCGGCGCTCGACAAGGGGCTGGACACCTGAATAGTGGGCGGCAGCGACGACGATAGATAGATTCATGCAATGCATGAATCTATCTATTGTTGATTGACGGATGCAGGAGAGAGGGGGCGGCACTCCTGCGCCCACTATAGACGCACCGCCACTGGTTCACATAGACTCTCTGTTCTCATTGCAGCTGTTCTTCCTCCTGCTGCAGTGGATCCTACACAAACAGTACAGCGCACCGAGGAGTTTTAAAGCTGGGTGAAGCCTGATGAGCCTTCACAGACTCTAGGTCCCCATTGGGTCCACCGCATTGTGATTGACAGCACGCATTGGACAGATCCATAACAGACACAAACTGCTATTGGCTATAGAATCCACTCAATGTTGGCTGTCAATCACAAGGTGTGGTCCTGATAGGGTACTAGTGTCTGTGAATCTTGATCAGGTTCCACCCACTGTCAGTGTCACTGGTTGCTTGGAGGCTGTCAAACTGCAAATACAAAAGCATCCTTAGCCAGTGACTGGTGGGAAGGGGATGAGGCAGCAAGTATACTACTCTGGTACAGGCACTCTGCTTATCCCCTATAAAACTCTATGAGAGGCTGAAAACTGCAACAACTGGATAGGTCAGGATGGTACACCAAGTGCTACTAATGTTTAAAGCAGTATGGGCCCATGGACGAATGCCAAAAACCCAAGCAGTTTGCATTCTGGGCATTTGTCCCTGGGCGTATACTGCCCTAAACATTACTACCACTTGGTGAGCCGGCAGTCAGCTTTTCTCCCTGACACTCTGGGTTGTGGGCAGTCCCTGGGCATCCTCATGTACAATGCATGACTAAGACTAGGTCCTTCATTGTAATTGAAGATGTCAGAGTGCCTGCGACTGATGGAGAGAGGGGACTAAGGTGTTGTCACCACTTTTGCAGCACCCACTCTTCTGCTAAGGCTTTTCCACCAGGTTTTGCATCTTCTCTGTGGTAGTTTGTGTTCATACAGCCATAAGAACATTTGTGAGATCATGTACAGATGTTCATTGAGAAGACCTGGCTTGTAGTCTTCATGCTCATACCTCCCAACTTTGTGAAATGATAAAAAGGAACACCTTATAGCACACAGTGTGTATGCAAAGCACACGTCTAGGCCATGGTTAGGTTACATGAACCATAAAGATATAATATGCAGAAAATGACTGGCTAAACCACACAAGTGCTTTTTTTACCCTTATTTTTCCTTTTTAAAATAACAATTGCAGTAATATAGAGGTTTGATGATAACTGTAGTGCCCCCCTAGTTAGGTGCTAAGTAGGTAGGTTTTCGGTAAATTTAGTTATTAGTTAGTGGAGCTGAGCTGAGTTGATTATTTCTATCTGTTGTCTACAGCTGCAGGCATGCTTGTCTCCCCCTGATTTTCCAGAAAGCACTGGAACATAGTGGGTGGAGAAAGTAGAGCCTGGGATGACCTGGTATGCAGCCTCAGCCAAACCCTGGCTGGGAGAGTGACCAGCAGGGGCTGAGAGGTGTAAATAGGGTTTGGAGCATGGAATAGCAGGGTCCTTTGACTGTTGGAGAGTGACCCAGCCTGAAAATGCTGTTAAACCTTCTAATGCCGCGTACACACAGTCGGAATTTCTGACAACAAATGTTCGATGTGAGCTTGTTTTCGGAAAATCTGACCGTGTGTATGCTCCATCGGACGTTTGCTGTTGGAATTTCTGACAACAAAAATTTGAGAGCTGGTTCTCAAATTTTCCGACAACAAAAATAGGATTTTTTACTCACCGTAAAATCCTTTTCTCTGAGTCCATGGACCGACACAGCTTCTCTATTGACAAAGTGGGTATTATCCGTTAATTAGGAGTGACTAGGCAGAAAAACTTGTAAAAAGTGTTGCATCACACCTTCTACAGTACCGCCCAGGGGGCGGACCCTCTGGGTATACCCTCTCAGTCTGCACATCGCAGATCAGTTCGACAAAAAGCAGTACAAACTTAAAAGGAGGGGTGGGTGCTGTGTCGGTCCATGGACTCAGAGAAAAGGATTTTACGGTGAGTAAAAAATCCTATTTACTCTTTCGTCCATGGACCGACACAGCTTCTCTATTGACAAAGTGGGACGTCCCAAAGCAGTGTCAGAGAAAAAACGAGGGGTGGTAACAGCATAAAAACTTCACCCCAAAACACAAAACAGCACTCCTCCAACGGAGGAGTTGCAACTCTAAACAGCCTCCTGCAAAACCTTGCGGCCAAAAGAGGCATCTGAAGATGCACCTACATCAACTTTGTAGAATTTTGTGAAAGTGTGAGCGGACGACCAAGTAGCCGCTTTACATAGTTGGGAAACAGACGCTTGATGTCGGAAAGCCCAAGAGGCACCTATTGCCCTGGTCGAATGCGCCGTGACAGGAAAGGGGGGCGCCTGACCCTTTAAGGCGTAAGCCTGGATTACTATCTGTCGGATCCACCTAGAGATGGTGGCCGATGAGACTGCTTGGCCCTTCTTGGGACCAGCCACCGAAACAAACAGTGAGTCTGACTTCCGGAACAGGGAAGTAGCAGATATGTATACTCTCAAAGCTCGGACAACGTCCAAGGAATGCAACGCCGACTCCTTAGGATTCGACGGCTGAGGACACAAGGATGGAAGTACAATGTCTTCGTTGAGATGAAAAGCCGAAACGACTTTCGGAAGAAAGGAAGGCTGCGGCCGCAGCACCACCTTATCCTTGTGGAAAATCAAATAGGGAGCCTTGCAGGACAGGGCTGCCAGCTCAGAGACTCGTCTAACTGACGTAACAGCCACCAAAAAGACCACCTTCTGAGAAAGTGTCAACAGGGGAATATCTCTAATATTCTCAAACGGTGCCTTCTGAAGCACCGAGAGGACCAGGTTCAAGTCCCACGGAGGTAACGGGGGGCGGACCGGAGGGGCCACATGTCGAACCCCCTGCACAAATGTACTCACGAGAGAGTGAGTCGCCAGGGGTCGCTGAAAAAAGACAGCCAGGGCAGATATCTGTCCCTTAATCGTACTTAGGGCAAGCCTTTGGTCTACCCCATGCTGTAAAAACAGCAGGATTCTGGAAACCAAATAGGTACGCGGATGCCATTTCATTTCCTCACACATGGAGATGTAGGCCCTCCAAGTGCGGTGATAGACCTTCCTAGAGGACGGTTTTCGAGCACTTCTCATAGTAGAGATTACTGAGTCTGACAGGCCCCGGTCTCTCAGTACCTGGTTCTCAACAGCCATGCCGTTAAAGCCAATGACTGTAAAGCAGGATGGAATATGGGACCTTGCGATAGCAGGTCCTTCCGTAGTGGTAGGCGCCAGGGGACGTCTGCTACCAGACGTACTAGATCGGCGTACCAAGGACGCTGAGGCCAATCTGGAGCGATTAGGATCATTGGAATTCCCTCTGCCTCCACTCTGCGGAGCAGAAGAGGAAGAAGCCTTAAGGGAGGGAAGGCATAGATTAGCCGATACTGACCCCACGATGCTACCAACGCGTCCGTTGCGTCTGCCCATGGGTCTCTTGACCGGGCCACAAACCTCAATACCTTCCGATTGAGTCGGGAAGCCAGAAGATCTATGTCTGGTGTGCCCCATCTTTGGCAGAGGAGTTGGAACACCTCCGGGTGTAAGGACCATTCTCCCTGGTCCAGCATCTGGCGGCTCAGGTAGTCCGCCTGCCAGTTTTCCACACCCGGAATGTACACGGCCGACAGTGCCGGTACGCTCCTCTCTGCCCACTTCAGGATGCGAGCGATCTCTGATGCTGCAGCTGAGCTTCTTGTTCCTCCTTGATGATTGACATATGCCACTGCTGTGGCGTTGTCTGACTGGATCCTGACTGGACGCCCTTGCAGTCTCTGAGACCATTTGAAGAGGCACAGCTTGATCGCCCGGATCTCCAGGACATTGATCGGCAGGAGGGCTTCCTCTGGGGTCCAGCGACCTTGCGCCGACTGGACACCCCAGACTCCCCCCCAACCTGTAAGGCTGGCGTCCGTCGTGATCACTATCCAGTAAACCGGAAGAAATGACTTCCCGGCCATTAGAGCCGGTGCTGTCAGCCACCATACCAGGGATCTCCTGACTAGGTGGCTCACTCGGATTTGATAATCCAGAGATGAAGGGCATCTGTTCCATCTGGACAGAACTTCCTTCTGAAACACTAGAGTGTGGTATTGAGCATATGGGACCGCCTCGAAGGAGGCTACCATGAGGCCCAACACTCGCATGCAAAAACGGAGTGACGACCAATTCCTGGAAGTCAGCTGCCGTACTGCAGCCCGGAGGGTCTGCAACTTCTCCACAGGGAGGAATACCTTTGCCTCTGAGGAATCCAGAATCAACCCCAGGTACACTAGGCGTTGAGTGGGCACCAATACTGACTTTTGCGTGTTTAGTATCCAACCACAGTCTCGAAGAGTCTGACAGGTAATGGACACGCTTACCTCTAATTCTGAGCTTGAAGGGGCCTTCAGCAGAAGGTCGTCCAAGTAACCTGTGATAGCGATACCCCGCTGTCTTAGAAGTGCCAGAATCGGAGCGAGCACCTTGGTGAACGTCCTGGGTGCTGAGGCAAGGCCAAACGGGAGGGCCACAAACTGGTAGTGGTTCTTCCCGATAGCAAATCGCAGAAACCTCTGGTGTCTGGAGTATATGGGGACATGCAGGTATGCGTCCTTGATGTCCAAGGAGGCCAGAAAGTCCCCCGGATGGAGAGCCGTGACTACGGATCGAACCGACTCCATCCGAAATCTTTGTACCTTCACAAAGCAATTGAGGGCTCTGAGATCCAAGATTGGACGAACCCCCTCCTTCTTTGGCACAATGAACAGATTTGAGTAAAAACCCTGACCCCGTTCCTGTTCTGGAACTGGAATAACTACCCCGCGTTCCAGTAGACCCTGGACCGCCCCATACAAGGCCTCCCGACGGGTCGGTAGTAGCTGGAGATTGGAGGTGATGAATCTGTCTGGTGGACAAGAGAGAAATTCTATCTTGTAGCCTGAGGAGATTACTTCGCAAACCCACCTGTCTGAGACTAGAGCAGTCCACTGAGTCACGAATTTGCGAAGACGTCCCCCCACCCGAGAGCTGGGTGGGGGCGGACCTTCATGTGGACGCAGATTTGTCCGCAGGCTTGTTGGGTCTGCGGGACCAAGGACGCTTTTGTCCTTGGGCAGGCGCTTTATCGGCCTGGGGTCTTTTCCCTGTCGCCTTAAGGGGGCGAAAAAACCGCTTACGTGCAGTAAAGGAGGGCCCTTGCCCTTGGCGTGGTCCCTTACCCTTGCTAGTTTGGGGAAGCAAAGTGCTTTTACCTCCTGTGGCATCCTTGATGATGTCATCCAGAGAAGCCCCAAAAAGTCTGTCGCCCTTAAAAGGCAGATCCAATAGGGCTTTCTTGGAAGTCTGGTCCGCAGACCAGCCCTTTAGCCAGATCAGGCGGCGTATTGCTACTGCATAAACCGAAGCTTTTGACAGCAGGGGAATAGTATCCATGTCTGACTCACAGACAAACTTAAGGCCCTGGACCAACTGGTCGGCCAAAGTTATCTCATTAGGAGGAGCATCTCGCTCCTTTAACCCCTGGAGTAGCAATTTTGCCCATTCAGTAAGTGTCTGAGACACTAGGGCCCCCGCCAATGCCGGGCGTACTGCCGAGCCTACCACTGAGTATAGGTAGCGAGCGAGTGCTTCAGCCTTCTTATCCACAGGGTCCTTGAAAACAGGAGCCACTTCTACTGGAATAGTGGTGGCTCTATTAAGTCTGGACACCGAAGGGTCCACTATAGGGGGAGAGGTCCATATCTTCAGAAAACTCTCCTCAAAGGGGTACCGTACTGCAAACCTCTTTGGGGCTGTAAAGACCCTCAGTGGGTTCTCCCATTCCTTGTATAAGAGTTTGTCAAAATAAGACACACAAGGGAACACCTTAGCAGTGCGGGCAGGTTTACGAAACCCAAAGGGGACTGGAGTATCTGCTACTTCTTCAGTCCTTTCCAACGTTAGCGTATCCCGCACTGCAGTAATAAGGTCAGATACCAAAGCCGTCTCGCGTACTGACCTGGACTTGGAGTCCTCCTCACTGTCCGATCGGTCACGGTCTGCAGTCTCTGATGCATCAGAATCTGGGCCATGAGCCGTAGCTGGACCTGGTTCTGCATCAGAAATATCCCCAGAAGATTACAGGGGACGGGGGCGTTTATTACCCCCTGTATTCCCGTGTGCTGCTTCCACCCTGGCAGCAAACGCCTCTAGGATTGCCGACATAGCGTCCATAGACACCTCAGGGACACCAGCTGCTAAATCTGGTGTTTCAGGGGAGAAGACATCTGGCTCAGATGCCATGCTGACCACACGCTGACACTCACAGGGCTCCAGGCAAGATATCAATAGGCCACCCTCCTGCGCTGCAGAGATGCTGGGTTACCCAGAGGACTCACCACCCTGGATAGGTACTGCTATGCTGCGCCTGTGATGCTGTCCCCTTGCTGCTGTGTCAGTCTGCTTCTTTTATCAGCACTTCCTGTGTGAATTTTCGCGCCAGTGTAATGCACCCTAGAGGCCGGAGGCTCTCGCAAAATGGTTGCCAAAAACGTCTGTATGGAAGATAATGTGGGCTCTAAGAAAATGGCCGCCGACAGAAGATAGAGGTCAGGCAGCCATAGCCCACAAAAAGATGGCCGCCGAACGGCAATATCTGCATACAGGGTGGACAAACATGGCCGCCGATCACCTGATAGGGGCCAGTGGGTGTGGCCGAACCACAGGAAGATGGCCGCCAGGCAGTTACAAGAGGCCAAACTTGGCATGGACCACCTCAAAATGGCCGCCGACAGCATGGAGACACAGAAACACAGGTAAGCAAAAATGACATTTCTTTTAAATGTTAGTTACAGCCAGCCCCGCTCCAGTGGGACCCCCTAGGTGACCCCCAGCACCCAGCAACCTTTAGCTAGAAGCCCAGGGAGGAGGGAAAGGCAGGGAGAGAGGGAAGAAAGGGGTCACAACCACTTACTTGATCTCTCCAGGAATGTCCAGCTAAATCACCCAGCCGAGGCAGGGGAGTTTTACTTACCTATCCTGCAGGTATTCTGCTGGAAGACATTCCAAACAGATCATCGTCCGCGCACGGAAGGTGACTGTTGGCCAGGCATGCTGTGATTGGACCCAGAAGGGACGATCATATGTATGCCCTGGAGCATGACGCTCACCGGACAGGCTGCTGCGACTCGGCCGTAAGGTCAGCCGAAGCTGAGCGGTCCGATGCAAGCCTTGGAGCGTAAGCTCACCGGCCAGGCTGCTGCGACTCGGCCGTAAGGTCAGCCGAAGCTGAGCGGTCCGATGCAGGCCCTGGAGCGTAGGCTCACCGGCCACCCGTGGAGCGACGGGCATGTCGTGGAAAACCCAGCGCGTAGCTAGGGTCGGCACACGCTCGATGGCCGAAACTGGGGAGACTACAAGGATCGAGGATCCAGCCTGTCACCCAGTCGGCAGTTGATCGAAGATCGCAGGAAACAACAAATGTAGCAAAAAAACAAAAAACAAAAAAAATATATATCTTTTTTCCCCGGACCAATGGGCCCGAAGGGAGCCATGTCCTACTCCTTGCTAGACAGAAAAAAACTGATCTGCGATGTGCAGACTGAGAGGGTATACCCAGAGGGTCCGCCCCCTGGGCGGTACTGTAGAAGGTGTGATGCAACACTTTTTACAAGTTTTTCTGCCTAGTCACTCCTAATTAACGGATAATACCCACTTTGTCAATAGAGAAGCTGTGTCGGTCCATGGACGAAAGAGTAAGTTGTTTTGGAAATTCTGACCGTGTGTATCCAATTCAACGCACAATTTCCGACAACATTTGTTTGACCGTGTGTGTGCAAGACAAGTTTGAGCGAACATCCATCGGAAAAAAATCCACGGTTTTGTTGTCGGAATGTCCGATCGTGTGTACGCGGCATAAGGCTCTGAAAAAGCTGCAATGAATTGTGGATGATTCAAGCTCACCAAGGAGCTGAAGGATCACCTCCAAGTCGCAGGAACAACTAGGCAATGTTCAGGGAGTAACTTATTGGGTTGCTAATGGTGCAGTGTCAGCTGAAACGGGAAGGAGGCATGCAGATAGCCTGTGACTCAGTGATTAGGCCTGAGAGAAAACCTGGGAGAGAGACTTTGTCCCCCTTTTTGCTTGAAGGACTGTTCCAGACCTATGGGCCAGGGTTGTTTCCTCAGTGGGAGACCCCAGTGCTAAATCGTTTGCTATTTTATACAAAGAACACTCTTCTTTCACCGTTAACTGCATTTTAGATAGTGTCCTCCATCAAGTTGTTAGTTCTGGGATTCCCAGGGCTTATCCTAACCCCTAGACCAGTTCTACAAAAAAAATCAAAACCACAAAAATACTCTGCCTGATCATTGTGTGAAACTTTGTGCACCTGGCTAAAAAATACCTTGTGACTAACTGCATTGCACTAATTTGGAATCAGAACCTGGGTTATTCAGCGATCAGCGGGATCAGGTGGAAGGTCTGCGTTACATATGTAGCGGCACCCCCTTTTCCCCACTTCTCCCTCCTTCTCTCTTTGCGGCTGGCTGACTCGTCTAGGGGTACCAGGGAGAAGAATGGGGGGGCTGGGGGGGACGCACCCCCAGCTTGTACCCTCTGATGTTTGTATTCAGAGGTGTGAGCTTAAACCTTTACCTTCGGGTCTGTGTTTATGTCCGGAGCCTCAGCATCTCCTGTTGAGAATGATTGCCACCATACAAGAAGGCACTTAGCTCCCAGTAACTTGAGTCCCACACCAAATAAAGTCCAACACTTATTTATTCTGTTTGAGCAATAAATAGTCCTTGAAGAGTAGACTGGTTAAACTTATAGAACAGACAGGGTGTGGGGAATGAGGAGGTCCAGGCACAATCAAAGAATTACATACTCTCCTGCCCCAAATCAGCGCAGACAGGCTTGGCGCACGGTCGCTGCCACCGACCGTGAATTTGGTCCCTGCCACAGACCTGGTGAACGATGAGACTACCTTCTCGTTTGTCTGCCTCTGTTAGGGAGATGATCCATCCCGGACGGTCCCCAGAGGCCTTCGCTGTCACCAGCCAATGCTGCGCTGGATCTTCAGGTAAGGTCACCTCCCTGGTTCTCCTTGCCCAGGACTCGGGTCCCCGCACTCGGTGGGCCCCTAGGTATCTTCTCCAATGCGGGACCCAGTCAAAGGTACTGGGTCCCAGGCCTCAGCTAGTACCTCACCCCAGACCGAAGGTGCCTGGGATGGAACTCGAACTCCCTCGCACCCAGGTCAAGGGCACCTGGCCACGAACGACAGAACACAGCCCCCAGGCTGAAGGTGCCTGGGGAATGAATCTCGTGTGCAAGATGTCCGCCCCTTTTATACCCTCTCCCAGAAAGCACAGTGGGTTCCCCGCCCCGCCGTACCGCTGCTGCGAGAGGACAAAAAGGGCACGGCCCTACAATGGTGGTTCAACCCCAGCCCAAGGCGACAGCGCCACCCAGGGGCTGCAGGGAACTGGACACCATTGATATCTTCCATGAACAAAAACAACCATAAAACCCTTGTAATTGCTGCATTTGGGCCATGCTACCGCCCAAATACTCCCCCTAAATATTGATACCCACTACACTCACCCCCCGGCAGATAGACCCTGGTCCCCAGTGTCTGGAACAAACCATGTTCCAAAGGAGGGATAAACATGAGCCCGATCCAGAGACCAAAACATTTTGACAACAAACCAGCAAAATTTAAAAAAAACGGTAGATTGTGCCTGAACCTAACATGGAAGGGAAAAAGGGAAGGGAACAAAACACACAACAGTATGCGTATTACATTAACACAATTGATATTTCCCTCCGCCCACATTACTAACTAAGACCCACCCCATTCTCAGCGGTCTTGAGGGACGTTCTCCTGCAGAGGGAAAGAAAAAAAAAACATAACCCTGACACAACATGTATTTGTTGGAATGAAAAGGTTCCTCCGTGAAGATAACAACATGGCCTGGGGAATGCCCAGGGAAAAACCAAGCCTACTTACCGACCAGCTCGCTGACAACCAATTAACCTGTCTAACAGTATGCGTTAAAAACAGGGGTTTGTCCGCACGCATTTGCAAACGCATGCGTTAGCCACAGAGCCACACCAAGGCCCCCTGGAGTCTGTGGTCCTATACTAACATTGAGTGTCCCCACAATGGAGGCACATGCATTCTGATGGTTAGATGAGGGCAGGTGGACTGAAGGGGAGCCACCCCTCCTTAAAGATACAGGAGCACACCAAACACCCAGCGTAGCACAATGGCAGCAAAGGTGTTGGTGCACTGCTGGACCAATACAAGCACCATAGGTGAAAACAAAAACATCTTCCTCCCAAAGAAAAGTGTGTAACGGTGCACAACACTGCCACCTGGTGACAGTGTCGCGGTGAAGACACTTGTGCTGAATTTCCAGAGGACATCCACTTCTCTGTGCTTTGGCCCTAATCTAGCTACACCCCAAAGTCCATGATTACTTTGCGGGAGGGAAGAAAGGAGAACAACAACAGCAACAGTCTCCCATTCCTCCAAAGGGCACAACACCCGTTAAACTCGGGTACAGTCCCTGGGTTTTTGAATGAATGAATGAATTCATTCATTCAGATGCTGTATCATGACCTTACAAAGGCTGTTTATGCTGGAAAACCCTCCAATGTGGCTGAATTAAAACAATTCTGCAAAGAAGAGTGGGCCAAAATTTCTCCACAGCAATGTGAAAGACTCATTGCCAGTTATCACAAATACTTGATTGCATTTATTAGGTTTAGGAGGCAATTACTTTTCACAGCATTGTTTGTCACGATTGTACATATTCCTTTAAATTCATAGTGCAAATAAAACTAAATAAAAACCACCATGGTGCTTGCATTTGTGTATTCTGTTTGTTAAACTGCTTGCTAAGTTAGTGCAATACTCTTTTATTAAATGTTATGTTTACTGCACCATGAGGCTTCTCCTGTGTTTTATCTCTTGATGGTTTTGCTATACAGTGGAACCTTGGATTACGAGCATAATCCGTTCCAGGAGAATGCTCGTAATCCAAAGCACTCGCGTATCAAAGCGAGTTTCCCCATAGAAGTCAATGGAAACGAAAATAATTTGTTCCACATTGACTTCAATAGCATGCAATACCACATGTGGCCAGAGGTGGGGGGCACCGGAGAGCCTCAGAAACAATTGGAAAGGTCCGAGGACAGCTCGGCTGAACTCGGAAAACCTCGGAAAGGTTCGGGAACGGAGTATTTTCGAGTTTATCTGAGCATTTCTGAACGACTCCGCTCGCCTCCGGTGCCCCCCCACCTCAGGCCAAACGCGGTACTGCACACCGCTGTGGCTTGAATCTTGCTCGTTTTGCGAGACAACACTTGCAAACCGAGTCAGGATTTAAAAAAAAAAAAAAAAACAGTGCTCGTATTGCGAAACGCTCGTTAACCGCGTTACTCGTAATCCGAGGTTTCACTGTATATGGCTGAGAGAGATATAAAATGAAGTGTCCGGTCCTGAATATCTCTGTGGCGGTACAAGCTTTGGAGCCAGCCAGTCATCAATCATCATCTGTTGTGTTGCAGCTAGAGAGTGGAGTCACCTGCTTTGTTGCAGGTAAAGCACATTTGATCTCCCTTTGTTGAAATACTATCCGGTTAAGGGGCTTTGCATGGGGATGGCACTGGAGCACTTAGATCACAATATTGATTGGCACTACGAGCACTTTACACCACAAGACATAATACTGAAGCATGAATAGAGTCGTTCTTTTTGCCCATTGTGCATATATAATAATTGGATTATACTTTATTTATTTATGATAGAACTTAATATTTGTGGTGTTTGGTTATAAAACCAAGACACAATTGATTTTTCTGGAATTGTTTTTATTTATTTTCACTATAAATTTAAACGAATATGCACACTTGTGACATAATTGATTGACATAAAGCACACACTGTTGTGGGACTGGGACCTTGCATGTAGATTGTGTGTGTGTATATATATATATATATATATATATATATATACTGTATATGAATTTGCCTTTTTCTTCTTTTTTTTTTACACTGTTGAAATGTTATGTTTTATTAACCCACACTATTGTTTTAAAGGGACATTCGCACCTATTTTTGTGTAATTTAGCATTTTGGTCCGGAATTCATACTTGCCTAGGTGCTGCACCACTAAGCGAGAGTTTATCATGTTTTCTGCATACAAGTATATATGAATGGCATATGCCCATAATGCTGAACTATATCCCAGAAGAACAATTTGTTCACTTATTCAGGCAAAATCCGTTTTCCTCAGTGGAGGCCAGAGGCTGAAGAAGTGCCAAAGACAATCTGATTATCCCAAATGTATCTAAACTAAGCTATCACACTACAATTGTCTGGTTATTGAAGACTAAAACCTTATACACATTTTTTGCATGCTGGTCTCATATGGAAAATTAAGAGGTTACTCAACTTACAGAAATTCTCGTACAACACAATACAACTTTGGAAGTGGTGTAATGTGTTGTATTGTAAAGTATTCTGTCGTCTCTGAGCATGCGTGGTCCTGGTCTTCCGTTTTTTTTCTTTCTTTTACTGTACTAATTTAAAAAAAATAGTACATTCTGGTATCGTACGAGAATTTTTTTTGTGTTTTGTTCCTTCCGATAATTTCGGATGATTGTGGTGATTGGCTCTTGAAAGCTATGTACCAACGATCATATTATCATATGATCGCTTCGAAAGCGGTATTTTTCAGCCAATTTTCTGATCGTGAGTACAAGGCTTAGGCCTCATGCACACTGGATGTTAAAATAAATAATGTTATAAAAACACCAGTAGCTTTGCAGTGAGTTTTTCAACAGCGTTTATTAGCATTTTTTTTTGCGTTAGCGGTCCTTATAATTTTTTTTTTTTTTGAAGAGAAAACATTTTTATTTTTTTCAGTGTATCAAAAATGTTAAACGCTTTTTGAGCATTTATTGGCGTTTATCACCGCTAGAGCGTTTTTACAGCTTAAAGGGGTTGTAAAGGTTTGTTTTTTATTTTCTAAATAGGTTCCTTTAAGCTAGTGCATTGTTGGTTCACTTACCTTTTCCTTAGATTTCCCTTCTAAATATTTTTTTTCTTAGTCTGAATTTCTCACTTACTTTTTTTTTTAAATATTCTTTATTTATACTTCAAAAAGGGATACATCCAATACATTATTTGTACCTTTTCCATTGCATATCTATTCATAATATATTTCTCATCCCAATCCTTTACTTCAATCTTATTTATTTAAACATCAGTCTCACCTCGAGACCTCCATGTCAATGGGTTCCCTGCCCTTATGTCCTCTATATGTCTCTCCTTAGCCGGAGAGGCACACAGAGTCCCTTTCTATACTAAGTTATCTTTGATATCTTTAATTTTCACAACCTTACTTATTCTCCCTTTCCTTTTTATTTATTCCCCCCTACCTCCCTCCCAAAGCAAACCCAAACAACGAGGAGAAAAAAAAAAAAAAAAAAAATTCTCTCCCCCCACTTTCCCTCTCCACCTCTAAGTAAACCGCAACCTCTTAATTACTTCTTTGACCGGGCGGGCTCACCTCCCCATTAGTCTTTTCCCTTCTTCTGTCTGCATAAATTTATTCCAGGGTGCCCAGATCTTAATATGTTGCTCTTTTCTGTCTTGGGCCGAAAACACCAATTCCTCTATAGTTCCCACTTTCCTGACCCTATTAAGCCATTCTGCAATTGTAGGAGGGTTGGAACTTTTCCAGCCTCTCGCAATGCATGCCTTGGCCTCATTAACTAGGTGACATAATACTGAGTTTTTATAGGTTTGTGTGGGTATTTGCGTTTCGTGCAGTAGAAAAAAGCCCTAGCTTTTGATTTACCTTCTAAATGTTTTTTTTCTTTGTCTGAATTTCTCACTTCCTGTTCCTCCTCAGTAAGCTGTTCTGGCTGACTCCACACCACTCGGATGATGGTGTGAAGTTTAGTGAGGAGAAACAGGAAGTGAGAAATTCAGACAAAGAAAAAAAAACATTTAGAAGGTAAATCAAAGGAAAAGGTAAGTGAACCAACAATGCACTAGTTTAAAGGAACCTATTTAGAAAATAAAAAACAAACCTTTACAACCCCTTTAAAAACGTCTCTCAGAACCCACTAGTTTTGGGGTTTGTTTACTGCTCAAAAACACCACTGCCCAAATCTGCTGATAACAGCCTATGTGTGCATGGACACATAGGATAACATGGAGAGTTTAATGACTGTAGCAAAAAAACGTCTACTTCCAAAATCAGCTGCTGTAAAAACGTCAAAAAATGTCCAGTGTGCATGAGTCCTTAAAGTTTTTGATAACCCAAGAAAAAAAATAATATTACAGATCCTGGTCCCTTAAAGCATATTAAACAGCACAGTGTTTGTGTTGTGTAATCTGTCCCCTCCAGACTGTAAAAAAAACCTGCCTGAACCTGGCACTTCCTGTATCCCACTCTCTGCGCTGACCACGAAAATCAGGGCTGCTAAACCCTGACCATCGTTGTCAGCATATGTCCCGTCGTCATCCGCAGCCTTACGCTCAGCTCTCCTCTCTCCCCCTCACCCTCTTCTCCTTGCCTGTCAGCTCTGTATCTGTCTCCACTCCCCCATCCCCACCGCTATAAGTACAAATAAAAGTTGACAAAATGTCACTGCCAGCCCCTCTAATATATGTAGCGGCCTCACCTCCTTCCTTTTCTTTATCGGTTACTCTGGCTCTGGTCTAGGGGTACCTTGGAGGGGAGAGTGAGATGCGCTACGGCCCATGTCCTCTAGATTGCAGGGTGTAGAGGTGAAGGCCAGTACCGGTTTACCCTCGGGCTGTGTTTGAACACTCAGAGCCAAGTCTGTTCTGCTGATAACCCCCCTTTGCTCCCAGTAACTGGAGTACCACACACTGAAAAGGTCCAACACTTATTTATTCCATAACGGCAAACAAATAGTCCTTTGCGAGCAGACAGTTTGAGACCCATAGAACAGTTCAGTATTGGTGGTGAGTAGGTCAAGGCACAATCCTCAAAGAAATCTAAACCGTTGAGGTATCACCAATGGTTGCTAAGCACGGTGGCTGTAAAATGTACTTTTAGCTTCAGAGTCTCTTCCAGCGACTCTAATGGACAGGAACTGGAGTTACCTTTGCTACGTTGCAGCCCCTGTCAGGGGGAAGACATCCCTCCAAGAGAGTTACCAGAGGCCCCACCATCACTGGCTTAATGCTGCACCAGACTGTTCGGCAGGGTTACGCTCCCTGGCCTCCTCGCCTCAGATACGGGTCCCAACACCTTAGGGCCCCTCGGACTCCTCCACCCTTGCGGAACCCAGTCGATGTTACTGGGCTCCAGGCATCCGCCATAGTACCTCACCCCAGGCTAAAGGTGCCTGAGATGGACTCCATCTCTCGCTCCGGCCAGCTCAAGGGCACCTGGGCCCAGAACTCCGGAACGCCAGCACCCAGGCTGAAGGTGCCTGAGTGCGGCTGCGTCCTCTGACTCTGAACCCCGTGGTAAGGTCGTCCGCCCCTTTTATCCCCTCTCCATTTGCGTCACAGCGGGTTCCCCGCCCCGCTGTACCAGCGCCAGGGAGGACAAAAAGGCAGTCTTGCGGTGTGAGTTCAACCCCGGCAACAATGCCACCTGTAGGCCGCAGGGAACCTCACACCACCAGAGTCCTCCAAGAACCACAAAAGGGTCTCAGATTCCCTAGCAATTAGTGCATCTGGGTTACACTACCACCCAGATGCTTCCCCTAAATTCAAATACCCGCTACATATAGTTAGGCATCTTCCGGTCGGTAACGTGACTCTCGGCCGGTGTCCAAGGTTACTGCAGGAGAGGCTGAGCGGCCATGTGATCTCCTCAGCTGACGTCAGAGGGAGATTTTGGCCCCTCCTGCAGAAGCCATATATCGGATGTATACAGCGGCCGCAAGTCATGGGACCGGCCTGAAGATCAACCCTTTAAGCCTTTTCTGGTAAGTACACAAATCGCTATGGGAATCAATAGAACCAGTTAAAGCAGACAAAGACCAAGTCTGTGTCACAACTGCAACTGCAGCTACAAAAAATGTTCAGGTTGCTTTTATTCCTATGGTGAATTTGAATGGTGAGTTATAAGAAATCAATTTTTCCTAATTTAACCACTTAGAGCTCAGGCCATTACTTCTGTTCAAATGTAATAGAAGACAGCAATGGGAAAAACAAACACCAAGCTGTGATCATTACTAAAGGCTATAAAAGAGAATTATTTCTAAATGCTTGCCGGTTATTCAAAGTCCACCAAAATATATTTGTCGGCTAAGCAAAGTTCATTAGGGCGCCACATTTGTACTTTAATGCATGTTTACAACTTGTTGCTTCCAGAGGTGTTTGCACTGCATTAATGTACTTCGTTATATTTTGTGGTTTGAAGTGGTTAGACCTTGCTGTTTCAGTTGTGTGTGTGTACAATAGTAAGTAAATAGTGAATGCTCCCTGTCAAAGTTTTCTGCTTTGTCCCATTGCAAGCATTCCAAAGCCAAGCATGAGAGTCTTGCACCTCGTGCTGTATTCCTGTTATTGGAAAATAAACTAATACAAATATTAACCATAAATTAGGTGTTTTTTTAAATAAATACTCCAATGCTTGCTCAAGGTGCAGAGGTACTTCAAAGAAGTATTTCTCTCTCTTTTTTTTTTTTTTTTTTACAATATTCAGTTCCTGTTCAGTTCCTGTTCGGAGAAAGTACATGCAGAATTTGTCCCATTGGTGCACAGCCACTCATCTTGGCAGCATCAAGGAGATGGCTGCTTTCCTAGGGAGCCCTTGACTCTGTGTCAGGGAAGTTAGCAGACCAGACTGTGGACTGCACAGAGGAAACCAAAAACGCATGTGAGTGAAAATATAATAATCATTTATTTAAGTAAATATGAATACAACCATCTCAAATAAACACAGTGCAATAACCAACCCTAAAACCAAGACCCACAGATAACAATAGACATATATGTACAATGATGGGAGATACCGTAATTGTAAACAAGCCAGGCTGAGGTCATACACAAGGGGATCAGAAGATAGGCAAGGATGGGAGATCAACAGGAACAGGGAGAGGACGGATGGATAGGCTGCAGAGCAGAGAACCAAAGTAATCAGGTAACAGGGGGACAGGTATCCAAGGTAATGGGGAAGCAGGAGGGGCAGAACCAGATACAGGCTCAGAAGTCAAGATCGCAGGGTCAAGGTCAGGGAGAGAGATACCAAGGCAAACATGTGAGGGCTTGCCGGGTATTTAAGTATCTGCCAGTGATTAGGCTAGGTGACACCTGTCCGCAGGAAAAGCAGTCCGCTCCACACTGCCAGGATCCATCTGCTGGTGGAGACCAGTACTGCGTCCCAAAGATGATATAACACCAGCAGGGAGAAGTTCTCCTGACAGTTCCAAACTGCCAGGAGACACCTGCTGGTGTGAAGAATAAAGAGTGCAGCGCTAGTAATTACCGATCATAAATAAATGTGAAAATAAGTGATCAAGTGTACAAGTGATAAACAAGCACATATATAGGAGGATGACATTTAAGACAATCCACTAAGTGTGCGTAATGTAGCAACCCCGCCGCCCTCCTTCTCCACTCTTTGGCTCGTTCACAGGAGAAGAAGGCGCACAGTCTCCACCATGCCCGTACCCCCTGGGTTGCAGAGGTTAAGCACACTTGTTTTCACTTACGGGTCTTTGCAGCAGGACCCCCTTCAGAGTTGGTTTCTGTCCCTATAGTGTAAGGACAAAAGTCTCTATATCCCAAGTAACTCCAAGGTCCACACCAGCATCAACTCCAACATAGAGTTTATTTCTTTATGCATGAACATCTACAAATGAGGAGAAGAGAAAGGTGTTAGGAAGACAGATCAGTTCAGGCACTCTTGTTTCTTCGCCACTCGATCCCGAATGGGCATAGCTCACCTGGATAGTCACCCGAAGGCACTAGCAGCCGGCGTGTAACTCGAACAGTCTATTAGATTCCCTAATGGATGCGTTCGGGAGATCCTCTGCCACAAAATCTATAGTGTCCCAAACCTCCTACTGGTCCTGTTGTTTAGATCCCTGTTTCCGGATGGATGACATCCCTCCAGAGAGTTACTGGGCCCCTTCCTTCACTGTGATCTCTTATCAGTCCTTCGGAACGGTCCTCCCCCAGCCTCCTCTTCTAGAAACGGGTCCCCTCGCAAGGCGGCACCCTGGGATTCCTCCTCTCAAAGTGGGTTCCAGCTAAAGGTGCTGGGCCCAGGGCTGAAGTTGCAGTCCCAGGACTAAAGATGCCTGGGACTGAAGTGCACGTGGCCCCATGGCCTGGAGGGCCACGCGCCACGCACCAGGACTCCGACTCTGGAACCAATACGAACCGACTCCTCCCAGGCGGCGTCTGCCCCTTATGTATCCTCTCCCGGCATGCACCGCAGGTCAACCACACCCACTGTACGGTTGCCGAGAGAGGACACCAAATCGCTGCCCTATTACCTGTGGTTCAACCCCGAGTATAGGTGACAGCGCCACCCACACCTCTAAGGGGAACTGCACACCAGGCAAAACAACAGCAAGGCAGAGTCCAGCAAAGTGAAAGATTTGAGCCAACTACCACTCAAATCACCCTTTAAATTTGGTATAGCAGTCCCTAAATTTGGTACCCCCGCTACAGTAATATAACTTATAATTATAAACAAAACATTCACTTTATGTGAGAAAAACAAAACATTATAATTTCACTGAGGAACATATCCTATGATGGATCAGCACAAAGATCTCCTAAGGGAAGATGGAGTAAATTGGAGATGTATCAGGCTCCAATGTAGGGAGTCCATGTATAGGTGATTCTCACATAAAGTGAATGTTTTGTTTATAATTATAAGTTATATTACGCACACTTAGTGGATTGCCTTAAATGTCATACTCCTATATATGTGCTTGTTTATCACTTGTACACTTAATCACTTCATTTCAGATTTATTTATGATCAGTAATTACTAGCGTTGCACTCTTTATTCTTCATTCCTTTACACAATTTTTTATTTGTTCAGTGCTAGCAGCTGCCTCACCCTCACCTAGCAGCGCGGTATTTCCCTTTCCATCGACACCTGCTGGTGGACCACAGTACTGCAAGCCAAATAATAAATATTACCAGCGGATGGAACCTTTCCTGACACTCTGACTCCCAGCTCTTGCCCAAGGCAAGCACCCATAGGAGAAACACAGAGGGAGGTGAGGCTTACACACCACACCTTTCTTTGCATTTCTCTTTCCAGTGCTTGCCTCAAGCAAGTGCTGGGAGTCAGAGACAGGCAATTGCTACCAAAGCAGCCATCTCCTTGCTAACTGTTGTGTCAGGTGGCTGTGCACCGGTAAGGGGCTGGGCCTACATGAGCCCTTCGGGCACTCCTTCCTGCCAGGAAGGAGTTAATATTAAAGCATATGACCCTGCTGGCAGGGAAAAGTTAAAAGACGGCTTCACATTTAGTCAGCTTGAACCTTTTTAGCCCCTGACCCTTAGTGTACCCATGCTCCAGAGACTGTTACTGTCTAGCCTTGCCAGACATAACACAATTTTTCTTTCTTAATAGTTCTGACTGGGCCATGAGTCCACTGTGCATGCACCTTTTCGATGTATGGAGCCATGCTTATGATAGACACATCCACCCACACAAATCACACCCACATCCAAAGGAATGAATAGGATAGATAGTGTGCATGGGCAGTGGATGCATAGCTCATCCTGTATTATTTCCAACAAAGGGCTGTATGGTGCCAACCAAGTACACATTAAAGATCTTTAGAGTGAAAGTAAGTATTTAACACTTCTGAGTACACTGAGGAGGAGGTGAATGAGAGGGCTGTTCCTGTGCAGCCATCTTGGATTCAGGAGCCAGTTGTGAATTTCTGATTGCTCACAGTATGCGCGAGCTGCAACTAGAGCAAATTGCCCTGAAGCTTTCTGGGATGTGTGATGTGACCCATAAAGGCTGTGGTTGGATTGTGGACTACATATCGGGAACCATAAACCAGGTGGAGACCGACAATACAGTCAAAATCACACCTTAAATAAAATAGCAAAAAGCAACAGTTCAGGAACGTAGTCAAAAACTGAAGCCAGGATTAGAATACCAGAGCGGGTAATCAAACGAGTCGGGGTCAGAAATGCAGAAGTGTCAGCGTAGGAAGAGCAAAAACATGAACAGGTAACGGAAGAGAAGTCAGCCAGGCCAAGTCATACACAGGACCACACTGGAGATCATAAATAGCCAATAGGGGCTAGCTGTAGGCTGGACTAATGAGGCAGATAATGGTAACCAGGTGAGTCACTGTGGAAACAACAAATGGCTGGTAATTAACTGATAGCTGAGCAGCCTCTGTGCATTGAAAGAAATTATTTTCGTCCGCCCATGTACAGCAGCTGCCCAGCAAAACTGACAGTTGCAGGTGTTGGGACAAACCATATTGCACTTACAGCAGTGCTTACCATAATCACCTTTTATTTATGTTTTTATGCATTAACCCCCCCCCCCCCCCCAAAAAAAGAAAAAAACTTTGCTGTAACTTCTTAAAAAGTGTTATCTGGCAGGGATCTCCAGCTTTCATCTAAGACTACAGTGCCCATGCCCTCAGTGATTTCAGTTTTAAAGTACTGTAAATTAACCACTTAAGGACCGCCGCATGACGATGTACGTCGACAGAATGGCACGGACAGGCACAAGGGTGTACAGGTATGTCCCCTTTAAGAACCCGTCCGTGGGTCGCGCGCACGCCGCCGGTGTCCCGTGATCAGGTCACAGAGCTGAAGAATGGGGAGAGGTAAGTATAAACAAACCTTTCCCCGTTCTTCCTAGTGGCATTTCAGTGATCGTCTGTTCCCTATCATAGGGAACGACGATCAGTGATGTCACACACCAAGCCACGCCCCCCTACAGTAAGAATCACTCAATAGGTCACACTTAACCCCTACAGCGCCACCTAGAGGTTAAACCCTTCACTGCCAGTGTCATTTTCACAGTAATCAGTGCATATTTATAGCACTGATCGCTGTAAAAATGACAATGGTCCCAAAAATGTGTCAAAAGTGTTCGATGTGTCCGCCATAATGTCGTGGTCACGATAAAAATCTATGATTGCCGCCATTACTAGTAAAAAAAAAATATATGAATAAAAATGCCATAAAACTACCCCCTATTTTGTAGACGCTATAACTTTTACGCAAACCAATCAATAAATGCTTATTGCGATTTTTTTTTTACCAAACATATGTAGAAGAATACGTATCGGCCTAAATTTTTTTTTTATATATATATATTTTTGGGGGATATTTATTATAGCAAAAAGTAAAAAATATGTCATTTTTTTCAAAATTGTCGCTATATTTTTGTAGCTCTATTTGTGGGGAAAAAAAGGACGTCAATTTTGTTTGGGAGCTACGTTGCACGACCGCGCAATTGTCAGTTAAAGCAACGCAGTGCCGAATCGCAAAAAGGGGCCTGGTCCTTTAGCAACAAAATGGTCCGGGGCTTAAGTGGTTAAAGTAAAAGAAAAAAAAAAACTACCGGCAGGTCTTCAGGTAAAAAAAATATGTGACGGGTACTCAGAAAATAAACTGCCATGTTAATTCTGGTGGCAGGCTGTATTATATGTCATTTTTTTTAGATCCACTTTAATATTAATGCCAATTAAAAATGTTGAGTTTCTCTTTCAGTCCCAACCGAAGCATGTTTATCGAGTGCTGCAATGTCAAGAAACAGAGCTGGCACAGATGGTCTCTACAATGTCTGACAACTGGAAATTTGAGCAGGTAAAGCCCATTACTGAATCTTTCAGGTGGGTTGGGGGTAATTAAAAATATGTTATAGAAAATAAAATATCTATCACTTTTAGTTTTTCTCCCAGCTATTTGGGGTGGTTGATCTACAGTACACCAAAAGAGGGTCCACAGTAGGGAAAGAGTAATTTGTAAGCAGCACTGTAAGGCACATGCCTATAAACACCACCTTGGAATAAGCTCTTCTAATCGCCAGGGACAGTTGTCATTTGCACAGCTGGATCTAATGCCCCGTACACACGATCAGTTTTTCCTCTCAAGCCTGCCTTGCATACACACGGTCACACAAAAGTTTGGTGAACTTTTGACTGCCAAGAACGCGGTGACGTAAAAGACTATGACGAGCCGAGAAAATATGTTGATTTGTTTCCGAGCATGTGTCAGAATTTAGTGCGTCGGGATTTGTACACACGATCGGAAATTCCAATCAGTTTTTTTCCTGACGGGAAAATAGAGAATCTGCTTTCTATCTTTTTCCAGCAGTTTTTCAGTTGGAAAAAGTCTGCTGGAGCATACACATGGTCGGGATTCCCGACCAAAGGCTCTCATCAGACTTTTTCCAACAGGAAAACCGATTGTGTGTACGGGGCATTCGAGTTTTGGATAGAGTAGAGAAGATATTTACTGCAGTTTGTGAAAGGTCCCTGAGGACGTCCTATTGGACGAAATGCGTAGGGTAAGGCTTATGTGCTGATGTCACACAACTGCATAACCCCGCTGTGAGGAAAGGACAGAGATTGTGTCTGCTACAAGGCTTGGAAAGAATGGAGAGCAGGCTCAGAGTGATCAGGCTGTTGTAGCTACACTTGCTATAGCTGATGATTCTGGTGAGTGTACAATTCACTGGGTGTCAGTGAGCAACCACACATTGTAAGATTTGGTGCTTATTGGATTGGGTGGTGTATGGCACCTTTTTTGTTTCTTGTTTTTATTCACATTATAAATTACTTTTTGATATAGGGACTTTCTTTATGAGCACTTCATTGTATACCATGTTCATTGTGATTATTTAGAGCGAGTTTTCACTTACAATTGGTATTTTAATTATTTGTATCAATCATTCATATTTTTTATATTTATATACACTATCGATAGAAGAGTGATTTATATTTAGATGTACATATATTTTTTTGGACATAAATGCCTAAATCGATATTAAACATCAAAAATAATGCAGCTAACCAATTAATGGATGTGGTGGCTGCATCAATTTTAATTTCTTAGGCTTTTTTCCTCTGTGTTTTCACCTTGTGATCTGGCTAGTAACATTCCTGTGTTAGAGTGCCCCCACTCTGGATGAAGGAGCACAGGAGGCACAGCAGACTGCAGCCTTGTCAGTCTGGGGGGGAGAGGAGTGTTAGATGTACTAGCAGATTTAGATATACCAACAAATTGAAACCAAACTCAAGCTCACATCTTATAAACAGTTACAGCAAACAGTTTTATCCTTTTGCAATAAAGATTTTGCAAAAATAAACAAAAGCTGACCATTGTAAGCACCCCTGCCAATGGTTAGTCTCATCTCTATTCTTGATACATTCTATTAGAGAGCTTGTTCTTTTAAAAAACAACAGGCTTGTCTGGATCACCAGATGAAAATAGAAGACAGAAAGCCCTAAAAAGAAAATGAATGCAGCCATCACATTTAAGAAATGGCAAGCTGTCATATAATTCTTGCTTTTGGGTTTATTACCACTCTAAAGCGGAGCTTCACCATAAAAAAAATATTAAAAGCCAGCAGCTACAAATACTGCAGCTTCTGACTTTTAATAAATGGACACTTACCTGTTCTGGAGTCCAGCGACGTCGGCAGCAGAAGACGAGCAATCGCTCGTCTCTCGGCTGCCCCCACCGCGTTGCGGCTTCACTGCCCGGTTCCGTACTGCGCATGCACGAGTCGCGCTGCGCCGTCCTCGCTGTTCCCCGCTTTGTTCTAGGAGTCGTGCTTTTCCCAGAACACAACAGGGGGGGGGGGGTCGGGGAGGGGAAAGGGAACTGACGTACTGCCCGCAGGTCCCCGCAGAGTCTATGCCCGGAAGTGGGTGCAAATACCGTGGCACCGGAGGGGGGGAGGAATCCGATGAGCGGAAGTTCCACTTTAGGGTGGAGCTCCGCTTTATCAAACACATTTACTCTTCCCATTTCCATCCAAAGAAAAAAAAAGTTTAGCTTTGAACCTTTACCAATAAATCAGAGTTGTGGATCTAATACCTCTGTGTATGTTAGCCTGTCACTGTGTTTTCACAGGGTAATGACCTTCTTTCTTTCAATGTTTGGGCCTGGCGATTGGTCCAAGCCCTACATCTTCGGAGAAAGGAGAGAAAGTAAAATGTTCCTTCATAGCCAGGGTGCGGTATAGGTGAGTATCATTTTGCGGGGATGGAGGTCTGGCCTGTCAAGAGAACATAAATGGGAAAAGTAACAGACCCCCTTTAGTTATGAAGGTGAATGTACAGATTAGCGTTTTTTTTTTTTACTTATTTTCTCATATTTGTTTGTACTATTTCTGCAGTTGTTGAATGTGGGCTCCCCATATAATTACAGCAGTGAAGGACAACCAGAGTTTCTTTGTGTGGTCTCCCGGGAGTTACAGAGTAAGAAGAAAACATGTGGATCTGGGGCATGCAGCACAGCGCAGGTAAAAAACATTTTGTAAACAAAAACACAAATGTTTATCGATGCCAAAAACAAACCGGAGTACAGTGGTTATATAATGTCCATGCTGTGCTGGTGCTGCTAGCTTAAACCAAGGAGTATCTATGTGTAGCACACAGACCTTTTCCCTGCCTTCGGCACGCTTGCAGGTCAAGGCACACCGCGCTATATGCCCGTATCCTCTGTCTGAGACTGCATTCACACCTGAGCGTAGCGCTACGAGCGTTTTTACAGACGTTTTTACCGGAGTTTTGTCGCGCGAATTTGCGCCCGTCGAAACGCTCGTTGTCGCGCTAAACGCTTGAATCAAGCGTTTCCATTACATTCTATGACTCCTAAAACGCCTGATTCACGCGACAAAAAAAGGGTCCGGAACTTGTTTGAGCTTCAGGCATTCGGTTTCAGGCGTTTTGGAGTGGAGATGTGAACCATCTCCATAGAGAATAATGTTTTTTTCCCCCTCTAGCGTTTTGTAGCTTCAGGCTACAAAACGCTCAGGTGTGAATGCAGCCTAAGAGGTTGAGCGGTGTTAACAGATTTTTGGGTCCTGCAGCTGGGTTCTCCTTCAGTTGGTTCTCATCTGCTAGTTTGTAGGGACAAGTCTCTATTTTTCCCAAGAAAGGTCAATGTCCACACCACTTCAAACTCCAACGCTGAGTTTATTTTATAAGCAAAGTTCAACAAACAGTAAAGGCGGATGAGAGAAAGGACAGCGAGGTGTTGGGAGATAAGTCCAGGCACAAACTAATATTGTAGTCGCCACTCGATCCCGAGTGGGTTTAGCTCACCCGGATAGTTCCCTGTCAGAGCGGATCCTAGCAGCCGGAGTGATGCTCGAACGTTTACTTGAGTTTTCCTAGAGATACGATCGGGAGATCCTCTGCCACAGAATCTCTAAGTCCCAAACTTCTCAGCACCTGCAACACAAGGACAGGTACCAGCGACAGCACATTGCAAGGCCTGTAGTGAATTTTTGAATCCCTCCAGAAGGTTACCGGGCCTCTCCGTCACCATGAATTCTCACCGGTCCCTCAGAAAGGTCCTCCCCCGGCCTCCTCTTCTTAGAGTGGGTTCCCTCGCAAGGGCACTCTGGGATTCCTCTTTCGGGGATGGGCCCCAGCTAAAGGTGCTGGGCCCAATAGTGGAGTTGCAGCCCCAGGCTAAAGGTGCCTGAGACTGATACACACGTGCACCGCTGGCCTGGAGGGCCGGGTAACGCAAACTGCTCCCCAAAAGATGCCGTCTGCCCCTTATGTACCCTCTCCCAGCATGCACAGCAGGTTAACCACGCCCACCGTACCACTGCCCAGAGCGGTCATCCTAAGGCATAGCAATGCCACCCATGGTTCAACCCTGACCCAAGATGGCAGTGCCACCTACAGGCCATAGGGAACTGTACATCGGGCTGCATTACATAGGCAGAAGCTAGTCCTAACAATCAAAGTGGTCTGAGCCTGGCTACTGGCTCAGACCAAACCCCTACATTTAAGTACATAGCACCCCTGACAGTAAAGGGGCGCTACATACACCCCCCTCTATGATAGACACTGTCCCCAGTGTCTGAAATAAATTTGTGCCCCTCAAGCCTGAGCAAGCGCAGATTTATTTCCGAACTATGTACAAAATTTTACATTTTTGTGCCGGAACCAATATAATGGGAGGGGCAGGAATAAAAGGGAGGTAGAAAGAAATAACAGAGTACAAACATTGACATCCCATTCTCAATGTCACATTGGCATTACATAATATACATTATCAATTCCACCCCCCTCTAAACTACCACTCCACCCATTCTCCGGCGGTTGCTAGTAGTTCACCTGCAGAGGGAGAGAAAACACACACAGAACAAAACATCCTATCTAACTGCTGTACAAAAGAAGTGAGCTATCTCCCCGAAGAAAGATAACTCCCTTCACTAAGTGCACCAACGTTTTCTAATCCTAGCATATGTTATCCTTTAGGAAAGTTCTGGAAATCACTGCCACCTGGTGGTAGTGCAACCGTCATTGCATCTGGCACTATCTCACATGGAAATGCATCACTGTTATAAACATTCCCCATCTTGAACACGGCGGCTTCAACTTGGACCCTAGCTAAATCTACCCCAAAGTTCAGTTCTTTAGAAACAAAAACGTTCTTTTCCGTTGGCTGAGGAGGAGAGAGTAAAACAAACATGGAACAGCTCTCCGGCTCCTCAACTGAGTAGTTTCCCTGGCAGGGACAAAGTTATATGTTCAGGCAAATTGGTTTCTAGAGTGAGAAAAAAAATTAAAACACAAGTTCTCACTCTAGAGGTAGTAGTGCGGGTCTGGCAGGACAAGGGTTTTCCATTCTTTGTCAAGTGTCTCAATGGAATACACAACACTGTCTCTGTCCTTAGTGCAGATCACCACTCTGTCAGCATGAATGTGCCAACCAGGGATGAGCCGAACACCCCCCTGTTCGGTTCGCACCAGAACCTGCGAACAGACAAAATGTTCGTGTAAACTTTAGAACCCTATTAAATACAATGGACTCGAACGTTCGAAATCTAAAGTGTTAATTATAAAGGCTAATATGCAAGTTATTGTCCTAAAAAGTGTTTGGGGACCTGGGTCCTGCCCCAGGGGACATGTATCAATGCAAAAAGAAGTTTTAAAAACGGCCGTTTTTTCGGGAGCAGTGATTTTAATAATGCTTAAAATGAAAAAATAAAAGTGAAATATTCCTTTAAATTTCGTACCTGGGGGGTGTGTATGATATGCATGTGAAGTGGCGCATGTTTCCCGTGCTTAGAACTGTCCCTGCAAAAAATGTCATTTTTGAAAGAAAAAAAATGCATTTAAAACTGACTCACGGCTATTAATGAATTGTCGGCTCCCGGCAATACATACAAAAGTCATTGAGAAAAAAAAAAAAAAAAAGCGTGGGGGTTCCCCAGAATTCAATTACCAGGCCCTTCAGATCTGGCATGGATTTTAAGGGGAACTCCACCCCAAGTTTAAAAAAAAAATGGCGTGGAGTCCCCCTAAAAATCCATACCAGACCCCTTATCCGAGCACGCAACCTGGCCGGCCGCAGGGGAAAAGGGGGGAACGAGAGAGCGGCCCCCCCCTCCCTCCTGAACCGTACCAAGCCACATGCCCTCAACATGGGGAGGATGTCCCCATGTTGATGGGGACAAGGGCCTCATCCCCACAACCCTTGCCCGGTGGTTGTGGGGGTCTGCGGGCGGGGGGCTTATCGGAATCTGGAAGACCCCTTTAACAAAGGGGACCCCCAGATCCCGCCCCCCCCTATGTGAATTGGTAACGGGTACATTGTACCCCTACCATTTCACGAAGAAAGCGTAAAAAAAATGTTTAAAAAAACACACAAACACCTTGAAAAAGTCCTTTATTTAAAAAAAAATAAAAATAAACATTCCAGCGGTGAAATCCAGTGTCCCGCGGCGATCCCGATGTCCAGCGCTGTCCTTCATTGGTTGTGCCTGAGCGGACCTGATGGGGAACTCCCTCTCAGTATTTTAAATGTATAGACCCGCCCCTTCTAAAGTTCCCCATCAGGTCCGCTCAGCGGACGAGATGCGGAACATGAGAAGGGGCGGGTCTATACATGTATTACCAAAGTGAGAGCAGTTCCCCATCAGGTCCGCCCCTTCGGTATGTCAGACCCGCCTACGTCATTGGCTTGAGCGGGGAACTTCCTTCACTATGTAAATTTAAATTTACATAGTGAAGGAAGTTCCCCGCTCAAGCCAATGACGTAGGCGGGTCTGACATACCGAGGAGGCGGACCTGATGGGGAACTGCTCTCACTTTGGTAATACATGTATAGACCCGCCCCTTCTCATGTTCCGCATCTGGTCCGCAGAGCGGACCTGATGGGGAACTTTAGAAGGGGCGGGTCTATACATTTAAAATACTGAGAGGGAGTTCCCCATCAGGTCCGCTCAGGCACAACCAATGACGGACAGCGCTGGACATCGGGATCGCCGCGGGACACTGGATTTCACCGCTGGAATGTTTTTTTTTTTTTTTTTTTTTAAATAAAGGACTTTTTCAAGGTGTTTGTGTGTTTTTTTAAACATTTTTTTACGCTTTCTTCGTGAAATGGTAGGGGTACAATGTACCCCTTACCAATTCACATAGGGGGGGGGGGCCGGGATCTGGGGGTCCTCTTTGTTAAAGGGGTCTTCCAGATTCCGATAAGCCCCCCGCCCGCAGACCCCCACAACCACCGGGCAAGGGTTGTGGGGATGAGGCCCTTGTCCCCATCAACATGGGGACATCCTCCCCATGTTGAGGGCATGTGGCTTGGTACGGTTCAGGAGGGAGGGGGGGGCGCTCTCTCGTCCCCCCCTTTTCCCCTGCGGCCGGCCAGGTTGCGTGCTCGGATAAGGGGTCTGGTATGGATTTTTAGGGGGACTCCACGCCATTTTTTTTTTAATTTGGGGTGGAGTTCCCCTTAAAATCCATGCCAGATCTGAAGGGCCTGGAATGGATATTTGGGGGAACCCCACGTCAATTTTTTTTTTATTTGCGGCGGGGTTCCCCTTAATATCCATTCCAGACCTGAAGGGCCTGGTAATTGAATTCTGGGGAACCCCCACGCTTTTTTTTTTTTTTTTATCAATGACTTTTGTATGTATTGCCGGGAGCCGACAATTCATTAATAGCCGCGAGTCAGTTTTAAATGCATTTTTTTCTTTCAAAAATGACACTTTTTGCAGGGACAGTTCTAAGCACGGGAAACATGCGCCACTTTACATGCATATCATACACACCCCCCAGGTACGAAATTTAAAGGAAAATTTCACTTTTATTTTTTCATTTTAAGCATTATTAAAATCACTGCTCCCGAAAAAACGGCCGTTTTTAAAACTTCTTTTTGCATTGATACATGTCCCCTGGGGCAGGACCCGGGTCCCCAAACACTTTTTAGGACAATAACTTGCATATAAGCCTTTATAATTAGCACTTTAGATTTCTCCCATAGATTTTTCGAATTTGCCGCGAACACCCCAATTTGTTCGCTGTTCGGCGAACGGGCGAACAGGCAATGTTCGAGTCGAACATGAGTTCGACTCGAACTCGAAGCTCATCCCTAGTGCCAACCAAGAGTCCAGATCTCTCGGCACCCTTTGAAGCGATCTGCCATGGCAGCAGAACATTTGAAGTACCGGTGGCCTTTCTTTACTTCCAGATAGTCCCAAATGAAATCAGAGTACCACCGGTCCCTGTAGGCCTCGATCTCAAAAAGTAGTTCCTTGGGAACGTATGGGTATTCCCATCCATATTCAGTGGCGATCTTTCTGTTAAGAAGCCGCTGTAACCGGTCTAAAGGCGGCATAGTGGCCCGATCCTCCGTTCCAGGAAGAACGATGGCATCCGGAGATCTCTTTAATGGCGCGGGCTCTGGCTGAGGCACAGGTGGCTGCAAAGGTGGATGAGCCTCCGTAATAGGAGACCTAGACGGTTCCGGAGCAGGCAAATTGGGTATGGTGACAGGGCCTTCTGCTGGAGTAGGGGCTTCCAGCTGGGGTGTAGTTTCCCCAGAGTCCATAGGCGATCCCTCCCGTAAGCTACGAGGAGAAGTCACTGGCATTCTATCCCAACCCTTCCTAACAGACACCTCATCGATGGCAAAATCATCTCCCACATCGGATGATGAGTCTAGATCAGAGGTGTCGTACGTCTCTGCAGGCAGGTAATTCCCGGTAGACACAGATGCACTGTCCCCAAAAATAGAATGTTTCCGCGGGTTGGCTGTCCGCACATGCCCAGTTGTACAGGGCGCAAGCTTCTTTCCCTTCCCTGGCAAACTCTGTACTGTCCCCAGCCACCTTACCGTCCCCTGACGTGGATCTCTTGGAGGTCCCTCCGGTTTGGAGTTCCGGTTCAGGCAGGCGCTGGGGTGGACCTCGACCGTGGCCGCGGGAGGCTTTCACGTAGCCCACCTTCCGTTTGGGAGGTGGAAGGGAGGGCTCAGTAGAAACGGAGGCAGCATCTGCCGGCTTCTCCGTCTCTGGCTCCTTGGTGACCGGAACCTTGAACTTGACTTCCTCTGTAGTCACAGTGGTGCGCGTGGGGGTGGCTGTGGGGGCACAGGTTTCCTCTTCTAGAGTGGTGGCGCCTGTTAGGCAGTTTACCCGGTAGGCACGGGGCTTTTCCGTGGGTTGATCCACCTCGAAGAGGAATTCTCCGCACTTAGTACATCTTCCGAAGGGCCGAAGCTGTACCACCAGTCCCTGACACACAGGACATATCATGCTCAGGGCCTCTGCATCTCGGCACGTGTAAAGCGCAAAGCGGCCTTGAGGCTTCAGCCGGATCCCTGTATCCATCAGTGGGGCAGTTAGTGGAGCAACGTCCATGGATGAAACGGGTGGGAACACACGAGGTCCCGGTGAGACAGAGATCTATGGGGCGGTAGACATGTTGCTTGCTCACTAGTCCAAACTGGACTGTCCATTGGCACCAAAGACACCACGCGCAACACACACTTGGCGGGGACTCCTCCCCCTCTTTCTCTTCTTACTGCACGTAGCTTGCGGGCTTTTCTTGTTTGTGACACGCCCACGACTTATGCAGCCAGAAATAGTTAGGCCTGTACCTCCATTTCTCTCATCAGTGGCGTAGTTCAAAATTCTCCAAAATGGCCGACCTCCACGGAACCACACGGGAGAAATAAAGTCCAACCTCTGGGGGTATAGCTGCAGAAATCCTGGACTCGAGCCCCCACGTGTAGCACACAGACCTTTTCCCTGCCTTTGGCTCGCTTGCAGTTCAAGGCACACCGCACTATATGCCCGTATCCTCTGTCTAAGAGGTCGAGCGGTGTTAACAGATTTTTGGGTCCTGCAGCTGGGTTCTCCTTCAGTTGGTTCTCATCTCCTAGTTTGTAGGGACAAGTTTCTATTTTTCCCAAGAAAGGTCAATGTCCACACCACTTCAAACTCCAACGCTGAGTTTATTTTATAAGCAAAGTTCAACAGACAGTAAAGGTGGATAAGAGAAAGGACAGCGAGGTGTTGGGAGATAAGTCCAGGCACAAACTAATATTGTAGTCGCCACTTGATCCCGAGTGGGTTTAGCTCACCCGGATAGTTCCCTGTCAGAGCGGATCCTAGCAGCCGGAGTGATGCTCGAACGCTTACTTGAGTTTTCCTAGAGATACGATCGGGAGATCCTCTGCCACAGAATCTCTAAGTCCCAAACTTCTCAGCACCTGCAACACAAGGACAGGTGCCTGCGACAGCACGTTGCAAGGCCTGTAGTGAATCTTTGAATCCCTCCAGAAGGTTACCAGGCCTCTCCGTCACCGTGAATTCTCACCGGTCCCTCAGAAAGGTCCTCCCCCGGCCTCCTCTTAGAGCGGGTTCCCTCGCAAGGGCACCCTGGGATTCCTCTTTCGGGGATGGGCCCCAGCTAAAGGTGCTGGGCCCAATAGTGAAGTTGCAGCCCCAGGCTAAAGGTGCCTGAGACTGATACACACGCACACTCCTGGCCTGGAGGGCCGGGTAACGTGAACTGCTCCCCAAAAGATGGCGTCTGCCCCTTATGTATCCTCTCCCAGCATGCACAGCAGGTTAACCACGCCCACCGTACCACTGCCGAGAGAGGACACCCTAAGGCATAGCAATGCTACCCACGGTTCAACGCTGACCCAAGATGGCAGTGCCACCTACAGGCCACAGGGAACTGTACATCGGGCTGCATTACATAGGCAGAAGCTAATCCTAACAATCAAAGTGGTCTGAGCCTGGGTACTGGCTCAGACCAAACCCCTAAATTTAAGTACATAGCACCCCTGAAAGTAAAGGGGCGCTACATATGGAATGACGAAGAAGCAAAAATAAAAGGCAAGTGTACACAGTCTAGTGATGTAGCTCCGTAAAGGATCTTCTGTTTATGGCAGATAAACCCACCATATAATGCCCTAAGACAATTGTAAGATTATGCAAGATGGTAATAAAGTTGCAAATTCCACAAAGCACATATCCCAAAGTCCTGTTAAAGGGACAATGGTGGGGGATGATAGGCATATAATACCAACCATCTCCAAAGTCCACTTTAGGCTATTGAAAATGTCAATATCTGGATGACCATGATGGTATCCACACGGTCAGAATAAAAGGGCCAGAAAATCCAAAGGAAGCAAATCATGAGATAATCTTTATTGTAAACAATATGATGGAAGGTTATCGAGTGGGGGTACCATAAAAAAGCCGCCATGAGGGTATCGGCGGAAGAACCGCGTGAAGCAAAGTGATCTGCACGCCAGGCCACGCTGGTAGCAAGGACCAGAACTGACGTCAGCCTCCTCAGAGCCAAACACTTCTGGGTGGATGGATTGCTGTCCTGCAAGACTTGCGAAAGAGGTGTAGGCTTTGAAATGCGTTGTCATGGAGATGTAGTGAAGCTTCCCTCCACCCTAAATTGTTTGGCTCTCAGGCCATTGACATCAGTTCTTGTCATTATTACCAGCGTGGCCCGGCGTGCAACTCACTTTGCTTGCAGCGGTTCTTCTGCCTTCATTCTCCTTGCAGCTTTGCCTAAAGTATTGCCCCCTCTTGGTTGGCCACAAGTCAAAGCACGGACCTTTCATCACCACATTGCGGCAGCACCAGGAAAACTCTAGGAGTGGGCTTTCTTTTACTATAAGTGGATCACCTTTCATCATATTGTTTTCAATAAAGAGGATCTAATGATTTGCATCCCTTGAATTTACTTGGCCTTTTATTCTGAAAGTTTTGATACCATCATGGTCATCCAGATATAAATATTTTTATTAGCCTGTGGACGTTGGAGCCAATTGGTATTACATTTGCATTATTCTCCACCATTTTCCAGGAGTTTGGTATATGTGCCTTATGCCCCGTACACACGGATGGAAATTCCGACAAGAAAATTCCGATGTGAGCTTTTGGTCGGGAATTCCGACCGTGTGTAGGCTCCATCGGACTTTTCCTGTCGGAATTTCCGCCAGCAAAATTTTTTAGAGCTGGTTCTCAAATTTTTCACTCCGAAATTCTGATCGTCTGTAGCAATTCCGATGCGCAAAATTCCAACGCATTCTCGGAAACAATTCGACGCATGCTCGAAAGCATTGAACTTCATTTTCTCGGCTTGTCGTAGTGTTGTACGTCACCGTGTTCTTGACTGTCGAAAGTTCAGAGAACTTTTGTGTGACCGTGTGTATGCAAGCCAAGCTTGAGCGGATTTCCGTCAGAAAATCCGATCGTGTGTACGCGTCATTATGGAATCTGTCTCTTTATCACCATCTTGCATAACCCTATAGTTGGCTTAGGACATTATATGTTGAGTTTATCTGTCATGAATAGAAGATCCTACACGGAGCTACCTCACCAGACTGTGTGCTTGCCTTTCTTTTGCTATAAAACATTTTGTATCATACTTTAAACAAAGCATATCCTTCGATAGTATACTTGTTTCAATCCAGAGCACTAAGTGTCATTTCTTTATGCTGCCTCGTTCCTCTGCTATCTGCATGAGTCTTTTCTGACAAGTATTCCTCACACCAAGAGGTAAAAAAATGACCGGGGAGGGAGCTCCAGTACACAGCCTGTGAATAACAGCCTCAGCTCTGTTGAGGTGTGCTGTGTGAAGAGGGGTGTTTTCCTTCCCTCCAATCAGCTCTTACTGAGCTCTGCAGAGTGTAACTTGAGCTCCCCGCCCACTGCTTTCTGAAGGCTTAGACAAGCTATATAAAACCGGTCTTTAAACAGATGTATAGGAAAGGGTGCTGCAGATAAACTGGTATAACTTATGTAGGAGGATTTCTTTCACCTCTGTGTATGACCTGAGGCCAGTCACTTCACTGGGTATATGTGAGGGTTTGCAACTACTTTAATGCCGCGTACACACGACCGTTATTCATGTCATGAAAAAAAAACGACGTTATTCTCTATGTGATTTTTCGTGTTTCCTCTCAAGCCTGCCTTGCATACACACGTTCGTGAAAAAAAATGCTCGAGCAAAGCGCGGTGACGTACAACGGCACTATAAAGGGGAAGATCCATTCGAATGGCACCACCCTTTGGGACGCTTTTGCTGATCCTCGTGTTAATAAAGTTTGGTGAGAGACGATTCGTGCTTTTCAGTCCGTTACAGCGTGACGAATTTGCTATCTCCATTATGAACGCTAGTTTTACCAGAACAAGCGCTCCCGTCTCATACTTGATTCTGAGCATGCGCATTTTTTTTCCCCTCGTAAAAGCATAAACACGACCGTTTTTCACGACGTTAAAAAGAACGACGTGAAAAACTACGAGAAAAAATAGAGCAGGTTCTAATTTTTTTTCAGGCATTTTTCTCGTCGAGAAATATGCTCTTGAGCATACACACCACCGTTTTTCACGACCATTTTTAAAAATGTTATTTTTCTCGTCATGAAAAACGGTCGCGTGTATGCGGCATAAGGCCCCATTTACACCTGAGTGTTTTGTAGCTGGAAGCTCAAAGCTCCAAAACTCTCAACAAACACTCTCACATGTTTTTCAGTGGTGGTTGTTCACATATGAATGCTCAGTTACCTGTAGCTCGATTCCTGATGCTCCAAAAGCTACATAAGCTACTTTTAAGGCAGATTTTGCAGCTTTTGGCCCCATATACTTCAATGGGAATACCTGTAAACGCTGGAATAGAGCATTTTTGAGCTCGCTGACTGGCCATTATACTAAGAAATTCATATTTATCCATCCTAAAGTGGCCAATATTATCACAGTCTTCCTCTGAGTCTCATTTGCTCCTCAGTCTCCTGCAATCATCTTCTTACTTTCAAGTTTATACTACATACAGTATATATCTTATATATAGTAACCCCATCCGGTCCCTGTGTAATATATTTGATGGTGGACATTAGTCGTCTTATACCATTGGTGGAATCCTAACACAATGATGTTCACCTGAACATTTTGTTATGATTGCAGGTTTTTAATTTATTATGCTTTATATTTTGTTGCATGCAGAGCTGTGAACCTGAGCAGGAAGAAGAGATTGTGTTGAACCCAGACTGTATTGTCTTCCATGAGAGAGAAAGAGACGGACGGCATTAACTCCTGTGAGTTTTCATTTTCCTCCCTGCATGAGTATCTAATTAAGTCAGTTTGTTTTTTCTCTCTTCTGTTCATGGTTATAATGGTTTTCGTTATATCTGGATACGGAACCTTACAGTCTCTTTTCTCAACAAAGAGTACCAGGGGCGTACCTAGAGCATTTGGCACCCGGGGCGGATCCTATATCTGGCACCCCCCCACATTAAAATGTAAAAACACCCCACTGTGCCCCCGGCATACCTCTGCATCCTTCAATATCTCTTTGTCACTACTGTGTACCCCCTCTCCACAACTGCATCTCTGGACCCCTTTACATTACACAGCACCTTGCACCTCTGGACCCCTTTACATTATACAGTCCCCTGCACCTCTGGACCCCTTTACATTACACAGCACCCTGCACCTCTGGGCCCCTTTACATTACACAGCACCCTACACCTCTGGACCCCTTTACATTACACAGCACCCTGCACCTCTGGGACCCTTTACATTACACAGTCCCCTTCACCTCTGGGACCCTTTACATTATACATCCCCCTGCGCCTCTGGGTCCCTTTACATTACACAGCACCCTGCCCATCTGGACCCCTTTACATTACACAGCACCCTGTGCCTCTGGGCCCCTTTACATTACACAGCACCCTGCCCTTCTTGACCCCTTTACATTACAGAGCCCCCTGCACCTCTGGGCCCCTTTACATTACACAGTCCCCTGCAACTCTGGGCCCCTTTACATTACACAGCACCCTGCACCTCTGGGCCCCCTTACATTACACATCCCCCTGCGCCTCTGGGCCCCTTTACATTACACAGCACCCTGCAGCTCTGGACCCCCTGCATGTTACACAGACCCCCCTTCAGCGCAGGCCCCCCTTCAGTGTATCCACCCCTTCAATGCAGACCCCCCATTCAGTGCAGACCCCCCCGTTCAGTGCAGACGCCCCCCGTTCAGTGCAGACGCCCCTCCTTCAGTGCAGACCCCCCTCATTCAGTGCAGACCCCCTCGTTCAGTGTAGCCCCCCTCGTTCAGTGCAGACGCCCCCTCGTTCAGTGCAGACGCCCCCTCGTTCAGTGCAGCCCCCCGTTCAGTGCAGACGCCCCCTCATTCAGTGTAGCCCCCCCTGCTCAGTGTAGCCCCCTCGTTCAGTGAAGCCCTCCCTTCAGTACCTCAGATCAGCGCAGCGGCACATGCACACAGGTCCCCTCCCCCTGTTTACACATAAACAGAGAGGAGGGGGAGGTGGCTTCACTCTGCTGCTCGGCTGTGCCTGTGTGACATCCGGGATCGCACAGACAGGCAGCCTGCGGCCGTGAGAGGAGAGGAGGGGATGGTAGGTGCAGCGGTGTCACCCTGCACCCCCCACCGCACACCCCCTCCCCCTCGCCACTGTAGCTAGCTCGCCTATCCCTGCCTGTCACAGTGTGCCGCTGCGGCGCTGCCTAAACCCGCGGCGCTGCCACCGCGGGTGTAGTACAATCGCTGAGGGGGTGCCGGTCTGACACCCCCCCAGTGTGTGGTACCCGGGGGCGCCTCACCCCCCCCTTAGAACGCCTCTGAAGAGGATTTATAAACAATAATGTGCAGGGCCTCTATACAAACTTCAATATATATGAAAAAAAACAATGCATGTATATAAATCATATATAAAGTAATAAAGTCCTATTAACCACTTAAACCCTGGACCATTTGGCTGGCCAAAGACCAGGCCACTTTTTGCGATTCGGCACTGCGTCACTTTAACTGACAATTGCGTAGTCGTGCGACGTGGCTCCCAAACAAAATTTACATACTTTTTTTCCCACAAATAGAGCTTTCTTTTGGTAGTATTTTATCACCTCTGCGGTTTTTATTTTTTGGGCTATAAACAAAAAGAGAGCGACAATTTTGAAAAAAATTCAATATTTTTTACTTTTTGCTATAATAAATATGCCCAGAAAATATATTAAAAAAAAATATTTTTTTCCTCAGTTTAGGCCGATACGTATTCTTCTACATATTTTTGGTAAAAAAAAAAAAAAAAATCGCAATAAGCGTTTATTTATTGGGTTGCGCAAATGTTATAGTGTCTACAAAATAGGGGACAGTTTTATGGCATTTTTATTAATATTTTTATTTTACTAGTAATGGCGGCAATCAGCGATTGTTATCATGACTGTGACATTATGGCGGACACATCGGACACTTTTGACACCATTTTGGGACCATTATCATTTTTACAGTAATCAGTGCTATAAAAATGCACTGATTACTGTAAAAATCACACTCGCAGTGACGGGGTTAACCAGTAGGGGAGATGAAGGGGTTAAGTGTGTCCTAGGGAGTGATTCTAACTGTTAGGAGGCGTGGCTTGGGACCAGACGATCAGTGACATGTCACTAGGAAGAACGGGGAGATGTTGTGTTTACACTGACATCTCCCAGTTCTTGAGCTCTGTGACCCGATCGCGGGACACCGGCGGACATCGAGTCTGTGGGTCCCGCGGGCGTGGTCACGGAGCACGCGTCCACACGGCGGCAAATTAAATGGGACATATATATATGCCCATTTGCCTGTCCATGCCATTCTGTCGACGTAAATGTTTGTGCGGCGGTCGGCAAGTGGTTAACTGTGATAATATATTGAATCAAAAAAGTCCCAGAACAAAGTGTATTCCAATGAAAAAAGAAATGACATCAATGAGAAAAAAAGGTTGTCTTCCAGTGTCCAAAGAAAACTTTCCAGCTTTAATCTTAACACAACACCACTTGTGGCTCAGTGCTAATAATGTACTCACCAGATTCTATGTGGCCATAAGCAGCAAGCAGCGCTTCAATGACAGATAAAGACTCCCAGCCTCTCAAACATGACCACCCAACTGCTAGATAGGTCTATAGGTGCCCAAAATTCTGATGTTTGCCAGAGGGAAGCTTCACACTGTATGGAAAGAGGGTGCCCACCACATAGAGCCACACCAAAGGGTATCAATGTGTAGTAATTTATTAAAATGTAAAGGATCCACATCAAATCGCATGCATCCAAAAGGATAACATGGCCTATAAAAACAGCGAATCAAATCCTACTTACTAAGATGCCCTCTGAGGACTTGGTGAGTGCATTATTAGCACTGAGCAAAAGTGGTGTTGTGTTAAGGTTCAAGGTGGAAGGTTTTCTTTGGACACTGGAAGACAACCTTTTTTTCTCATTTGATATAAATTTTTTTTCTCATTGGAATACACTTTGTTCTGTGACTTTTTTGATTCAATATATTATCACTGTTAATAGGACTTCATTGTTTTATATATGATTCATATACAATACATGCATTCTGTTTTTCATATACAGTAAAACCTTGGTTTGAGAGTAACTTGGTTTGAGAGCGTTTTGCAAGACAAGCAATTTTTTTTTATAAATTTTGACTTGATATACAAGCGATGTCTTGATATACAAGTAGCGTCATGTCACAACTGAGTATAAAAGAGAAGAGAGGCGCCTCTAAGTGTAGCAATATGATTACATTTAATGAAGGTACAACATTTAGCAACATATTGCTACACTAAAGTCGGACTTCAAACAAACTTTTCCGTGGATTTTTGTTTGAAGGGCGTTGGCCGTGAACTTGTATAGCATACACACAACAGGACTTTTTCAGCAAACTTTCCCAAAATCACGTGGTTTTTCTGCTCTTTTCTGCTCTTTACCGCCACCCTTTGGTCAACTTCTGCTATTGTTGGTTGATTTTTACATTGGTTCTGAGCATGCGTATTTGTACTTCGGACTAAAGTCCGATGGATTTCTGTACACACGGCAGGACTTTGCACCGTAGGATTTTTGTTGCCGAAAAGTTTGTCCGTTTGCGGAGCGAACTTTTGTCCGATGAAAACCGAAAAAGTTTGTCCGATGAAGCGTACACACGGTCGGATTTTTTTTGGAATTTAGAAGTTTGTTGTCAAAAAGTCTGACCGTGTGTATGAGGCTTTAGAGGCTCCTCTCTTCTCTTTTATACTCTGTAGCTCCTGCTGGATTTTACTTCTAATCCCCTTGTGGAGGCTGCCATTTGTGGATGGACATTTTATGGTTACACAACCTATCACATTGCTATAATCTTTTTATATGGACTATAGACTGAAGAACTTATGAATAAATGGTTGTGGAACGAATCATTTGAGTTTCCATTATTTCTTATGGGGAAATCCGCTTTGATATACAAGTGCTTTGGCCTACAAGCATGTTTCTGGAACGAATTGTGCTCACAATCCAAGGTTTTACTGTATACCGTATATACTCGAGTATAAGCCGAGTTTTTCAGAACATTTTTTTGTGCTGAAAATGCCCCCCTCGGCTTATACTCAAGTCTGTGTCCATCTTCAACTTTGTGTGCCTGATCCTGGCCAGCCTTAGGTCACCTGGAGCCCAAACTTGGCACACATGTAGCCCCACTCTTCCTCTACAAGTGTGCAAAGTTTGTTGACCGGGGGGACCTACGGCCGGGGAGCACCGATTTTTCAAAGCCGGGCACCCCTTCCATAGACTCCTATGTTAAACTGTAATTTCTCCGGTGATTTTGGGGACCCGGTACTGGCCGGCCCTAGGTCCCCTGGATCCCAAACTTGGCACACATGTAGCCCCCTCTTCATCTACAAGTGTGCTAAGTTTGTTGTCCAGGGGACCTACGGCCGGGGAGCAGCGATTTTTCAAAGCCAGGCACCATAGACTCCCTTGTTAAACGTCAGTCTAGTCAGTCTAGTCACACAGCGCCGGAGATAAGGTAAGGAGATTGGGCACAGTGAGCATACCTCCCAACTTTGTAAATGTCCACTGCGGGACATTCTTTAATTTTCCCCCTCTGATCAAAGTTGTTGAGCAGGGGGGGGGGGGTGTCGTTGTTGAGGGGGGGGGTCCGCGCATGTGTAAGTGAAACAGGTGTCCACTTACATTTGTCAGCAGGGGGGTGGGTTGCAGCCGCCGGAGACCTGTCATCCATCCTTCTCCCCCGGACCTCCTCCTCACATCGTTGTGCGGGAACAAAACAACTTGTGCGGGAAGAAGTTGTCATTGCGGGTAAGTCCCGCCCAATCCGTGCCAGTTGGGAGGTATGACAGTGAGGCATGGGCACAGTGACAGTGAGGCATGGGCACAGTGAGGCATGGGCACAGAAAGGCACAGTGAGGCATGGACACAGTGAGGCATGCACATGGACACAGTGAGGCAAAGTGAGGCACAGTGAGGCATGCAGATGGACATCCTAGGTTTATACTCGATTCAATAAGTTTTCCCATTTTTTTTTGTGGTAAAATTAGGTGCCTCAGTCTATATTCGGGTCGGCTTATACTCGAGTATATACAGTATATATATATATATATATATTGGTATAGAGGCGCTGCACATTATTGTTTAGTTTCAGTTGGGTTTTGTAAGTAGACCTATTGCTAGCTGCCTTTTCCATACCTCTAGCACAGATTTTTTTTTTTTACTATTTACCGCTCTGGATTTGCATTATAGATGTAGATAAATTACAAGAGGTGCTGCCAATAGCAAACCAAGATGTTGCAACTGTCACTTTTTTGTTGTAGTTAAAGCTGAAATGGGACATCTTATTGTCTGCTTGAGGTCACACCTCCACTTTTGTATTCATTTTATAGCATATCATCTTTATTTTATAGTCAGACTCAGTATTATAATTCTTTCATTGTTAAAAATAACGCAACATTATCATTCTCATCTCATTTCTTTCTTTTTCTATTACAGACATTATCCTCAGTGATCATTGCCCCACAGTCCCTTCCTATGTCAAATAACACATCACGTAAACATGCATTTTCATCGCAGTCTCATTGTTTATTACCATGCATTATGTGAACCTTTTAATAAAATCTATCCACTAACCAAGGCACGTGTGAATAGCAGTATTTGTTTACACTCTTTAGCTTCTACCTGTTTAAGGCCCCCTTCAAGTGGCCGCTACGATCAGGTCCACCTTAAAAACGATTTGGAAGCTCTATAAAACGATGGGAAGAGGGATGTAAACAGATGTGCACTCATTTACATCCGACTAACTCCGAGTCCAGTCAGGTCCAGAAAAAAATACCAACTGCAAGGTGCTGCAGCACCAAATGGTGTGGTGCACACAAAAATGTGTGTGTTTGCAGATGCGCGGGGGTGCCCCTAACAACTAATGTCATTGTCACATGACTACTGACTACTGACCACCAGTGCAAAGGACACTAAAGCAAAATACTGCAGCTCCCTGCCTGTATTTGTATCACAACACCAGCAATTGTATTCAGGTAAGCTTTTGGTGCACACTGTGCAAAGGACACTAAAGCAAAATACTGTAGCTCCCTGCCTGTACTAAGTGTAACACTGCAGCTAGCACAATCACCTGCCTGCCTGTCAGTATAGAGAATAACAGGAACGGATCTAGCTAAACTCAATACAATGTGTAAATATATATACAACACTTAGGATGCATATATATCCTCTACACACTGTAACTGCAGCTAACTGACTCGCCTGCCTGCTCCATCTAACTCAAATCAAATTACACTGTCTCTCTCTCTGTCTCTTTCCTTTAACCAACTCAAACACACTACACAAGGCCGCCAAGTCTGCCGCCTTATATAGTGTGGGGCGTGTACCTACTCCTCTGAGCCATGATTGGCCAAAGCCACCCTGGCTTTGGCCAATTACGGCTCTCTGTACCTATGGCGCTGTGATTGGCCAAGCATGCAGGTCATAGTGCATGCTTGGCCAATCATCAGCCAGCAATGCACTGCGATGCCGCAGTGAATTATGGGCCGTGACGCGCCACTCGAATTTGGCGCGAACGGCCCATAATGTTTGAAATTCGACGAACGGTCGAACAGCCGATGTTCGAGTCGAACATGGGTTTGACTCGAACTCGAAGCTCATCCCTATTGACTACTAAAGGGTAGTACATTCCTCTGCATGTCGCATGCAGTTCCCAACATGCAAAAGACATTTACTATTTTGATACACTTTTGAGAATCATACAGAACTGGCACTACTCATAACTGCAGCTGCCTGAGTTGCATATAAATATACTTTTTAGGACATGTGACTTGATACAATTCTTCCATTCTAATGAACACAGAATATATTTACCCAGCAACTTTAGAAAGGGTAAAGTGTTGCTGTTCTAAATAAAGACTGCTCGTATGTCATTTACCTGGGTAGGGATTTGGAATGTTACAAACAATAAAACACATTAAAGTGTTAGTAAAGGTTAGTTTAAAAAAAATAAAATAATAACAAACATACCATACTTACCTCCGCTGTGCAGCTCGTTTTGCACAGAGTGGCCCCGATCCAAGTCTTCTGGGGTCCCTCGGCGGCTCCTCCCAGCATCAGCTAACCCCCCTGGGAAGCGCTTTCCCAATGGGGTTACCTTGCGGGCGCGCGCCTGAGTCCAGAATTTGTGTCCATAGACACGAATTCCGGACTCGGACCCCCCCCCCCCGGCGCCCGCGTCATTGGATTTTATTGACAGCAGCACGAGCCAATGGCTGCACTGCTATCAATATATCCAATGAAGAGCCGAAATAGAGCGCAAATAGAGTTCTTGACGCAGGACTTTCGAGGGCTCAGGTTAGTAAATGGGGGCTCGGGGGGGGGGGCGGTAAGCATCGGATGTTTTTTCACCTTAATGCATAGGATGCATTAAGGTGAAAAAACCGGAACCTTTACAACCCCTTTAAGAGGTTGATTTACTAAAAGGAAATAGGCTGTTCATTTTGCAAGGGATTTTTTTTCCTCAGCTTAGTGAATAAGTTGAAGCTCTGCTGAGGCCCATCATCTAATCATGTGCAAGAAAAAGTAAATATGTTTTTCCCTGCATGTGATTGGGTATATTCTATGTAAAGTGAATCATCAACTCTTTCACCAAGCACTGGTGCGCAATCATGTTGGAACAGGAAGGGGCCATCCCCAAACTGTTCCCACAAAGTTGGGAACATGAAATTGTCCAAAATGTCTTGGTATGTTGACACCTTAAGAGTTCCCTTTACTGGAACTAAGGGGCCAAGGCCAACCCCTGAAAAACAACCCCACACCATAATCCCCCTGCCACATGATTTGGACCAGTGTACAAAGTAAGGTCCATAAAGACATGGATGAGCGCGTTTGGGGTGGAGGAACTTGACTGGCCTGCACAGAGTCCTGACCTCAACCTGATAGAACACATTTGGGATGTATTAGAGTGGAGACTGCAAGCCAGGCCTTTCCGTCCACGTCAGTGCCTGACCTCACAAATGCGCTTTTGGAAGAATGATCAAACATTCCCATAGACACACTCCTAAACCTTGTGGACAGCCTTCCCAGAAGAGTTAAAGCTGTTGTAGCTGCAAAGGGTGGGCCAACTCAATATTGAACGTTATGTACTAAGACAATAAAGTGCATGTGAATTCCAAAGTTTTTCTTTTTGGGGTAGAAAATGTTTAAAACCTTTTTTGTGTCCCATTGGGAAGGATAACATTCTGTTATGTAGATATAATAGTAAGTAAGAAGAAATCCCTGCAAATGAAGGGATTCCCCTCTTGGACAATTGTTATTGTAAAAGGGGTAAATGGGAAAAAAAATCCCTATTACAATCCCAGTGACGGCTCTTTTTCCTGGGAGTTTCGTTTTTCAACTATTGTAGAGGTGATTAGACAAACCTCCAAAGTTCCATTTAGACTTGTCTTTAAAGCAGCTCTTAATGTATGTACAAAATCTCTTATGAAAAAAAGGGCACTCACATTTCACATTGCACTCACATTGCCACATTCAAAAATTAGGGAATATATTAAGTACTCAAAGAGTGAAAAATAGGACTTTGCAGGCAACACACAGAACATAGGGTACAAAAATGATTTTAATATCACAGAAATGTTAAACAAGAATTAAAAGACCATACAGTGTATATAAAGTGACAGTGGAGAGTCCCTTGAACGTCGACGCGTTTCGCCGTGAGGCTTCGTCAGGACGGACAAAATAGGGGGGGGGGGATTACAAACACACTTGGGACAAAATCTCACTATCTGAAATGAGATAATACAAATTAGTATATGGTATATACAATTAAAAACATAAAAATGTGTATAAAAACATCCTTGGTGCTATATGGCCACCCATCCAACCCTCCCTGCACAGCAAAAAAATCTAAACGCCATTGAACCCCAGAGTAGAAGAATGCAACGATACCTTGGAAGACACTCCAGATAGCAAAAAAGTTGTTCACCAGACTATCAATTAGTATATATAGTCTGGGATTGGATGTGTATATATGATCTGTTAGAGATAAATAAGAGCATATAGAAATATATATGTGTGTTTCAGTAAAGGCTTTACATTATTATATATAGTAAATAATGTAGGTTGCAGTTATACACAGTTATTACCTGTTGGTCACACAGTAAGAAATCGCAGGGAAAAAAAATTGGCGGAAAAATAGTTGGACAGACTAGATACTTGCAGCTACAACTAGCTTGACAGATCTACAGGGACCAAAAGACTGTAATCAGGTATGTATTAAAGCCCAAAGTATATATCTACAAGATCAAGAATAAAGAATTACCATCTGTATCCAGGCAGAATTGCCAAAGCGGGGGTATAAGACGTTGTGGTAATGAGGTTCTCAAAAGCCAAACATGAGCATTCACAATAGGAGTGCAGGTAAATCAGCCAGTGTAATAGGGATTCTGCCACTATACAGAGTCTAAAACAAGAATACAGGCTTAAATGTTTGAAGATGTTTAAATAGGGCAAATAGTGTCCAAAATGGACCACCGTGATGTATAAAGTGCTTCTTACCTGACTATTGAACGCCGCAGTGCTAGCCCCCGGGAGTCAGCCTCGTGCTGAACACAAGGAAAGACTCCCATTAGTGTCATTCTTATAGTGCCAGATCGCGCCAAAAAGCGGGCATTAGCGTGCGGCGCAATGGCGTCATACATCTGCGTCATGCGCATTGACGTCATCGCCGGAGTGCGCCGCAAACAAAAACCGGAAGGGGCACATACGCCATCTTGCAAGAGGGAAAGAGGCAGGGAAAGACATAGGAGCGCCGCACTCAGAACACACAAAGTGTCCAGCGCATCATCTTGTAGAAAAAAGAAAGAGGCATGACTGCACAGTAAAAGTAGTGCTAACAAGGCCATATGCTGGAAAGAAAATAGCACATTGAATTAAGGCATTGGTAGTGGCGATTACCATCAAAAATAAAGAAGGCATAGTAAAAATAGTGCTTACAAAGCCCTGTGCTAAGAAGAAAATATAGCACAGTGAATTAAGGCACTGGGCATGGCAATTACCATCAAGGGTAGAAAGTGCGCAGAAAGGAGGGGGTAGACACCAGAGAGCACACAAGGATATCATACAGTTTAACATATATATATATAGTGATACAATACACATATTATAAATCTCAATATAGATAAATGTTCCTTGGAACGTTATTAACAATATGTGCAACGCACAAAATGGAACTATCAGTTCATAAGGCTCTGTCATTACTCAGCAGAGCAATCCAAATGTAGAAAGTCTTCTTTTGATTTTGTGTTGTATTATTTAGAAACCCTTTAGTGAGGAATGGAATAATCTCTCTGAACAGAAAGAAACAGAGACATTTAAACCAAGTGGAGGTGAATATATTCCAGAGACATCTTCCATGGGGTAGGGAGAGAACGGCAGCATTTAGAGAGGGAACCATGACAGGAAATAGTAAAGATGTTACAGAAATGGTTTAAAACTGACCATGTCATTTAGACCCGGATACTGGGTGGCTTTTAATTTGTATATCCATTCCGTTTCTTTTTGGAGGACCCTTTGATCAAAATTACCTCCCCGTGGGTCCTCATAGACCCGCTCCAGGGCGGCAACCTTAAAGACCTGGGGTTCATAGCGGTGCCTGAACGCCACATGATGACCAATAGTGGTGTTCAGGAGACCACTTGTTGCATAGTATACATGATCTTTGATCCTTCTCCAGAAAGCTCGGATTGTTTTGCCGATGTAAAAGGATCCACAGCAACAAAAAATAATGTAGATAATCCCCTTGGTCTGACATGTAACATGGTGTTTCAAAACATGAACCTGACCATTTGGTAGAGTAATCCTAGGGCCCTCAATTAGAAGGTCACAGTAGTCACAGTGGCCACACCTATAGAGCCCCTTCACCTCCTGAGGTGTGCTGTCCAATCGCCTGTAATTGCTTTGTACCAGACGATCACGAATCGAGTTGGCTCGTCGAAAGGTAATTTCTTTACTAGTTCCAATGTACTTTTTTAGGACACTATCGGCAGCCAGAATGTGCCAGTGTTTTTGCATGATTGTCCTGATTTGAGCATGCTGGTCAGAGTATGTAGTTATAAATCTCACTACATCAGGGGTGTTCTTTTTGGGAGTTCTAGCCAATATAGCATTCCTAGGTCTCATAAGGGCTTTTCTATAGGCAATCTTGAGACAGTTTTTGCTATATCCCCTTGTTTTTAGACGAGTATATAGGAGATCGGCTTCCTCTTTGAATTTAATATCGTCGGTGCAGTTCCGTCTTAGACGTAGATACTGCCCGAACGGTATACTTTGAATCAGGGAGCGGGGGTGCGAGCTCGTCGCATGTAGGATAGTATTTCCTGCCGTAGGCTTACGATACAGGGTGGTTTTAATTACACCACCTCCTGTGACATAGATCAATATGTCCAGATATGCAATCTTTACCTGACTACAAGCCATAGTAAATTTAAGATTGTATCTGTTGGTACTCAGCATCTGCATGAACTCGTTTAAGGTGGTAAGCGATCCCGCCCATAGCATCAACACGTCATCAATAAAATGAAACCACCCCAGAACAAAACAAAAAAGGTGACCAAATTCATCATTGGAAAAAAGTTCACGTTCCCACCCCCCCAGGTACAGGTTCGCATATGAAGGCGCACAACATGTGCCCATTGCGACCCCCTGTACCAGGAGGAGGTGGGACCCATCGAACGAGAAGACCTTTTTGGTTAGAATATGTTCCAAAAGTTTGAGTACAAAGTAGTTTAGACCAGTGGACTTAGGACCTCGTTCATTAAGGAACCGAGAAATGACCTGGAGTCCTAATTTGTGTGGAATGGAAGAATAAAGAGCTACATCTATGGATACTAAAAAGCATCCCGGGGGCACATTGAGGCCATCAAGAGTTCTGAGAAGATCAGGAGTATCCTGGATGTAAGACGGGAGGGTGATCACATGAGGTCGCAGATATTCGTCGACGAATTTGCTCGCTCGTTCCGTCTTTGCACCTACACCGGATACTATTGGACGACCCGGGGGTCTGGACATATTTTTATGTGTCTTAGGAAGAGAATAAAAACATGGAGTTTTGGGGTAGGGCACCTGAATGCCCTCAAAGATCTCTTTGGTGATCAAGCCCTCGGAGAGGGCAGACTGAATGGTGTCATTATATTGTTGGTTATATTTTTCTATAACATCTTGAGATACTGGTCTGTACCAATCCCGGTTTTTAAGGATGTCCCAACACATATTCCTATACTTTAGCTCTTCCATGACCACCACATCGCCGCCCTTGTCCGAGGGCTTGATCACCAAATTCGGATTGTGACTGAGGCCAGCCAGAGCCTGACGTTGTGGTATCGAGAGGTTCTGGCTTGCTGACCTATTGAGGGCCAGGGATTCAATATCCCCAATAGCCTGGGTCAGAAAGGCCCAGACATTTGAGTTGGTATGAAGTGAAGGAAATTGGGTAGATTTCTTTTTTACTGCCTTGCCTAATGATTCAATATCATTGAGATATTGAGTATTTTGGATACGTAGGCCCCTAGCCATGTCTGTTTCTGAGTTAGTTTCAGAAATCTCACTTCCTTCACTTTCGTCCAGCAGCAACACCAAATTCTTAAGGGCTCGGAATTCAGCCACCGTGAAGTCCTTCCAGATCTCTTGGTGGGATAGTTCCATCTGTTTAGTGCATCGTTCTTTGTCGTACATGAACTTAAAGTTAGTTTTCGAGCAAATAGGTACAAGTCCTTAATGAGCTCAAACTTATTCAAGGAATTGTTGGGGCAGAAACTAAGGCCCAGACTAAGGAGGTCTGTTTCTACCTCACTTAATGGATACGGACAGATTGATAACCTCTAAGCGGTGTGCCTCTTTTTGAATTCCCCCCTCTATACTGTTTACAGACGATAGTACGTCAGTGGTGAAGTCAGTAGAGGGAGTAGATGTAGTATGATCCAGGAGACCTGATTCATTAGAAGCATCTGGGGTATAAATGCGGGGGAAAAAATGATCAATATGTCATCTTTTACTATCCTTGGCAATAGCACCAGAGGTGGCCAAATTATGTGTTTTGGCCATCGCCTGTGCTGTTCCAATGATATGTTGGCGAATGTCGGATTCAGCCCGAGGAGTCACGGTGGGGATGGAGGAAGTCTCAGGGGAGACACCCGGTGTGGAATTGGGGAACATAGATACCCCTCTATTATATAGAGGGTTTGGGTCTAAACAAGTGTCAGAGGGATTGTGTGCTTGAGGTCGCTCACAATCCCCTGTGATGTGCTTCTTACTTGGAGTACCCGTCTGATGCCCCCCACCATTTTGAGGTCTTTTCCTTGGATTTCGTCTCCCCTGTCGTCCTCGGCCACCTGTTTGTGAGTTCTGTGAAGTAAGAGAATTGACAGAAGAGTCAGAGTCATATTTGTCCCTGTCATTGGGTTGTCTCCTATTCCTAGATGGCCCAGGTCCCCTCCGTGTACCTCGTTGGCTGTTGGCAAGTGGCCAATTATAGGCATACTTCCCTGCAAATGCCAATCTATCACGTGCAAATTTCTCTTCCTTTTTAAGGAGTAGATCTTTCGTAAACCCCTGTATGTGCTCCTTAAGGCGCACATCAAAGGGTCCGAAATCTGGATTGCCTAGTGTTACCATATTCTCGTAATATATCCTCTTGATCTCACAATCTACCACCTTGGATTCTTGCATATAGTATTCAATCATGAGCTCCATCATTTTCCTTGAGCATAGTTGGAGATTTGCTTCCCATCGAATCTTAAAGTCAGGATCAAGAGCCCAAATATTTGGGAAGACCTGTACTCTCAGTCCCTTTGGGTTCAAATCATCTACCAAGTATTGTTCGAAATATCTGATATGCCAAAAAAGGCTGGATTTTCTTTCAAAAGTCTGGATAAGTTTCTGGTATACAATTTCACATTCAACATCATTGGATTTAAGAGAAGAACAATGTTGTTTGATTCCCATCATAAACCCCTCCCAGTTGTTGCCTGCAAAGTCCGCCATGGGTGTATAAACCACAAGATTGAAATAATCCACAGAAGGATTTCAGAAGCAGAAATTTAGGGGAATAGTCACATCAATAAAAAATATACAGAAGACAATCAGCCACAATTATATGGTTGATATAAATCGGTGAAGTCCTACAAAATCTCTTTTCTCTTCCCTGTTTTTATGACAACTCTCAGGTGAAAACATTTGTGTAAAAGTATTATAGACTCTTGAAAGAAAGAAATCTTCAGATAAGGACACTAATTCTGGTGACCTGGGGGTCCCCAAGGTATTCCCTTAACCACTTACCCCCAAGTGAAGTACTCGTTCATCGCTAGACTTCAAGTGGTTATTTCATAATGACCGTAATTATACCGTAATGATGCAGCTGCAGGCATCATCCCGTTACCATTTATTGCAGCCGGCAAGTGGCTCTCTTGTTAAAGCAATCCTAGCAGCTAACTAGCTGCTGGATTGCATTTACAAGCAGTGGGAGGAGACGTCTGATGACTTCTGCAGCTTTATCGGGGTCTCCCGTCCCACCGGGAGTCCCGATCGACCAGCCGGTGCTTCCACTGGCTGATCATAGAGCCCAGCAAAGATGGATCGGCTTTTTTGGGCTCCATGATATAGTAGCCCGGAAGCAATGATGTCCCACATCTTGGTGTGATAAAATGCTTTCAAGTGTGGAGGAGAGATCTGGGGTCTTATAGACCCCAGGTCTCTCCATAAAGAGTACCTGTCACATGCCTATTGCTGTCATAAGGGATGTTTACATTACAATAAAAGTGATAAAAAAAAGTAAAGTGGAAAAATAAAAATAAAGTTCCCCCTGCACTCGCGCGTCAAGGTGAAAGCATGTGTCGGTCCATGATGCATGCAAAGTGCATCCCACACAAGTGAGGTATCACAGCGAATGTCAGATCATGGGCAGTAATTCTATCACCAGACCTCCTGTGTAAATCTAAAGTGGTAACCTGTAAAGGTTTTTAAAACGTTGCCTATAGCTAGCAAAATTTACATCTGGCATGTGCAATTAAAAAGTGTGACATGTTTGGTATCTATTTACTCGGTGTAACATCATCTATTTTTTTATAAAAAAATTGGGTTATGTGTTTTGTTTGTTTTTCTTTTGCAATAAAATTCTAATTTTTTTAAATATAAAATTGCATTTGAAAAGCCGCTGCGCAAATACCGTGTGACAAAATTGCAAACCCATCAATTTATCCTCTAGGGCATGGGTCTCCAAACTACGGCCCTCCAGTTGTTCAGGAACTACACTTCCCATCATGCCTAGTCACGTCTGTGAATGTCAGACTTTTACAATGCCTCATGGGATGTGTAGTTCCACGTTGCCTCATTGAAGAAGTCTGTTACGATGAAACGTACATCAGGCATGGCACGGAAATAGCGGTAATGTCAGTACGCCTGTGGAGGGTGTAGGACGAATGTGTGTTTCTAATTCTTGTTTTATCCTCGCTGCTGTAAGTAGAACCTTTTGTTAAAATTTTTAAATGGAACTGGATGTTGCGCAATTAGTTTTTCCTTTCTTCTTATTGGTATGGTAACCTTTTCCCATTATTGTCATCCGAGAGGCAGGTGGAAAAGCTGCGGCAGTCCACACCTGCAGTGAGACGTGAAGCTCACTAAGGTGAATACTGACCTTGATCGGTCTAATGTTTTGGTAGGAGGCTAAGCCTGTTTGATCTCTCAGAGGGAGCACCTGTTCATGGCACAAAAGGATCAGAGGAGATTTCTCTTTTTGCACATCTGAAATTTCACTGTGGAACTTTTTATTTTTCCCTTTTTTGGACTCTTATTTGTTATGCTAACTATAGCAACTTTCATGCTGCACAAATTCATAGGATAGTGTGGACATGCTTATGGTATTATGAAATTGCATGTTTATCATTATTATTTTTTATGCACTTTATATTAAGGTACACAAAGACATTTGTAATGTGGTCACAGATTTGACAGCGCAACACGTTTTTTCTTTATTTTTGGCTTATTGTTGATGTGTACAAAATTGTGAGTGCTGCTGTCTAACTTACACTTATTCATAATAATTTTTCACTAAGTGCAGTTTTTTTTCCAATATATCTATGAAAGATGGAAACAACATGATTGAAGTTCAGGGGAAATTTTCCATCTCTAAGCCCTGGTTCACACTGGTGCGTTTTGACGACAATGGCACTGTTCTAATCAGTGAGAAGCCGCATCTGCGGCGCTGCACCAATTTAAAAAAGTAGTTTCTGTACTCCTTATTGCGATTTCGGCCCGCGATTTACATTGACATCTGTGCAGAAACCTGCACGGATGTCCCTGTAATCGCGGCCAATATCGGGACTGCCAGCGGGAGTGAAATCGTGCGAGTTCAGCTGAACTTGCACGGCTTCACTCCCGCAGCCCAGTGTGAACCTGGGCTATAAGCAGTGTTGTTCATCTTACGTTAAAAAAGTAATTAGTTACAGTTACAAATTACTTCTTCCAAAAAGTAATGGAGTTACTCACTCAGTTACTACATTGAAAAAGCAATTAGTTACTCAGCAAAGTAACTATATTGGTTATATTATATATACACGGGGCGGGGGCGGGGCGGTAGAAGGATGATATATATGTAATTTTTTCAGTGTATAAAAATAATAGGAGGGATAACAATAAATAATATTGGTACTGTGCCCAATGCCTCACTGTGCCCCATGCCTCACTGTGCCCCATGCCTCACTGTGTCCCATGCCTCACTGTGCCTCACTGTGCCCCATGCCTCACTGTGCCCCATGCCTCACTGTGCCTCACTGTGCCCCATGCCTCACTGTGCCCCATGCCTCACTGTGCCCCATGCTTCACTGTGCCCCATGCCTCACTGTGCCCCATGCTTCACTGTGCCTCACTGTGCCCCATGCTTCACTGTGCCCCATGCCTCACTGTGCCCATTCTTCACTGTGCCACATGCCTCACTGTGCCCCATGCTTCACTGTGCCTCACTGTGCCCCATGCCTCACTGTGCCCCATGCTTCACTGTGCCTCACTGTGCCCAATGCCTCACTGTGCCCCATGCTTCACTGTGCCTCACTGTACCCCATGCCTCACTGTGCCCCATGCCTCACAGTCACTGTGCCCGCCGTGTACAGTACCTCAGATCGGCGGTGTCCCGACTCCCGACGGCCATTCCATTATTTAAAAGCCACGCTTCCTCCAGTCCTCCTCGTCTGTGATAGGCGGAACACTCAATTTCCCAGCATTTAGTGTTCCGCCTATCACGGACATCCGCTCATCCTCATAACACAGACGAGGATGAGAGGATGTCCGTGATAGGCGGAACACTGCCTGCTGGGAAATTGAGTGTTCCGCCTATCACAGGTGACGAGGACTCGGGAGGCGTGGCTTTTGAATACTGCAATGGCCGCCGTCTGTCTGCATGACACGCTGTTCAGGTAGGCAGACGGCGGCTTGCAGTTAGTTAAATGTTAAATTACATCTACTCGCGGCGGCTGCGGCGAGTAGATGTAATTAGGGTAACGCCGCCCAAGTAATGGGACCGGCGGTGCCACGAGGGTAAGAGTAATCAGTTAGATTATTCGTTACCCCAAAAAGTGGCTACGTTACCTAACGCCGTTTATTTAAACTGCGTTAGTTACAACACTGGCTATAAGACATAATGGCAAATGATAAACCTGTATTTCAGCTGCTCATTTTAACATTTCCATAATGTCCATAATTGAACTTAAAGATTACAACTATTTCTGCAGAACACCAATGCTAATTGTATGTGCTCTGGTTCATGTTCCTGTTAAATTCAAATAAATTATAGTTTTCAGAATAAAATTTGATGTTCCATGATAGTTTCTTGCCCTGTTTAAATGACTCAACAGATCTAATTTTTCCTCTCTGACTACATTTAGTAAATCATTATAGGCTGACTATACAAAATAAACTTTGTATTGATCAGGAATGTCAAAGATTGCCATGTTAAGCGGGACATAAAAGGTTAGGTTGGTCCTACTGAGGATCACACTTTAACAGGGAATCAACAGGCAAGGTAAATCCTATTGTAACCCTAAGAGAAATACAGGAATTAAATGGCATTTTAGTTACCAGTTAATTTTAGGTTGACACATGTTATGGTCAAGATAAAAATAGGGAATGTATCAATGTTGAAAACTGTAGCACTACCCCCGTAGGAGCTGCTGGTTATTAGTTTGGGTCTGCACTCTGCCTGTCAACCCCAGAAATTTGGCTCAAACCCCCCTTTGCACAACTGGATAACAATATGGATGTGGAACCCAATGGCAAAGAGGACCACAACAACACCACACTGTAATATGTATAGTTACCTTGACACTGGTCACCTGACTCTCAGCTGCAATAGATAGAGTTCCACACAAGATGTAACTTAACCAGTTGTAAAGTGTTTACTTGGAAAAGAGTAGAACAATGGTTATACAGATAAAAATGATTATACACAGATCCCTGCAAAGTCAATGAAACATAACTGTTTCAAGGTTTCTAAATCACAAGACCCAATTACCATAACCTGGGTCAAATGTGAGTAAATGTATGGTGGAGGAATCTCCCAATGCTATGATACCGGCACTGGGACACTTCCCCACCAAGTCTCACACACACTCACTATAACAGCAGAACAACAAAGGCAATATTAAACAGTTACATCAAGCAGAGTTCTTATGGCCATATGGCTCCCTCTAGTGGACAGTTCAAACTGGTGCTTATCCCTTTGTAGTAAACGTTGCAGAGAAATAAAGTGATGACTGTTCCTTTAAGTTCAACTTGTCTTCTGCTAGCTCTGTTGGTGCACTTAATTGTATTCCAACAATATGTAAAGAGGAAAGTAATCACTCGGTGAATGTAAAGTAGAAGTAAAGGAAGCGCTAGTTCTCCCAATCCGCTGTCCCACTCTCGGGTGCAAAGAATCCCTAACTGTGGCACTGCAAGTGTCAGCAAGTACAAGTGGGACTATAGGTACTGCAACTCCGTTAACTATGTTGGTAGGCAAGTGCCTTCTCACCACTAAGAGTCCTCTCCTCACTGGTATCTCCGTCAGGCAAGATGTCGCCGGTTCACCAATGATCAGTGGGTAAATCTATCACAGAGTCTACCAGCGGCGAGGCCCTTGAAACGTAACAGTGGAGTGGCTCAACCTAAGTATAGTAAGTAAGTACAGTATATCTTCGCTAAGTGGCTAAAACAATTGACAGGATCAGGATAGGGTGGTCCCCTATTCTTCTCTGATAGAGAAAATGACATTCCTAAACAAGTGTAGGGAATTTTCAAGATAGTTAAACAGTGGTCAAAGGCTATTTCCTAGTCTGACATCTGATGATTTTCCTCCAGATGTAGTCCATCATTTGATGGCTGCTCCTGTGAGCTTGATGAAGGTCGATGAGAAATAGGCCACACTGCCCTGGCTGAATAAGGGTAGATGAGGTGTAGACAGCATTGTCTCTGGCTGCAGTTGTCTCTTTCAGGCACAGTTAATGGGTCTTTGTGCAGTCTCCTCAGCTCTTGATGTGCTACAAGTAAATGGGGGTTGGCTGATATTCATTGTCTGTCCACCCTTTTCTTGATGTCAAAAGGCTTTCATGCAAATTCGATCCCTACCTAGGTTAGAAGTGGTCTCTGATCTCAGATGACTGTGTTCATCATATAAGGGTGATAGAACTGTGTCCCTGTGTTTTTCAGGAAGAAACACCTGACATTTTTCCTTCAGATCATCAGCAAGAGCTCTTCTGTAAATCAATCTATCATGGAGGTGCACCTGATTCCATTTTCTAGTTCTTATGGAGAGTAAATCTGCAGAAACTTTAGTGGTGACTTTCCTTCTTTTTTTTTTTTATATAATCTTTGGTTATTTGTTTAAAAAAAAAAAGAAGCATACAACAAAAACATAAAAATCACTTGAAAATAACATTTAACATAGCACCATACCACCAATAGCACTTGGCTTGGTATGGTGGAGACATTTAAGAGCTTGCAGTTAAATGGCAGAGGGGATCTGCTTCATGATCCTTCCTTAGGTTCTATTTTCTAATGAAGTGCAGGCCTCCATCTTTCACCGGACTCGGATTGCAGTAGATCTTGGGGAGTTCTATTGTACTAATCCCAACAGCTTGGCTACTGTCAAGGCTCATACACACGCACGGTTTTCTCGGCAAGAAAGCTGCTGGGAGAGCTTTTTTGTGCATGTAGATGCTTTCTCGGTGAGAAAACTGCCGGGAATCCTGACGAGAAAAATAGAGACCCTGCTCTCTATTTTCTCATCATGATTCTTGGCAGAGTGTTTCCTGCCGAGAAAACCATGAGTGTGTATGCTTACCTGTCCCCAGTTAAACCCGTGCATGCTCGAAAAGACTTTGACGCATGCGCAGTAGCATACAAGGATAGTGTAGGGTGTAGCAAGATGGCGGCGACAGCATAGAATGTGACGAGTGCAGGCCAGTCGTAGTCAATAACGTCACCGCGTTCTTGTCATTCAAAAGAATGGCGGTTTTTTTGAATGGCCGTCTGTATGCATGGCTTGGCAAGGAGAGTTTGCCAGGAATCCCGTCAGAAAAACCAATGTTTTTTTCCTGATGGGATTCCTGGCCCTGTGTACGAGGCTTCACCCTGCAATCTTGATACTTAGCTCTCTAACACAGATCTTGAATTCATTCCTGTCAGTCAAGTCCAATGCCCCTCTGAAACCTCAGCCTTCTGGACTCGGTGGTCGATACTTAAAAGGTAAAATTAACCCAGCCAAAGCTGCCAACCATCGGTGTCCAGTGGCATCTAGCTTGACAGTAGAGAAGATAAAAGTGAGAAGATTGTTGTCTGTCTTGACTTTAAACTCTGCCTTCTACAGGTAATCCTTCAGCTTGTCAACGGCAGCCCATTTTAGGGCCCTGAACTCTAACTTGTAGGTTGGGTAATTCTTTTTGGCAGTAATAAGACCTTAACTCACAGAAAGAACCGGGCTTAGATGTCCATCCTACTCTTGATCCAACACTCTATTGAGCACCTCTCTACTCGTGTCCGCATGCAGTTCATAAAAGCCGAGCAGGATCAGCATAGGCTGGGGCATGTGTTAGCTGCTGGAAAGCCTATTCACATTGGCCACTTCCTGTATTGATTCTTGAGACTTTCTAAGTTCTTTGACATGGCAGATTGGATCTGATGGCTTTGAATCATCTTCATCTTCCACGTTCCTTTAAAAGCTTAGTAAGGAGATATGCTATTTTAGCAAAGACATCTACAAATCTTTGGTAGTAGGAGTACAATCTTAATTCTGCCTTGGCTAGGTGGCAACAGCTTTAAACTTCTGATGATCAGTACCCTGATTACCTGCCCTGGTCTCCCCTGTGAGGAGATTCCGCTGATCGGCTCTCCTCGCCACACACTCTGTCAGTGTGAGACGAGGAGAGCCGATTACCGACACTTCCGTATTTACATGTGACCAGCTGTGATTGGACACAGCCGATCACATGGTTAAAGAGCCGCGTCATCGGCTCTTTATAGAGATCGGGTCGCACTGTGTCCTAGGAATCACGCCGTGATCGCGTGCTGCATGACCATTCTGGGGCGCCAACATATGACGTCCTCCCAGAAGGAGAGCTGCACCACTCTTCTGTCATTTGATAGTGGGTGGGCGGCAAGTGGTTAAATTTTTTTTTTTTATAGCAAAAACACTATTTTATCAAACTCTCCAGTATCTTCCCGACTATAGAAGTTAAACTAACCGGTCTGGATGCAACAAAGTGTCCAGTCCCACTGAAGGCATCAACTCCTTCACTTCACCAGCAAAGGGAGCAGGCTTCCAGTGGTCAACGGGCACTCCGTTAAAGTGGAAGTAAACTCTATCGTTTTCAGCCAAGGAAGCTGCCATCTTAGCCTCTGTTTAATTTGCAACTGCCATGATGCTGCACATGTGATCTGTTATGACACCAGCCATTGGATGGTTTGACAGTTTGGTTGAGAGCACAACCAATGTGACAGCTAGCATTTCCAGCATGCCGGAAATGTTAACTGTTTTTTTAAACTATCAAATCTATGGGTTTACTTCTGCTTTAAGTCCACTTCCAAACAAGAAGAAAATGAAAGCCAATCTCCATTAAAAACCTTGCATATGTTTTTTAAAGCATTCCAAGCACAAGCCGATCCACCTGTCCAATAGGCTAAATGTGTTTGACCCCATCTAGAGCTTATTTGTATAATAGGGCAGTGGCACAGATGGATCAGCTTATGCTTTTTTTAATCATAGGTGTATTTTAAATGATAGAGACAGAATATCAACCAAAACAAATAAGAAAAAAACATTTTTTAATCATAGGTGTAATTTAAATGATAGAGACAGAATATCAACCAAAAAAAATAAGAAAAAAACATATGATACAAATGTTACTTATTTTACTCACTGAACTGCAACTCAATTTATAACATTTGTATGTAGCAAGGTCTCTGGCCTTATCCAGTCTAATGAGGACTTTCCCTGCCAAAGATACCTGACATCCTTCTGGATGTGGTGGGTTGTGAGGCATAGTGGGTGACTGGTGGATAAAGTTATTGGGAGCCAGACACTTCTTGGATGTAAAAGAGGTTTTATTTCTCTTAACAGTCCTTTTTATATTTTTGGGGGAAAGAGGGTTAGGGCCAGGACACCCTTAAATAGTTGCAAATTTAATTGGCAGACCCTGAGACTTCAATAGGGGGACAGCCTTGCAGGGAAAGGCCCCAGCAAGGCGCCACATCTGCACATGCAGGGATGCTGTCTCCTATGGCAACAGTCTTCAACAGTTCCTAACTCAAATGTAACAGTTCCTTCAGCTTCACTACAACTGGCTCTTGTTGTTCTTCAACACTGAGCTCCTGGTCTCTCACTAGACCCTCTGATTCACTGACTCTGAATCCCTTGAGCTCCTCCAATATTTGCAGTGGTATCTCGCTCAAGCATCACCCACGCTTCCCTGCTGGGTCCCTAGCTTGGCACTCCAGATACTTCTCAAGCTTCACCCCTGCTGACCGGCTCGGTCCCTGGCTTGACTCACAAGACTGCTCTGCAAGCATCACCTCCGCTGGTTGGGTCCTTGACTTGATCACCGCCTGAAGTTTCCAGATTCTCCACCGTGCCTGTTCGGTAAGAATGCTGCTCCGGTACTTGCTTCAGTTACTCACTGTGGTCCCTGGTCATAAGGTGGTTGGTCCCTTTGTGGTGACACCTTCCCTTCTACCTCCGATCACTGACAGGTTTTCCGGCCGGCAGAACTGTTACTTCTGGTTGGACTGCAAGACGCAATCCCAACCCAGCGCTGCTATCTTACTTCTGGATAGGCCCTCACACAGCCTAGCAGCCAGATGCCTCTGGGATAGGCCTAATCTCCGGCCTAGACACACGTCCACCCAGACAGCCATCCAGGTGGCACAGACATAGGTCACCTGACTGCACCCAAATTTATAGGCTCTCCCAGCAGGCCAAGGGATTCAAGAAAACCCCTGCCCATTGGCTGAAATACCCCATATACCCATAACCTGACCTTGAATTGTCCTTCTCATATCTAGTACCACCAAGTGCCCGGCCACCTAGTGGTAGAAGAGAAAAGTACAACCAAGCCAAGCTTAGGGAGAAATCAATGGATCTCTAACAATTGACCAGGGTAACTACTTCTAGCAAGTAAATTTGTGAGGTGCATCCCTGACTAAACCCCAGGGTGCTACATCTATCATATGTTTTTTTCTGGATTTGTGGTTGATATTCTGTCTCTATCATTTCATTTAAAATACACCGATGATAAAACTTAAAAACCCTTCATTTCTTTGTAAGTGGGCAAACTTACAAAATCTTCAGGGGATCAAATAATTATTTTCCCCACTCTAGGTGCTATCTGGCTGAAGCTATCTGGTTTAAAGCTTATCTGGTTTGTAGCTGGCACATGGTCATAGAGATAGGGAATAAAGCTGAGATGTCTGCGTTACTGCATATGCATGGTAATGATGTTTTTCTAACTCAAAATGGTGCTATCGTGCATGATAGTAGTGATGTAGCACCTGGTATCTGATAAAATGGCATTGCTACTGTGTATGCACCTACTATTGTCACCTTATTTGCTTACATCACCGACAATACCACACATGTATTCAGTAAAAAGAGAAAAGCAGCGAAAAGCATTTACAGAAAAGCATTCAGCAATACGATACCATAAACTGGCACACAGCTTTCTCAACCTTTATACCCCTAAGGGTAGTACCTGGTACCACGAGTCAGCCTCTGAATTCTTATATGCTTAAGATATTCCAACAAAAAGATTTTACAATTTTATTTCCTAACTTTGTTACAGTTTACCTGGGTGTTTTCTGTGTTCCCTACACACTTTTGTATTATCCAGCTCCTCCTGTTGCATTCTTCATAATATAAAGTAAATAACAAATTGAACAAGTGGACTGTGAACCCCTTATAATAAAGGCATATAGACCCAAAAACTCAAGTGCTGAGAGCTTATAAAGTGTATTAGCATTGCACAAAGGTAATTTATTTGTTTATTAAGCTAGATTAATGCATACCAAAGGAGCATATACACTTTGCACGTAAGTCAAACAATTATTTCATACATTCTATTATGCAATCTTATTTGGTCCCTTTTGATCGAGCATTAACCAATAAAGCAGAACAGATTGTCCTGGTGACCATTGACCATGATGAAAGAAAATGATGGTAAATCTGCAATTTCACAGTTGTTAACCACACCGGGAGGTGACGAAAAAAAGCAAATAGGTACATCTGTGTAAGCTGGGATTTCCTTTTTTTTCTGTTCTGTTTTCTCTGGTACAGGAAGTGAAAGAAAATATCCCAGTATGACACGAGCAGAAAAAAAAATTACAGGATTTGTATCCATGTACGATCCAGTGGAAGAGGTACTTGTAGGTCTTGCGGGCACCTCTTCTGCCTGACTGTTTGTATCTACTTGCCCTAAATGAGTCTCTTATCTGAGTGCTGTGCCCCCCATTGGACTAATATATAAAAAATCTTAAACTCAGCTCAATAAAAATAAGCGATAAATGTTAACTTGTTATATAAAAATCTTCTCCTACTACCTCCATTAGGTGAGGTTTTAAAGACTAAAAGCTTGAACACAATGACTACTAGGAGGTTATCAAGTATGGCAGCTGCCTCCATTAGTTGAGGTTTTAAAGACTAAAAGCTTGAACTCAATGACTACTAGGATGTTATCAATTATGGTAGCTGCTATTTCTGAGCTTCGGTTTACTGAGAAACAGCCACGAAGTAAAGTCATTTTATATTCCTGAATTTATAGTTCATGTTTTTTTGGTTAAACATACATTCAGCACATATTTTGTACATGAACTTGAAGGTGTTATAAGGAAATTCTAGACCATTATTTATTTATTTTTTTATAGAATGGGGAACGTTTATCTTTTAGAGTCAGGGTAAATTGATTACTCGGCTGACTCTTTCAAGTTCTGTGTTTGGTGTAGAAAAACACAGGATCTTCAGATGCCTTGAGCGAGTAGGTTGCCTGTTAACATTTTCATGGCTATAGCAATGACTCGCTTTGGGTGCTTTCAACGATTAGTGTAGGAACATGCATTACATAGGTGCCCTGACAGCATGGCCGCTGTCCGCTGTCTATAATCTAAATTTTGGATTATTGAAAGGCTCTGTTTGTAGCAGGGTTAAGTAGAATAAGTTAATTTCTCTTTCGTTCATTGACGGACACAGCCTTAATCTTGACAAAGTGGGTATTAGCCTTCATTCAGGAGTGACTAGGCAGAATGTGTTAACAACATCAAAGCTTAACAGCCCCGCCTAGGGGGCGGTCCTACTGGCTATATCCCCTCAGCCTGCACTCAGCAGCTCAGTTTTTTCTGCCTAGCATAGGAGAAGAACATGGCTCCCTTTGGGCCCATAGGTCCTGGGGATTTTTTTCTATTTTTTCTGCGTTTTTTGTTCCTGCGATCTTCGATCAACTGCCGACTGGGTGACAGGCTGGATCCCAGATCCTTGTAGTCTCCCCAGTTTCGACCATCGAGCGTGTTCCGACCTTAGCTACGCGCTGGGTCGTCCACGACATGCCCGTCACTCTACGGGTGGCCGGTGAGCTACACGCTCCAGGGCATGCATATGACCGGTCTATACGGCCGAGTCACAGCATGCCGGGCCGACAGTTACCTCCGTAACTGCGCAGAAGATGGTCTGTCTGGGATGCTTCCAGCATAATCCACGCAGGAAGGGTAAGTAGTAATCCCCTGCTTCAGCAGGAGGACATGGCTGGACATTCCCGGGAGATCGAGTAGGGGGTCTATCCTTCCTTTCCTCCCTGCCTTCCTTCCCTCCTCCCTGGGCTCTGGAGCTAGGCTCGCTGCTGACCGGGGGTTCACCTGATGGGCTCATCTGTGGCGGGAACTGCGCTGTACGTCCGCCTACTGGGGTGCTAGTGGGCTGCCATTAAGAGTGTCAGATTTGCTTACCTTGGTGTTTCTCCCTCCATGCTGTCGGCGGCCATGTTTGCAGCACCCTCTGCCTGTTTGACCTTTATATGCTGCTCGGCGGCCATTTTCTTGTGGTCCACGCCTGTTTTGGCCTCTATCTGCCACTCGGCGGCCATTTTCTTGTGGTCTATCTGCCGCCGTTTACAGCACAGCCACTAGGGGGCCATTTTGTGGAGGTCTTTTGCCCTCTAGTGTACATTTAAACTGCATGAAACAACAGGGACACGCTGCAGAGGGTCAGACTGACACAGGCGGCTATAGATAAGCATCTCAAGCGGGATGGACGGAAGCTGTGCAGTGACCGTTCTAGGGTGGTGAGCCCTCTGGGGAGGGAGCCCCTTGTCTCTCTGGCAGCTAGGAGGGTGGGCTGTTGGTACCTTGACTGGAGTCCTTGTGTCAGGTGCGTGGGTCAGCATGGCATCAGAAGCAGACGCTTCTCCCCCTGATACACCTGAATTGGCATCTGGTGCTCCAGCAACCGCTGTGTCAGTAGACGCTATGTCGGCGTCCTGAAGGCTTTTTTTGCCAAGGTGGAAGCGGCGCGTGGGAACACGGGGGTGAAAAGTGCCCCCTCCCCCCGCTATCTTCTGGGGACAACTCTGATGCGAAGCCGGGCACAGCTACGGCTCATGGTCCTGGTTCTGACGTGTCAGAGGATGCGGACCATGGCCGGTCGGACAGAGAGGATGACACCGGGTCCGGGTCAGCACGCGATAAGGCTCTGGTAGGTGACCTTATCACCACACTGTGGGATACTCTAAAGATAGAAGAGCCTGCGGAAACGCCAGAGGCGCCAGTCCCTTTCGGGTTCTGTAAAGCCGACCCGCACTGCTAAGGTGTTTCCTTGTGTGTCTTAGCTAGACAAGCTTTTATACAAGGAGTGGGACAAACCACAGAAGGTTTTTTCGGTCCCTAAAAAGTTTGACGGTGCGTTACCCTTTTGAGGAGAGTTTCCTGAAGAAATGGACCTCTCCTCCGATAGTGGACCCTCCGGTGTCCAGATTAAACAAGGTAACCACAATTCCGGTGGAAGGGGCTCCTGCTTTCAAGGACCCTGCGGACAGGAAGGCTGAAGCGGTCACCCGCTACCTATACACAGTGGTGGGCTCGGCTGTGCACCCAATGGTGGTTGGGGCCCGGTGTCTCAGACACTCACTGAATGGGCTAAGATGCTGCTCCATGGGTTTAAAGCACATGAGGCTCCCTTGGACGAGGTGGCTATGGCCGACCAGTTGATACAGGGCCTTAAAATTGTCTGCGAATCAGCCTTGGACACTATTCCTCTGCTGTCCAGAGCTTCAAGATATGCGGTGATGTTACGCCGTCTGCTCTGGCTAAAGTTTTGGTCTGCGGACCAATCTTTCAAGAAGGCCCTGATGGATTGCCCTTTAAGGGCGACAGACTTTTTGAAGCATCCCTGGATGACATTATTAAAGATGCCACAGGAGGTAAGAGCATGCTGCTCCCACAATTCAAAAAGGGGTAAGGAGCCACGCCGTAGGCAAGAGCCCTCCTTCACTGTGCACAAGCGTTTTTTTCATCCGCCTAGTGCGGCAAGTAAACGATCCCAGGCCGATAAAGCGCCTGCTGAGGGACAGAAAACCAACAAGCTACGAACAAATCTACATCTGCATGAAGGTCTGCCCACCACCCATCCCGACTCGTCGAGAAGCCCTATATGGGGTGGTTCAAGACCTGCGGATACGCGGGGTGATCATTCCTGTCCCAGTACAGGTACGGTTTCAGGGGTTTTACTCAAATCTGTTCGTAGTACCAAAGAAGGAGGGCGTTCATCCAATCCTGGATCTCAGGGCCCTCAATTGCTTTGTGAATGTACAAAGATTCCAGATGGAGTCGGTTCGTTCTGTTGTCGCTGCCCTCCATCCAGGGTATTTTCTGGCATCCTTGGATATCAAGGACGCATACTTGCATGTCCCCATATGCACCAGGCATCAGAGATGTCTGCGCTTTAGGGTCGGGGAAGACCACTACCAAGTTGTGGCTCTCCCCTTTGGCCTGGCATTGGCACCGAGGGAGTTCACCTAGGTGCTCGCCCCGATTCTGGCCCTACTAAGACAGCGTGGCTTCGCTATCGTGGGCTACTTGGACGATCTTCTTCTGAGGGCCACTTCAAGCTCAGAATCAGAGGTGAGCTTGTCAGACCCTCCAAGACTTTGGTTGGGTGCTGAATACTCAGAAGTTAGTATTGGTACCGACTAGGGGTGCAACGGATCAAAAAACTCACGGATCGGATCGATCCTCGGATCAGTGTCACGAATCGGATCATTTTTCGGATCGGCAAAAAAAAAAAAAAACACAAATCTTGTTACACCCACCGGAGTTTTAGATTTCAGTTATTTTCAACACAAAACGGAGCTTATATGCTTAAATACAGTATTTGTAAATGCAACGGACTGTTTACGTGTTAAATTTTAAAAGCAGCAGCAAACCTGCTGACCTTACATGGTTGCTAATGTGACAGAACACCTCTGATTTTCACATTTAACTAAATGTTAAATGTGAAAATCAGAGGTGTTCCATCACATTAGCAAGCATGTAAGGTTTGCTGCTGCTTTTAAAATTTAACATGTAAACAGTCTGTTGGATTTCCAAATAATGTATTTAAGCATATAAGCTCCGTTTTGTGTTGAAAATAACTGAAATCTAAAACTCCGGTGGGTGTAACAAGATGTCCTCTTGGCCCCTTCTGCACAGTAATGATAGTGAGGAGTGTGGGGTGGAGCAAGATGGCAGCGGCGAAACGTCACTACAGCGGCCGCCGCCGGGTGTACAAAGATGGCCTCCGCTCCGGAGCTAGGACGAAGCCGTGGCCTTTCCTATGGCCGAGGCTCCAGAGTGCTCCGCAGATCGCCTGGTGTTCCGATCTGAACAGGGTTACCCGTTCGGATCACGGATCACCACCGACCTGTTGCACCACTAGTACCGACTCAACACCTAGTATATCTGGGGTTGATTCTGGAATCCTCAGAGGCGAAAGTTTTTCTCCCTGTGGGAAGGTTGCAGACCCCTCGGGCTGCGGTGCGGCAGTTGACATCCCAAAGATGGTCGTCACTCCGCTTTTGCATGCGAGTCTTGGGCTTCATGGTAGCCTTTTTCGAGGCGGTACCATATGCTCAATGCCACACTCGAGTGTTGCAGAAGGAAATTCTATCCAGATGGGACAAGTGCCCATCGTCCCTGGATTGTCCAATCCGGGTGAGCCACCTAGTCAGGACCTCCCTAGTTTGGTGGCTGACATCACCGGCACTTCTGTCCGATGAAGTCGTTCCTTCCCTTTCACTGGATGGTGGTCATGATGGACGCCAGCCTTACCGGTTGGGGGGGAGTCTGAGGGGTTCAGTCGACCCAGGGTTGCTGGACTCTGGAGGAATCCCACTTGCCGATCAATGTCCTGGAACTCCGGGCGATCAGACTGTGCCTCTCCACATGGTCTCAGAGGCTACAGGGGCGTCCAGTCAGGATCCAGTCGGACAACGCCACGGCGCAGCTGCAGCATCGGAGGTCGCTCACATCCTAAGGTGGGCAGAAAGGAGTGTACTGGCCTTGTCGGCCGTATACATTCCGGGCATGGGAGACTGGCAGGCGGACTACCTGAGTCGCCAGATGCTGGACCAAGGAGAATGGTCTCTGCACCCGGATGTGTTTCAGCTCCTTTGCCAAAGATGGGGCACGCCAGACGCAGTTTCCTGGCTTCTCGACTCAATTGGAAGGTATTGAGGTTTGTGGCCAGGTCGAGAGACCCATGGGCAGACGCGACAAATGCGTTGGTGGCACTGTGGAGTCAGTACCGGCTTATCTATGCCTTCCCTCCTCTGAAGCTCTTTCCTCATATGCTTCGCAGAGTGGAGGCAGAGGGGATTCCAATGATCCTAATTGCTCTGGATTGGCTTTGGCGTCCTTGGTACGCCGACCTAGTGCGTCTAGTAGCAGATGCCCCTCGGCGTCTACCGCTGAGAGAGGACCTGCTGTCAAAAGGTCCCATGCTTCATCCTGCTTTACAGTCACTGGCCTAAACAGCATGGCTACTGAAAGCCAGGTTCTAAGAGACCGGGGCCTGTCGGATAAAGTGATTTCTATCATGAGGAGGGCTCGGAAGTTATCCTCTAGGAAAACTTGCAAGGCCTACATATCCATTGTGAGGAAATGAGGTGGAATCTGCATACTTGTTTGGTTTCCAGAGTCCTGCTGTTCTTACAGCGTAAGACGGACCAAAAGCTTGCTTTAAGTACGATTAAGGGGCAGATATCTGCCCTGGCTGTGTCCTTGTTCAACGACCCCTAGTGGCTCACTCTCTAGTGAGAACGTTTGTACAGGGGGTTCGGCATGTGGTCCATCCTCCACTACCTCCATGGGACTTGAATAGCAGACGTCCCTTGGCGTCTACCGCTACGAGAGGACCTGCTGTCGCAAGGTCCCATACGCCATCCTGCTTTACAGTCAATGGCTTTAATGGCATGGCCTCTAGGTGCCTCAGAAGCCACCATTTGAGAACATTAGGGAAATTCCCTTGTTGACACTCTCAGAAAGGGTCTTTTTGGTGGTCGTTATGTCAGTTAGACGGGTCTCTGAGCTGGCAGCCTTGTCATGCTGTGGGTCCCTATCTGATCTTCCACAAGGATAAGGTGGTGCTGCGTCCGCAGCATTTCTTTTCTGCCTAAAGGTCGTTTTGGCCTTCCATCCCAATGAGGACATTGTACTTCCATCCTTGTGTCCTCGTCCGTCGCATCCTAAAGAGGCGGCGTTGCATTCCTTGGACGTTGTCCGAGCTCTGAGAGTATATTTGTCTGTTACTGCTCTGTTCCGGAGTTCAGACTCACCGTTTGTTTCGGTGGCTGGCCCTAAGAAGGGCCTGACGGTCTTGTCCGCCACCATCTCTAGGTGGACCCGACAGATTGTGATTCAGGCTTACGCCATAAAGGATCAGGCGCCCCCCTTTCCTGTCACGGCGCATTTGACCAGGGCAATAGGTGCCTCTTGGGCTTCTGACATCAAGCATCTGTTTCCCAGTTGTGTAAAGCGGCGACCTGGTCGTCCTTTCACACGTTCACTAAATCTTACAAGGTTGATGTGAGTGCATCTTCGGATGCTTCTTTCGACCGCAAGGTTTTGCAGGCTGCTGTTTAGAGTTGCAACTCCTCCATTGAGGAGCTCTGTTTTGTTTTGGGGTGAAGTTGTTTTAATGCTGTTCCCACCCCTCGATTTTGACACTGCTTTGGGACGTCCCACTTTGTCAAGATTAAGGCTGTGTCCGTCAATGAACGAAAGAGAAAATAGGATTTTTGTACTCACGTAAAATCCTTTTCTCTGAGTTCATGGACGGACACAGCACCCACCCCTCCTTTTTAAGTTTGTACTGCTTTTGACGAACTGAGCTGCTGATTGCAGGCTGAGGGGATATAGCCAGTAGGACCGCCCCCTGGGCGGGGCTGTTCAGCTTCGATGTTGTTAACACATTCTGCCTAGTCACTCCTGAATGAAGGCTAATACCCACTTTGTCAAGATTAAGGCCATCCATGAACTCAGAGAAAAGGATTTTACGGTGAGTACAAAAATCCTATTTTTCCAAAGTGGAGATTTCCCCTAATTTGCTGTTGTGTCCCATGGTAGGCAGCGAGGGAAATTCTCCCTGTTGAGTACACATACAGCAGTATCAACCTCACAGAGGTTCTATTCACCCCAGATAAAGCTGGAATCTCACTTTAAGTAAACAGCAGTGTGGATAATGTGGATAATGGTGAAAGAAACTATTAGAAACTCTTTTTTTATTGACCTGATTGGTTGCTATCTATGGCCTTACATCATCTTTCTGTACAACAATGTTAATGCTAAATACAACATTAGAGCTATATTGTAATCTTCAACAAATTCAACAAATTAATTAATTGTAAGCATAAGGTCCTAAGGAGGCTGAATTAATAAACAACATCATACATTAAATAGGACAGGAGCTTATGTGCATGTGTCTTTAAAATATAAAGTAGGTCTAATTTCTGTCTATATAACTTTTCATTGAACTTATATAATAATGCAATGAAGAAAACAAAAATAATCTGCAAAATGCAATAACCAATATCAGCCAATCAAACTACACAGTTCCCTAATGAAGATTAATATTCAGATGTGAGTTACAGCACACTGGTTTACGCATTATCCAATAAGCTTGTATGTAAACATCTTCTGTGCAGGGATGAGCCGAACACCCCCCTGTTCGGTTCGCACCAGAACCTGCGAACAGACAAAATGTTCGTGTAAACTTTAGAACCCTATTAAATACAATGGACTCGAACGTTCGAAATCTAAAGTGTTAATTATAAAGGCTTATATGCAAGTTATTGTCCTAAAAAGTGTTTGGGGACCTGGGTCCTGCCCCAGGGGACATGTATCAATGCAAAAAAAAGTTTTAAAAACTGCCGTTTTTTCGGGAGCAGTGATTTTAATAATGCTTAAAATGAAAAAATAAAAGTGAAATATTCCTTTAAATTTCGTACCTGGGGGGTGTGTATGATATGCATGTGAAGTAGCGCATGTTTCCCATGCTTAGAACTGTCCCTGCAAAAAATGTCATTTTTGAAAGAAAAAAAGTAATTTAAAACTGACTTGCGGCTATTAATGAATTGTCGGCTCCCGGCAATACATTCAAAAGTCATTGATTAAAAAAAAAAAAAAAAAGCGTGGGGGTTCCCCAGAATTCAATTACCAGGCCCTTCAGGTCTGGAATGGATATTAAGGGGAACCCTGCCGCAAATTTTTAAAAAAAATTGACGTGGGGTTCCCCCACATATCCATTCCAGGCCCTTCAGATCTGGCATGGATTTTAAGGGGAACTCCACCCCAAATTTAAAAAAAAAATGGTGTGGAGTCCCCCTAAAAATCCATACCAGACCCCTTATCTGAGCACGCAACCTGGCCGGCCGCAGGGGAAAAGGGGGGGGGGGGGACGAGAGAGCGGCCCCCCCTCCCTCCTGAACCGTACCAGGTCACATGCCCTCAACATGGGGAGGATGTCCCCATGTTGATGGGGACAAGGGCCTCATCCCCACAACCCTTGCCCGGTGGTTGTGGGGGTCTGCGGGTGGGGGGCTTATCGGAATCTGGAAGACCCCTTTAACAAAGGGGACCCCAGATCCCGGCCCCCCCTATGTGAATTGGTAAGGGGTACATTGTACCCCTACCATTTCACGAAGAAAACGTAAATTTTTTTTTAAAAAAAACACACAAACACCTTGAAAAAATCCTTTATTTAAAAAAAAAAAAAAAACATTCCAGCGGTGAAATCCAGTGTCCCGCGGCGATCCCGATGTCCAGCGCTGTCCTTCATTGGTTGTGCCTGAGCGGACCTGATGGGGAACTCCCTCTCAGTATTTTAAATGTATAGACCCGCCCCTTCTAAAGTTCCCCATCAGGTCCGCTCAGCGGACCAGATGCGGAACATGAGAAGGGGCGGGTCTATACATGTATTACCAAAGTGAGAGCAGTTCCCCATCAGGTCCGCCCCCTCGGTATGTCGGACCCGCCTACGTCATTGGCTTGAGCGGGGAACTTCCTTCACTATGTAAATTTAAATTACACAGTGAAGGAAGTTCCCCGCTCAAGCCAATGACGTAGGCGGGTCCGACATACCGAGGGGGCGGACCTGATGGGGAACTTTAGAAGGGGCGGGTCTATACATTTAAAATACTGAGAGGGAGTTCCCCATCAGGTCCGCTCAGGCACAACCAATGAAGGACAGCGCTGGACATCGGGATCGCCGCGGGACACTGGATTTCAGCGCTGGAATGTTTTTTTTTAAAATTATTTTAAATAAAGGACTTTTTCAAGGTGTTTGTGTGTTTTTTTTAAACATTTTTTTACGCTTTCTTCGTGAAATGGTAGGGGTACAATGTACCCCTTACCAATTCACATAGGGTGGGGCCGGGATCTGGGGGTCCCCTTTGTTAAAGGGGTCTTCCAGATTCTGATAAGCCCCCCGCCCGCAGACCCCCACAACCACCGGGCAAGGGTTGTGGGGATGAGGCCCTTGTCCCCATCAACATGGGGACATCCTCCCCATGTTGAGGGCATGTGGCTTGGTACGGTTCAGGAGGGAGGGGGGCCGCTCTCTCGTCCCCCCCTTTTCCCCTGCGGCCGGCCAGGTTGCGTGCTCGGATAAGGGGTCTGGTATGGATTTTTAGGGGGACATTTTTTTAAAATTTGGGGTGGAGTTCCCCTTAAAATCCATGCCAGATCTGAAGGGCCTGGAATGGATATTTGGGGGAACCCCACGTCAATTTTTTTTTTAATTTGCGGCGGGGTTCCCCTTAATATCCATTCCAGACCTGAAGGGCCTGGAAATTGAATTCTGGGGAACCCCTACGCTTTTTTTTTTTTTTTTTTATCAATGACTTTTGTATGTATTGCCGGGAGCCGACAATTCATTAATAGCCGCGAGTCAGTTTTAAAAGACTTTTTTTCTTTCAAAAATGACATTTTTTGAAGGGACAGTTCTAAGCACGGGAAACATGCGCCACTTCACATGCATATCATACACACCCCAGAGGTACGAAATTTAAAGGAATATTTCACTTTTATTTTTTCATTTTAAGCATTATTAAAATCACTGCTCCCGAAAAAACGGCCGTTTTTAAAACTTCTTTTTGCATTGATACATGTCCCCTGGGGCAGGACCCCGGTCCCCAAACACTTTTTAGGACAATAACTTGCATATAAGCCTTTATAATTAGCACTTTAGATTTCTCCCATAGATTTTTCGAATTTGCCCCGCAAACACCCCAATTTGTTCGCTGTTCGGCGAACGGGCGAACAGGCAATGTTCGAGTCGAACATGAGTTCGACTCGAACTCGAAGCTCATCCCTACTTCTGTGTAATAACATTTTAACAATTTAGTAGCTATAAAATATTTGCCTGGAGATCACTGGTTTGTTATGCCACATTTTTTCAATTTTCAATTCCTTTACTACGTCATATGTAAATGGTACATTATTTTAGTGTTTTCTTTAAAGCAGAGAACTTTTTGATAATAAATAAATTCATTTATAATAGCAAATTCTGGAAACGAATTGTTTCTCTTCTTTGATTATCTTCAGTTATTTTCTTTAGATAATTGTACAATGAGCCAGGTTGGTATTGAAGGTATTCATTGTATTTAATTTTGTTACTGGGCCGTGACATTGTGAATCCATCCAACAATTCTAGTTATTCTGGTATATATTCCAAAATGGTTGGGTCTTGCACAACCAAGCCCCCAACTCACCACCCCTGCTATAAACCATCGCCCTCCAGGTTTTTGGCAAACAAGTGGACTGCCAGAGTCGCCCTGAAATACAGAAAGACAGTGGTGTTGTTAGACCAACCTCATATTGATCTTTTGGCATAAATTATACCTTGGGTAGAAAAACTGCAAGGAGATCAGGAATCAGGAGCAGAAAGACAGCAAAGTCTAGAAAAGGCAAAAGGACACATGTCTATAGAGGTCAATCATCAAAAAACCTGCATCCACAGAGCACTAACCCCACAGTTGATCCAAAGGAAGGCAACAAACACATAAAGCATGGTCCAATTTTTTTGTAACAGGGAAAAAATCCTTACCTTATCCCCTAAAGCAACCAGATATTCTCCCAGTCAATACTCTGTGGTGTTATTTCTTATGAAAATTACCAGCAAGGTATTTTCTGAGCATTTAGTAACACATCCAGCTTTTTTTTAAATAAAGTAGAGTTGGCTACAACTAGCTCCTGTAAAAATTTGTTCCACATGTTCACAGCTCTTACTGTAAAGAAGTCTTTCCGTATGCAGAGGTTATACCCTTTTCTCTAGTCGCAAAGAGTGCTCCCTTGCCATTTGCAATGACCTAAAGTCAACAACTTTTCACCAGTTTTACTATATGGACAATTTATATATGTATAAATAAATAAGAAGGAGAAAGAGAACTTGTTGCTGGATGTAGAATCACCCTTGGGCAAAATTAAACTCTAATGCCGTGTACACACGACCGTTTTTCTCGTCGAGAAAAACAAAAGTTTTTCCTTTTGACGAGAAAAACGATCGTCTGTGGGCATTTTGTCGTTTTTCTCGACGAGAAAAACGGCATTAAAAACGACGAGAAAAATTAGAACATGTTCTAATTTTTCTCGTCGTTTTTCCCGACATTTTTTCCGCGGCAGTGTTTCCATAGGGAAACACTGCCGCGGAGCCCACAGACGGTCGTTTTTCTCGACAAGAGAAAAAATGTCGTGAAAAACGTCCGTGTGTGGGGAACAAGCCGTTCCCTCGTTTTTAATGTCATTATTCACGGTGGTTTTTTTAACCGCCGTGAATAATGATCGTGTGTACGCGGCATAAGGCATTAAAGGAGAGGTATGGGATTTAAAAAAAAAAAAAAACACACATCATCACTCATACTTGTGATGTTGCAGCTCTACCAGGTCGGCTCTAACACTAAAAAACGGAGCATTCACATGACCGCTGATTGCTCAGTTCTTGTTCTGCTCAGAATGGCTGTCAGTCACTGTCAGTCACTGCTCTCCACTCTGTCCCTCCAGCGCTCACTGGAGCGCTGGGCTGGAGAGGGGATGGAAGCAGATTGCTTCAGCTCTCAGCAGTGTGCTAACAGGTGGAGCCAGCTGCCAATTAGTCATCCGGGTGTATCCTGACAATATTGTCAGGAACCCTTCCAGATCCAGGAGCAGCTCTGCCACATCAGCTGACAGTGGGCAATACCTCACTATTGGCTAACTCTGGGTCAGAGGAGAGCAAAAGAACCTGCAATCATGTGACCCACAAGAGAAGTATGGCCAAAAAAGTTTTGGCACATACTACTATTTTAAATTTAATGGTAAAGTGAAACTGAGGGGAGATAATTAAACTCTAACTTAGCCTTTATTTTACTATGGATAGTTGGACCTAGTCTGCTAAAATAATCTGAAAAGATCGGAGGATAACTAGGAGCAGAATTGAAAACTTCTTTAAGAAACAATTTTTAGAACTACGTTCAAACAGGATGATTTAAACTTGCAACTTGCGCAAATACATACAGTGCATGAATCTTTAGTCCCATCAGACTCCCCAGCACAAAACATTCTAGGAGTAATCCGATAATTGTATACGTCACTGCAGAGATCTTCAGAGATTAAATTCAGGTCCACTTTTTGGAGAATGTTATTGATTGGACCTAAAATGCACAAAACCTGGTTATAAAAGTATTAAACATTTGCTAAGATATTTTAGTACATATTCTTAGGTCCACTTTAAGACATTAACCTCCCTGGCAGTATGATTACGTCAGATTTTTGAATGTCAAAGCAGTACATTGTTTTGCATGGAAATTTGGCGTTTTATATTGTAGGCCTGTAATTCTTAGGAATAACTCACTTAAATCTGTCCAAACCAGAGTCTAGTAAACATTCCGGGTATCATAAAGTTTGAAATACGGAATCATAAATAATAATATAATAAGTAACTATAAAGAATTATCAAAAATAATAATATATTAATAATAATATTTATTCAGTAATATAATCAAATCAAAAACACAGAAGTTTGCTCAGTTGCAGAATTGACGCTGTCATCACTTTCAGTGTCTGATGGCGAATTTCCCCACAAATCGCTATCGCTCAATTCTGCAAGTGATTCTAATTTACTATCGCTGTTTTCTAGCTGGTCTAAAACCGCTTTTGACGTAAAGGGACACTTTTTGGTTTCCATGGATGTTCTCAAGTTTCCAGGCAGAAAGAACAGTATATATAAAATATAAAAGTGCAGGCAGGGCACTGGACAACGCATTAGGGACAAAAGGGATGTGAAATGATTTAATACAGTAATGTAATCTTACAGATTACAGTGTATTATTTGTGTGTATGTGCTTTGTACTTTCTGAATTTACTGCCGGACTCCGCCACATGCGTCGCGACACTCGGTGGGAACGGAGCACGGAACAGTAATACATCGGGCGAAGGATCTGGCGGAGGACATCGCAGGATCCTGGGGACAAGGTAACTAACCTGTACCAGGATACTGTGATAAAATCCCGAGTGTGGGTTGGGGTTACCACTCTTGGTAATGAAAATTCACCCCGAGCCACACTCGGGAATACCGCTAGGAAGGTTAATGGGCCCAGGGCAAGTTTCAACATAATGTGATAGTATGCGATGCATACTAGCACATCATGCCTTTACCTTTCAGATCAGGAAAAAGAAGAAGAAGAAAAGTGGTTTACTTCCTCTTTAATCTATCTTTGGACAGAGCTGGAAGGAGTGTGGAAGTGCTAAAACCCCAATCAGGTTTTTATTTCTCAGAGAACTTGAATTGTATTCATCACACTCTTAAAATGATCACACACAGTTTGCGTAGGGTACTGTACTGAATTAGTGGATGGTGCCACCATGCAATCATAGGAAAATAAGGATTTTGGCAACACTGTCCTGTAACTTTGGAGAGATTTCCTTTGACTGCCTCTTGCGTATCCAGGACAGTGGAAGGTCCCCTATTGGCAGACAGCAAAAACAAAAAAGGGAGGGATAACCTTCTCCTACTCTATTTAAAAAAAAAGTTTTGGCCTCAGATATACCTTAAAATGAAAAACAAGAATCATTTTACTTTCCTAGAATAGTATTTCTCAACATTATGTAGCAACGTCTCTGGCCCCTTTAGGCCTAATGTTAACCTCCAGAGTCAGGGACAGCTGACATCCTTCTGTGTAGAGTGTGTTACAAGGCATGGTGGGTGTAATGCAAGATTAACAGGTGGGCGCCAGACACTTTTTGAATGCAAAGAGATTTATTGTCTCTTAACCCTTTTACTGCCAGAAGTACCTGCTGGTGGCCAAGTCCGTAAGCCGTACGGACCTATATTCCTGCTCTGTTATAAACTCATGGTCACTTCAGTGACCATAAACTTATATCAGAAATGTTCAGCAGACCCTGCTGAACAAAAAAAAAAACTCTGATAAGCGGCTAACCCGCCACCTCTCTACTTGTCACCCACTGCTTCCTCCCCTCCTGCACTGCATAAAATGCCTGCTCTGTCCCCCCCCCCCCCCACACTGTGCTCTGCCCACTACATCTGTCCCCCCAGCACTATTTTTTACCCCCCAGCTTCAGTGCCCCCACCGCTAGCACGGATCTCCGTGGATCAGCTGCAATTGGTGGCTCCCTCCGCTGCCACTCCCGCCGGCAATTGCAGTGTTAAACTTATTTTTTTCTTGAATGTCCTCCTCCGCTGGCACCCCTTCAGTGCCCCCCTAGCTCATGATCCCCGGTGGTCCCTCCATGTAGCTCTGCAAGCCGGCATTCTCGGCAGCTTCTGCCTGGGAGATCGGCGAGTGCAGTGTGTAAGGATGGAGAGTAGGGGGGCTGGTAAACATGAGTTTACCAGCCCCCTTCCTTTCCTAGGTGAACATAGTGAGCATTCGGTACCGATCGCTCACTATGTTCAGCTGTCACTGTGGCATAGTAAACAGTGTTTACTATGCCACCGTTATGAATGAATAAGAGCCACTATTCAGAGGCTTCAATCCATTCATAAGTATTGCAGCTGAGTCTGCAGAGAAAGTGACTGAACTCTTCAGTCCCTATCTCTGTCTAAAAAAAGAAACATTAGAGGTTTGTTTAGACCCCTGATGTCTCTCCAAAGACCCCCCCCCCCATATTAAAAAAAATGTGTAGAAAAAAATAATAGGATTTTTATAACAGCTTACCTGTAAAATCCTTTTCTTGGAGTACATCACGGGACACAGCGCATCATGGCAATAACTATGTGGGTTATACGCCACCTATAGGTGAATGGACACTGGCACACTCAAAAGACAGGAAGTCCCCCTCCCTATATATAACCCCTCCCATACAGGGAGTACCTCAGTTTTTGTAGCAAAAAAATAATAATATATATATATATATATATATATATATATATTGTGACAGCAGGAAGGTAAAGTCACCTGGTTGCATCCAGGGGGGTAGATATATTTCGCCCAGATTCAGGCTTTACGCCGATTTATACAGCTAGGTGGAGAGTTGTATAAGCCCAGCTGAGACTAGTGGGCTCATTGATGACTCATACCTCTAGGGAGAGGGCTGGGCGTCGTGCAGGCAGGGAGTTGATGAGGCCAGCTGAAGCCTGTCAGTTCGTTTAAGGCCTCTATAAAAACTCCCAGATTCATTAGATGTTAGCTCATGCCTGGAAGCAGACCTGTGTGGACTGTCTAGGGAGAGTGAACCCCTGTGCGGTGAGAGAAAGCCTGTGTGGCTATATTTTGCTTGGACATTTAAAACCAGGGACTAGGACAGCACTAGGCTGATCCCAGTCGTTAGTTAGGAAACCTGTAAGTTTAGTCAGAGGTCAAGTTGACCAGGATTTATTTTGTGTTTGTTTTTTTTGCCTTGCTGTGTTTTTGTCACTGTAAATAGAAAATAAACCGCACCTTTTTTTTGATTTTGAAAACCACAACCTCCGTCTGCTGGGCCTGTTTTTGGGTGGGGAGCCCATCCCGGGGGTCACACATACCCGCTGCCGAGCTAGCCCCCTCACAGTTGGTGGAGAACCAGTGGCAGTTTTTTTTTAAGCCAGCATGGAGGAGATACTGAAACAGCTGGCTCTAGCAAATGCCAATCAACAGCAGACAAATGCAGGTTTGCAAAGGAGCCTTGCAGCCCAGCAGCAAGCTCATCAACAGAGCCTTGCAACTTTACAACAGAGTCTGGAGGCTCAGCAACAAGCCCAACAGCAATCTGAGGCCCGCTTCATAGACCTGTTGCAGAAGCAAGAGCAGAGACTACAACAACAGATGGAAGCAGTAATGCAGCAACGTCCGCAGACCGGTGAGGAAAGCCGTCCCACTAATACCGCGTCCTTTGGGGTGAGTCGTTTATTGACAAAAATGACTGGAGAGGATGATCCAGAGGTATTTTTGACCACATTTGAAAGGACCGCTGAAAGAGAAAAGTGGCCTGAGGAGCAGTGGGCTGGACTGGTGGCTCCTCTGTTAACGGGTGAATCGCAGAAAGCTTACTATGACCTAGAGCCTGACCAAGCAAAAGACTATGTGATGCTAAAAGCTGAAATATTGGCAAGGCTGGGTGTCACCCTGGCTGTCCGGGCTCAGCGTGTGCATAACTGGACTTTCCAGCTTGGAAAACCCCCCAGGTCTCAAATGTATGATCTCATTCACCTGAGCAGAAAGTGGCTACAGCCAGAGACTTTGTCCGCACCAAAGATTGTGGAACGTGTTGTAATGGATCGGTTTTTGAGAGCTCTTCCTACTGCCATCCAAAAGTGGGTAAGCCATGGAGACCCAGAGACGGCCGATGGTCTTGTGGATCGTGTGGAGAAATACTTGGCTACAGAGAACCTGACGGCCTCTTCCAGAGACACTCGGACTTTCCACCCTAAGACCAGACCATCCCCAGGGGCGGATAAGATGATTCCAAGGGGTAAGGGTGGAGAGAGTGAGAGGGTGGGAGCTCTACCCCAAGTTTGGCGAGAACAGCCTGGGAAATCAGCGGCTCAAGAGGCGGCAAGAAGGATCATTTGCTACCGCTGCCGGCAAGCGGGACATATTGCAGCAAATTGCCCGGTTTTGGAGGAACCCATGCAGTGTGACTTTCTGACGGGCAGACGTCAGTCGCTGTGTGCGACAGTCGCATGCACTGCCATTCGGGGAACTGAGAAACATTTATGCAAAATGTGTATTAATGGTAGAAATGTTGTGGTATTGCTGGATTCAGGTAGCCTTGTGACCCTGATAAAGGCTGAGTTAGTTAAAACAGAGGTCTCTGGGAATAGCAAGGTAGCCGTTATTTGTGTGCATGGGGACACCCGAGAGTATCCAGTGACTACAGTGTGTTTCGAGACCCCCAAAGGTACCCTTTCTCATCCAGTGGGCTTAGTGTCTCAGTTACCGCATGACGCCATTGTGGGAAGGGATTTTCCGAAGTTCTGGGAACTGTGGGATGATCATGAGCCCCCCACTGGTGCCCCTATGTACCAGGAATATGATAGCCAGAACTCCTCTGAGAGTGGTGAGGACTCTCCCGAATTTCCCTTGTCAGTATTGGCAGGGGAGACTCAAGAAACTGGAGAGGAGCCCACCTCCTCAGACGAAAACCTACCGTCTGTGGAGTTTTCTGATCTTGAGGTTCACAGGGAAAACTTTGCCACAGAACAGTTGAAAGACCCCGCCCTAATAAAGGCACGGGAAAACGTAGTGAAAATAGATGGCGAGTTAGTGAACCCAGATAATACCTGCACTTACCCATACTTCAGCGTAGAGAAGGACCTACTGTATCGGGTGGCAAAAAGGGCAGAAGAAACCGTTGAGCAGCTGGTGGTGCCCAAACCTTACAGGAAGTTGGTGTTGGAGTTGGCCCATGGGCACATTCTTGGAGGTCATCTGGGGACAGAGAAAACCCGAGAGAGGGTATTACAGAGATTCTATTGGCCTGGGGTGATGAAGGACATAGAAAATTATTGTTCCTCCTGCCCTGTGTGTCAGAGGTCGGCCCCGATGCCACACTTCCGTAGCCCGCTGGTCCCTCTACCCATCATTGAGGTCCCGTTTGAGAGAATCGCAATGGATTTGGTAGGTCCTATAATCAAGTCCGCTAGGGGGCACCAGTACATATTGGTTATAATGGACTATGCCACCCGTTATCCAGAAGCGATCCCTCTCAGAAATACCTCGGCCAAAACCATAGCCAAAGAGCTATCTCTTGTTTTTAGCCGGGTGGGTATTTGTAAAGAACTGCTTACGGACCAAGGTACACCCTTTATGTCCCGGGTTATGAAGGAGCTGTGTAAATTGTTCAAAGTGACGCAATTACGTACATCTGTGTATCACCCCCAAACCGATGGGCTGGTTGAAAGATTCAACAAAACCCTAAAACAAATGTTGAAGAAAGTGGTGGATAGGGATGGAAAGGATTGGGACTGTCTACTTCCTTATTTGATGTTTGCTATTAGGGAGGTGCCCCAATCCTCTACGGGATTCTCCCCCTTTGAGTTACTGTATGGGAGACACCCAAGAGGGCTGTTGGATATTGCCAAGGAAACTTGGGAAAGTGAGAGTTCTCCCCACAGGAGTGTGATTGAGCATGTCGCCCTGATGCAAGATCGAATTGCACAGGTAATGCCCATCGTGAAGGAACATTTGGCCCAAGCGCAGTTGGCACAGCAGAGAGTGTACAACCGTGGAGCCAAGACCCGTACCTTTTCCCCGGGGGATAGGATATTGGTACTTGTCCCTACGGTTGAAAGTAAATTCCTTGCCAAATGGCAAGGCCCCTACGAGATAATGGAAAAAGTGAGCAAAGTGAATTACAAGGTCAGACAACCAGGAAGGCGAAAGCCCGAACAGATCTATCACGTTAATCTGTTGAAAGCCTGGAGGGATAGAGAGTCCCTAGTCGCAGACACTTGGTCACCAGCTCAAACTGGTTGCGTGATTCCTGAGGTTGGAATCGCAGCCACCTTGTCACAACCCCAACAACAGGAGGTTAAGGAGTTTGTGCTTCGCAACAAGGAGGTATTCTCTGAGCTGCCGGGACAAACATCTGGGGTAGAGCATGACATTATTACCCCGCCCGGTGAAAGGGTGAAGTTAAAACCCTATCGGATCCCAGAGGCCCGACGGGAGGCAATACGGGAGGAAGTACAGAAAATGCTGAACTTAGGGGTGATAGAGGAGTCCCAAAGTGATTGGTCTAGTCCCATTGTGTTGGTGCCTAAACCGGATGGGAGCTGGCGATTTTGTAACGATTTTCGTCAGTTGAACAAAGTTACAAAATTTGACACCTACCCCATGCCACGTATAGATGAGTTGATCGACCGGCTGGGAACAGCCCGATACATGACGACTCTTGACCTCACAAAAGGGTATTGGCAAATCCCCCTGGCCAAGTCAGCCAAAGAGAAAACCGCATTTGTAACCCCAGACGGGGCGTTCCAATATAAAAGAATGCCGTTCGGGTTACAGAATGCGCCGGCCACATTCCAGCGGAAAATGGACCAGATGCTGAGGCCCCATCGGAAGTATGCTGCGGCTTACCTGGATGACGTAATTGTCCATAGCACAGATTGGGCCTCACATCTGCCAAAAGTGCAAGCAGTCCTGGACTCTGTTCGGGAAGCAGGGTTTACGGCTAACCCCAAGAAGTGTACCATTGGGCAGGAGGAGGCCAAATATCTTGGGTACACCATTGGGAGGGGAGTAATAAAACCCCAACTCAACAAAGTCGAGGCCATCCAGAGTTGGCCACGTCCCAACAGCAAGAAGCAGGTACGAGCCTTTCTGGGAATCGCTGGGTATTATCGGCGATTCATTCCCCACTTTGCTTCTAAGGCTGTGCCCCTAACCAACCTGACGAAGGGGAAAGGGTCGGTCATGATTAAATGGACCCCCGAGGCTGAGGCAGCATTCCAATTCTTGAAACAAGCCTTATGTAGCCAGCCAGTGTTGTACTCACCCGACTTCTCTAAAGACTTTGTCGTACAAAGTGATGCGTCAGATGTGGGGTTAGGAGCAGTATTGTCCCAGGTCTGGAACGGGGAAGAGCACCCAGTCATTTACCTCAGCAGGAAGTTGAAGTCCCATGAGGTAAATTACGCCACCGTTGAAAAGGAGTGTTTAGCGGTGAAGTGGGCTCTAGATTCCCTTCGGTACTACCTGCTAGGTAGGCACTTTGACATGGTTACGGATCACGCTCCGTTAAAGTGGATGGCTCAAAACAAGGAAACAAATAGAAGAGTGAATAGGTGGTTCCTGGCCCTCCAGGAATTCAACTTCACAGTAAAGCATCGCCCTGGCGTTCAAATGGGGAATGTGGATGCTTTGTCTCGAGTACATGAATGCCTGATTGCTGGTGTTCCAACCCCGAGGTTAAAACAAGAGGGGGGGGTATGTGACAGCAGGAAGGTAAAGTCACCTGGTTGCATCCAGGGGGGTAGATATATTTCGCCCAGATTCAGGCTTTACGCCGATTTATACAGCTAGGTGGAGAGTTGTATAAGCCCAGCTGAGACTAGTGGGCTCATTGATGACTCATACCTCTAGGGAGAGGGCTGGGCGTCGTGCAGGCAGGGAGTTGATGAGGCCAGCTGAAGCCTGTCAGTTCGTTTAAGGCCTCTATAAAAACTCCCAGATTCATTAGATGTTAGCTCATGCCTGGAAGCAGACCTGTGTGGACTGTCTAGGGAGAGTGAACCCCTGTGCGGTGAGAGAAAGCCTGTGTGGCTATATTTTGCTTGGACATTTAAAACCAGGGACTAGGACAGCACTAGGCTGATCCCAGTCGTTAGTTAGGAAACCTGTAAGTTTAGTCAGAGGTCAAGTTGACCAGGATTTATTTTGTGTTTGTTTTTTTTGCCTTGCTGTGTTTTTGTCACTGTAAATAGAAAATAAACCGCACCTTTTTTTTGATTTTGAAAACCACAACCTCCGTCTGCTGGGCCTGTTTTTGGGTGGGGAGCCCATCCCGGGGGTCACACATACCCGCTGCCGAGCTAGCCCCCTCACAATATATATATATATGTAGCGGGCATGTACTATTTAGGGGAAACATCTGGGTGGTAGCATGACCCAGATGCACTAATTGGAAGAATGGGGCTGTGAGGACATCAGTGGTGTACAGTTCCCTGCGGCTCAGTGGGTGGCGCTGTCGCTCTGAGCCGGGGTTGAACCACTACTGCAGTGCCGTACCCTTTGTGACCTCTCACGGCAGCTGTACTGCGGGGCGGGGAACCCGCTGTGCTTGCTGGGAGAGGGTATAAAGGGGCGGACATCTTCACCACGAGGTCCGAGTCCCAGGCACCTTCAGCCTGAGGGCTGCTGTCCGTGTTCGGTGTTCAGGCGCCCTCGGCCTGTACACGAGGAGTTCGTGTTCCATCCCAGACACCTTCAGTCTGGGGTGAGGTACTCAGTCGGAGGCCTGGGGCCCAGTATCTTCTGCTGGGTCCCGCGAGGGAGGGATCGTCCCAAGGTGCCCCGGGTGTTGGGCACCTGAATCCAGGGCATAAGGGACCGGAGAGGGGACCCTTCGTGAAGCTGGTGCAGCATATTGCCAGCGTCGGGTGGACCTCCGGAGACTGCTCGGAGGGATGTCTTTCTCCGAAAAGGGCCTATTCATAAAGGAAGGTAATTCATGTTCTGTGACCGGTGGCAGCGGTACATCTAGTCAATTCAGGTCGGTGGCAGGGACCTGCTATTAGGCCTGTGGCAGGGGCCTCAACAGTTCACCCGGTCAGTGGCAGCGACCAACCTCACGGTCGGTGGCAGCGACTGTGCGCCAAGCCTATTCGCCAAAGAGGGAATAGGAGAGTTCATTGTGCCTGGGCCTACTCGTATCCACACCCTGTTTGTTTGTTTGAAGTTCAACTGATACTGTTCATATGTGAAGAAGAATAAAGGAGTGTTGGACTTTTTATGGTGTGGGGCTCTATTACTGACAGTCAAACTTGCCCTCTGCAGGAGGGCCAGAGGCTCCATCCAGAACACAGGACTCGGAGGTAAAATAGTGTTGGCCTTCACCTCTACACCTTAGAGGACATGGGCCGTAGTGAACCTCACCCTCTTCCCGCATGCCCCTAGACAAGCAAGCCATTTTATTCACAAAAGGGGGACGGAGGGTGAGGCCGCTACACGTGGGGTCTCGGTGCCGGGATTGTGTTATGGAGCCGAAGCTGACGGAGTTTGAGTGTGTCTGCCCAATGGAGTTCCGAGTAGGTCGGCCATATTGGCCAACACGCCACGAGGCACACCTTCCTTGCACAGTTTGTGGGCGTGACTTGGAGAAAGCCCGCGAACTGAAGCGCCAAAGGGGAGGAGTCGGCCATGTAAGGAGGATCACGTGGGGGCTGTGGCAAGAACTACGCAGTGCGCGATGGAGCAACAAGCCGTGACCATGTTTGAAAATGCCTCCTGGTTTCCAGTTTCTACCACCACGAGGATGGCTTTGACTAATGCTTCGGTTACGGATATGGGGATCCAGATCAAGCCCCGGGGAAGATTCGCCCTGTACTCCTGCAGAGACGTTGAGGCCCTGGGTATGATTTGTCCCGGTTGTTCGGGACTAGTGGTGCAGTTGAAGCCATTCGGGCGCTGCGAGGCCTGCGGAAAGTTCTCATTCGAGGGGGAACTGTCCTTTGAAAAGCCAAGAGCTATCTACCTCGACCGCACAGGCGCCACTACTCAAGGAGGAGGAATCACCGCTTGGACAGCCGTCCCCACACACACTGCCGGGACTGTGGAGGAGGTCTCCATCAAAGAAGAGAAATCCGAGGATGCTGCTTCGGTCACCACAGGGTCTCTGCTCCCACCGTCAAAACGGAAGGTCGGCCTGGTCAAGGCTTACTGTGGCCATGGAGGAGCTTCGCCCCGCTGCTTGCCTGGCCTCGATGGATCCGGAGGAAAGAGTCCTGGACATCGCGATACTACTAAAGGCCCAGGTGAGCCAGGGGTTGGGACTGTTGGTGTGGTTGGAGGTGTCGGGTGGTCCACAGTCGGTGGAGCCCGCTGAGGGGGGTGACTCCGAGTCTACAAGGGGTTACCTACCTGCCAAAATGTATGACACCTCCGACCTAGAGTCGCTCTCCGACATTGGAGACGATGCAGAGATCGACAAGATTTTCCGCCAGAAAGGCTGGGACAAGATACCTCTGTCCTCGTCCCATGCAAAAAGGGACTCACTCATGTCTGCAGGGGATAGTGCACCCCGGGTGGAGGCACCAGCGCCTGAGGAGGAGCCCCATCCCATGCCTGCCCTTCGGTCACTGGTGCCATCTGCATTTAACACCGGGGGGGTCAGAGACTGTCGCTGCGGGCGCCCATGCCCAAGTTGGAAGTGATCAAGGCCCCTCGCCATCCAGACTGTATTGTCTTACCAGGTGTGGGGAACAAAGCTACTATGCCTCCTTTGCCCAGGCTTCAACGCTTGTTTGGTCAGAAGGTTGCTCATGAGTACGGGTGGGAATACCCATACTTGTCAAAGGAACTGCCATATGAGGTCGAAGTCCATCGGGAGCGTTGGTACAATGACTTCATATGGACACATATTGGGGTACCACACGCCTGTAGGTATCTTGCTTGCTCTCCCAAGGCATCACAAAGGTTCAAGGACTGCAAGGCAGAATGGATGCTGGGTTGGCACATCCACGCGGATAAAGTGCTGATACGCCGGAAAGACAAGGAAGATGCCGAGTATCAGATTGAGACCATGGATCAGCATTTGAAGCCCCTTGTCCTGCCTCTTCCCAGATTCTATCTGTAGGAGAAAAGACTCCTTTCCTTTTTCCTTTTTCTTTTCCCAAGTGGTGGAACTTTCTGGAGCTTGTGTTTGCTTCTCCGGAAAAATCAGTGACTGTGCCCTAGTTGAAGGGGTGTTTGTGCTCTTCGGAGGAATGGAGACTGTTTCCGTTGTTTGTTCTCCTTTCTTCCATCCAGCAAAGTAATCATTGACTTTGGGGTAGTTAGAGCCAGGGTACAGAGAAGTTCCGTCTCAGGATTTGACAAGTGCTATGACGTGGCGCTGTCACCAGGTGGCGGTGTTGCGCAACGACATTCACTTTTCACACACACACACACACACTTCAGGAAGGAAATAATTTCTCTGCGGAGGAGTTTTTTCATTCCCACACGAACAGGGATTTGTGTGCTTGACATTTTTTTCTTTCCCCTCTTCAGAAGAACATCCCATCAAGAGCCGCTGAGAATGGGGCAGGCTTTAGCTAGTGATGTGGGAGGGGGGAAAATGTCGATGATGTGACTTGAAATGTTTTACTGTTGTGTGTTGTTGCCCTTTCCTTCCTTTTCATGTCAGGTCCAGGCACAACTGTCAGTTTTCCAAAGTTTTTGAGATTTTCAGCTAGTCTCTGGATCAGGTTATGTTACCTCCTGTTGGAGAGATGGCTTGTTCCAGACACTGGGGACATGTGTCAAATTGCTGGGGGGAGAGTGTAGCGGGCATGTACTATTTAGGGGAAGCATCTGGGTGGTAGCATGACCCAGATGCACTAATTGGAAGAATAGGGCTGTATTCTGTTCGGGTGAGGACATCAGTGGTGTACAGTTCCCTGCGGCTCAGTGGGTGTCGCTCTGAGCCGGGGTTGAACCACTACTGCAGTGCTGTACCCTTTGTGACCTCTCGTGGCAGCTGTACTGCGGGGCGGGGAACCCGCTGTGCTTGCTGGGAGAGGGTATAAAGGGGCGGACATCTTCACCACAAGGTCTGAGTCCCAGGCACCTTCAGCCTGAGGGCTGCTATCCGTGTTCGGTGTTCAGACGCCCTCGGCCTGTACACGAGGAGTTCGTGTTCCATCCCAGACACCTTCAGTCTGGGGTGAGTTACTCAGCTGGAGGCCTGGAGCCCAGTATCTTCCGCTGGGTCCCGCGAGGGAGGGATTGTCCTAAGGTGCCCCGGGTGTTGGGCACCTGAATCCACGGCGTAAGGGACCAGAGAGGGGGCCCTTCGTGAAGCTGGTCCAGCATATTGCCAGCGTCGGGTGGACCTCCGGAGACTGCTCGGAGGGATGTCTTTCTCCGACAAGGGCCTATTCATAAAGGAAGGTAATTCATGTTCTGTGACCGGTGGCAGCGGTACATCTAGTCAATTCAGGTCGGTGGCAGGGACCTGCTATTAGGCCTGTGGCAGGGGCCTCAACAGTTCACCCGGTCGGTGGCAGCGACCAACCTCACGGTCGGTGGCAGCGACTGTGCGCCAAGCCTATTCGCCAAGGAGGGAATAGGAGAGTTCATTGTGCCTGGGCCTACTCGTATCCACACCCTGTTTGTTCGTTTGAAGTTCAACTGATACTGTTCATATGTGAAGAAGAATAAAGGAGTGTTGGACTTTTTATGGTGTGGGGCTCTATTACTGACAGTCAAACTTGCCCTCTGCAGGAGGGCCAGAGGCTCCATCCAGAACACAGGACTCGGAGGTAAAATAGTGTTGGCCTTCACCTCTACACCTTAGAGGACATGGGCCGTAGTGAACCTCACCCTCTTCCCGCACGCCCCTAGACAAGCAAGCCATTTTATTCACAAAAGGGGGACGGAGGGTGAGGCCGCTACATATATATATATATATATATCCCAATAAGAGGGGCGGGACATCTGTGTCCTGTGATGTACTCCAAGAAAAGGATTTTTACAGGTAAGCTGTTATAAAAATCCTATTTTCTTTATCGTACATCACGGGACACAGAAAACTATAGTAATAACTATGTGGGATGTTCCAAAGCAATGCCATCTGAGGGGAGGGAAACACAAAGCAAAACGGCCGCCGATAGGCGTGAGGACTTATACTGCCACCCGCAGTACACTGCGCCAGAAGGCGGCATCCTCCTGCCATCTTACCTCCATCTGATAGAATTTTGTGAATGTATGTACTGACGACCAAGTAGCGGCCTTGCAAATCTGAGCCACAGAGGCTTGGTGATGCACTGCCCATAAATCACTGACTGCCCTGGTAGAGTGCGCTTTAACCTGAAAAAGCGGAACCTTTCTTTTCAGACCATAAGCCTGACTAATCACATGACAAATTCACTTAGCAATAGTTGATTTTGATGCTGCCTGTCCCTTTCTGGGGCCGTCTGGCAGTACAAACAAAACATCAGTTTTCCGCATCTGAGCTGTCGCCTTCAGATAGGTCTTGACTGCTCTCACTACATCGAGAGAATGTAACAATCTTTCTTCTGCAGAACGAGGTTCTGGAAAAAAGGAAGGCAGGGAAACATCCTGGTTCAGATGAAAACCTGACACTACCTTAGGCAAAAAGTTTGGGTGAGGACGCAACACCACCTTGTCCTTATCAATCAAGTATGGCTCTTTACAGGAAAAAGCAGCCAATTCTGCCACTCTTCTTGCAGAGGTTACCGCAACTAAGAACACCCATTTCCTTGTCAAAATAAGCAAAGGAATATTGTGTTTCGGCTCAAAGGGTGGTCTCTGCAAAACTGAAAAAAATAGATTCAAATCCCATGGGCACAAGGGTGACCTAACTGGCGGAGTTATCCAAGTTACCCTTTGTATAAAGGCCCGGACCAAAGAATGCGAAGCAAGCAGCCTTTGGAAAAATACTGCCAAGGCCAAGATCTGACCCTTGATCGTACTCAAGGCTAGCTTAATTTCTACCCCCAACTGTAGAAAGGCAAGAATTCTCCCTATGACATACTTTCGAGGGTGCCAACCCTTGACTTCACACCAAGAGACATAGGCTTTCCAGACCCTATAATAAATGGTCCTAGAGGCTGGCTTTCTAGCATTAATCAGGGTGGTAACTACTGAACCTGAAAGCCCTTGACTCTTTAGAATGTGGGCTTCAATAGCCAAACCGTTAAATTTAGCGATTGTAAGGCAGGATGGAATACCGGCTCTTGCGACAGCAGGTCTGGACGAGACGGAAGAGTCCATGAATCCCCTACTGCCATCTTCATGATCTCTGCATACCAGGATCTCCTGGGCCACGCCGGAGCTACTAGGGTTACCATCTTCCCTTCCGCCTTGATCCTGCAAAGAAGCCGCGGTAGCAGCTGAACTGGGGGGAATGCGTAAATCAGTGAAAACTGATCCCACGGGGTCACTAACGCATCTGTCCCGAGCGCGAGTGGATCCCTTGTTCTTGACACAAAGCTGTCCAACTTCTTGTTGAACCTGTATGCCAACAGATCTATGTCCGGGGTACCCCATCTCTGGCATATGGCCAGAAAAACATCGGGATGTAGGGACCATTCTCCCGGGAACAACTGTTGGCGGCTCAAGAAATCTGCCTGCCAATTCTCCACTCCTGGGATGAAGACTACAGATAGACAAGGAACATGTTCCTCTGCCCAAGCCAGAATATGGTTCACCTCCCTCTGGGATGCGTGACTTCTGGTGCCCCCCTGGTGATTGATATAGACCACTGCTGTGGCATTGTCGGACTGTATCCTGACGGGACAATTCCGCAGCCTGAACGTCCAGGCCATTAGAGCCAGACGTACTGCCCGAATCTCTAGGATGTTGATGGGCAAGGTCTTCCCTTCTCACATTGGGTAACCCAAGGCTTGGGTCCCTTATTCCAGACAGTCAGAATACTGTAACAGTCTTGAATAAAACTGAGCATAGGGAACCGCTTCAAATGAAGCCATCCTCTTCCCTAGCAACCTCATGCAAAGGCGAATGAAAGGACCCTTCCTTGCCCTGACCACCTGGACCAGTTTTTTATAGCGTTGACTTTTGTCTGAGGCAAACACACTCTTCTTTGGGCTGTCTATAACCGGACCTAAACTTTTTTTATTTATTTTTTAGGGTGAGAATCCAACCCAGGTGTTCCAGATACTTGACCGTGCTGGACACACCCTGGTTTAACTGAGCCACTGACTGATCTATTAGCAACAGGTCATCCAGGTATGTCATTACTGCTATACCCTGAGCCCTTCGTTTCGCCAATGATGGGGCCAGAACCTTTGTAAACACTCAGGGAGCGGTGGCAAACCTGAAGGGTAAGGCCACGAACTGAAAGTGCCGGTGCCTTACCGCAAGACACAGGAACTTCTGGCGAGCGGTAAAAAATTGGCACATGCAGATATGCATCTTTGATGTCTATTGACGCTAGAAATTCTCCTCCCCGCAAGGTGGAAACGACTGACCGGATTGAATCCATGCGAAAGGAGCGGATGTTTAAGAACTGATTCAGATCTTTGAGATCTAAATGGGTCTGACATCTCCAATCGGTTTCGGTACCGTGAAGAAATTTGAATAAAACCACATACCCTGCTCTTCTGAGGGGTCTCTATGATTACACCCTGAGACATCAATCGGTCTAGCACCAGAAATAAAGACCTTATTTTCATTGGGTCTTTGGGGAGTAGCCTAGGGCTACCACAGGGATGACCCATCCGTCAAGGATCTCTTCTTGCCAAGCCCCTGAAAACCACAGAAGTCTTCTCCCCACCTCGATCGAGCGGGGGCGCCCCTTCATAAGGAGGCCTTGGGGCTCTGTTTTGTAGGCTTCTACCCTCAGGCAATTCTGTAGTCCTATGCAAACACATAGCTAAATAGTTCCAGAAAAAAGTACATACATATACAGATTTAATGTATGCAGCAGGTGTTAAAGCAATATGCCTCTATGGAAGCGTGCGTTCATGGAAGCATGAGTCCATACAAATATGCTTTAAAGGAACATTTTTGAAAAGTGTGCGCTGTACACACGCATACATGTAGCACGTGTGCCATGGAACAATCATCTTTGCAAAGCAAGCATGCGTTTCTGAAACATGTTATGCAACATTACGCAACCTGTATCTATGCAGACATGTATTCCTATGCGATCATGAGGAATCATGTATATTTAAGAAAACATGTATTAACATGCCTCATTCTGCAACCATGCATCTTTAGGTGATCATGCAACTTTAGGTGATCATGCACCCTTATGCGATTCAGCATCTTTATGTGATGAAGCACCTTTATGCGATCAAGCATCTTTATGCGATCAAGCCTCTCTGTGCGACCAAGCACCCTTGTGTGATCAAGTACCCTTGTGCGATCAAGCACCCTTGTGTGATCAAGCATCTTTATGCGATCAAGCATCCTTGTGCGATCAAGCATCTTATGCGATCAAGCATTCTTATGCGACTAAGCATCTTTATGTGATCAAGCATTTTTATGCAAATATGTAAAAACCATGTATACCAACATAAACATGCATCCTTAAGTGATGCTGTCACCTTATGCGATCACGCGTTTTTATGTGATCAACAATAAACATGTTTTGTTTTTACACAAACATGTCCAAACATGCATTTTGTACACCCATGATCATGTATTTTTATGCAAACATGTGAGCTGGTAAAAAATTGTTATCTCCAGCAACTGTGTGCTCCAGCAACTGTGCGTTTCAGCATCTGTGCGTTTTAGTAACTGTGCGTTTCAGTAACTGTGCGTTTCAGCAACTGTGCGTTTCAGCAACTGTGCGTTTCAGCAACTGTGCGTTTCAGCAACTGTGCGTTTTAGCAACTGCGTGCTCCAGCATTCCAGCAAATGTGCGTTCCAGTAGTCGTGCGTTTTAGCTAGTTTGTAAGCAAGCACCTGCTCAACTGCAGTTGATCCCATACTCAGACCTGCAGGATACCAAGCACATATGCACTATATTGGAGATACAACTCCCAAAAATGCACCCATGCTCATGTTTTCTCAAACATGTACTTTGAAATATGCAATAAATTTGCAAGCACGTATATTATGCTGTTCCTGCCTACAAGCAGCTAATAACACTTTTAAAGTGAACTGCTAATCATCCAGGGGTGTATCTACTTACAGATGTATATGCCCCTCGGATAGGCAGAAAATATGCAGCATGTAATTATGACTTGTCTGCACCCAGCTCCCCCAAGCAAGTACTCACACACTCACGGCTCACCACTCTGTCTCCAAGGCCTATCTGAACCTGTCCCACATGGCATGGCCTCCCTTCCTCTTCCTGCCTAAATAAAAAAAAATAGGCTAGACTTGAGCGAACCTGCGCCAAACCTTTAAGCCTCATACACACGACCGGTTTTCTCGTCAAGAAACGACAAGAAAACTGTTGGGAGAGCTTTCTTGCCGAGAAAACCGCTCGTGTGTATGGTTTCTCGTCGAGAAAACTGCCGGGAATCTCAACGAGAAAAATAGAGAACCTGCTCTCTATTTTCTCGTCGGGATTCTCATCGGCCTGTTTCCCGACAAGAAAACCGGTCGTGTGTATGCTTTTCCGAGTCTTAAAAAATTGCGCATGCTCAGAATCAAGAATAAGACAGGAGCGCTCCTTCTGGTAAAACTAGCGTTCATAATGGAGATAGCACATTCGTCACGCTAAAACTAACTGAAAGCACGAAGACTGAAAAGCGCGAATCGTCTCTCCCCAAACTTTTACTAACACGCGGTAAACAAGAGATCAACAAAAGCAGCCATTGGAATCGAACTCCCCTTTATACTGCCGTCGTACGTGTTGTAAATGACCGTGCTTTACAACGACGAGATTTGGAATTGACAGTGTGTATGCAACGAAAGCTTGACAAGAATCTCGTCGAGAAAAACGACGTGGTTTTTTTTAACGACGAGATTCTTGGTCGTGTGTACGAGGCTTCAGATTTTTGGAAAAATTTGGATATTTACATTTTTGCGTACGTTCGATTGTCACCATTTTGCAAAAAGGCGCAATGTAAAAATGTTATTTTTTTGTTATTTATTAACTCCATACAGGTTAAGCTTTTATATTTAGTAGGGATTTAGCAGAAATTTTGTCAAATTAGCTGTGTTTTTATCGGCTAATAATGGTTTTAGTGTATTTTTTGCGAATATATTGTTTTGATAAACATTTGTGCAAATACCGCAGGGTCTAAAAAAATATTTTTATTCTAGAGATCATATACTTTCAGAAAATATTTGGCTTGGGGGGTCTTTTACTCATTCTTAAAGCTGTAAGGGAGCAATGAAAACCTTCAGAATGTAAGAGAAATTTGGATAGTTACACTTTAGCGTCTGTTCGATTTTCACCATTTCGCAAAAGCACAATTTAAAAGTTACAAATATTTGTTATTTATTAACTCAATACAGGTTAAGCTTTTATATTTAGTAGGTATTTTGTAAAATTTGCTGTGTTTTTATCTGCTAATAATGATTTTAGTGTATTTTTAACAAAAATATTGATTTGATAAACATTTGCGCAAATATTATTGTGTCCTAAAAATCAGTAGCACATTATTTGTATTCTACTGGTCATGTGCTTTCAGAAAATATATGGTTTGGGGGGTCTTTAACAAACTCAGAAAGCTGTAAGGGAAAACTAAAAAAAAGCAATGGAAAAGAGGCAAAAATGGCCTAGCCACCTGAGGTGTAAAAATGGAGCACAGGATCTGGCAGCGAAAGGGTTAAACAGAACTGTGGGAGAGAGGGTTAGGGCCAGGACACCCTGAAATAGATCCAAATATAATTGTCAGACTCTAATGCGGCGTACACACGATCGTTTTTCATGCAATTTTTTTAACCAACGTTTTTCTCGTCGTTTTTTTTCAGGTTTCCTCTCAAGCCTGTCTTGCATCCACACGATCATTAAAAAAAACGCTCGAGCAAAGCGCAGTGACATACAACACGTACGACGGCACCATAAAGGGGAAGTTCCATTCGAATGGCGCCACCCTTCATGTTAGTAAACTTTGTTGAGCAGCGATTCGCGCTTTTCAGCCTCGTGCTTTTCAGTCCGTTACAGCGTGACGAATGTGCTATCTCCATTACGAACGCTAGTTTTACCAGAACGAGCACTCCCGTCTCATACTTGATTCTGAGCATACGTGTTTTTTTTCCCCTCGTAAAAGCATACACACTATCGTTTTTCACGTCGTTAAAAAAAACGACATGAAAAACGACGTGAAAAAATAGAGCATGTTCGAAATTTTTAATGGCCGTTTTTCACGCCGTTAAAAATGCTCTGGAGCATACACACGATCGGTTTTAATGGGCATTTAAAAAAATAGCATTTTTAACGGCATGAAAAACGATCGTGTGTACGCCGCATAAGGCCGGGTTCACGCTTGTGCGACATGACAGCTGTCCTACTTTGGATCCGACTTTGCCCTGCGACATGAAGCCGACATACGTCCGACTTTCAATGAACGGGGATCCGACTTGGATCCCCGCCAATACCAGGCACTGTGTTTGGTATGAATCTTGAGGGGGAACTCCATGCCAAATTTTAAATAAAAAAAAAACGGCATGGGTTCCCCTCCAGGAGCATACGAGGCCCTTCGGTCTGGTATGGATTTTAAGGGGAACCCCTAAGCCGAAAAAACGACGTGGGCGTCCCCCTCAAAATCCAAACCAGACCCTTATCCAAGCACGCAACCTGGCAGGCCGCAGGAAAAAGAGGGGGAACGAGAGAGCGGCCCCCCTCCCTCCTGAACCGTACCAGGCCGCATTCCCTCAACATGAGGGGGTTTGGTGCTTTGGGGCAGGGGGGCGACCTGCGGAACCCCCACCCCAAAGCACCCTGCCTCCATGTTGATGAGGACAGGGCCTCTTCCCGACAACCCTGGCCATTGGTTGTCGGGGTCTGCGGGTGGGGGCTTATCGGAATCCGGGAGCCCCCTTTAATAAGGGGGCCCCCACCCTATGTGAATGAGTATGGGGTACATCGTACCCCTACCCATTCACCTGGTGGAAAAAAAAAATGTCAATAAAAAAAACACTACACAGGTTTTTAAAGTAATTTATTTCACAGCTCCGGGGGTCTACCACCAACTCCGAGGGTCTCTTCCGACTTCGGGGGTCGAAGCATGTGACTGTGACGTCATGGGAGCATGTGGCCACCCGGAGCATGTGACTGTGACGTCATGAGAGGCCTATATAAATCGTTGCGGACCGCACACCCAGCATTACAGCGGGAGGAAGCGACCTATCAACATCGAGGAGGAGAAGAGGGAAGAAGGCGACGAAGAAGACCGGGCCCCCGCTAGCAAAAGAGCTGGAAGAAGATAGCGGAGGCCCGGCAGAAGGAAGATAGAACGAGCGAGAGAAGAACCGGAGAGTGTGGAGACGACACCGGAGACCCCCGAAGTTGGAAGAAGACCCCCGAAGTCGGAAGAACCCCGGAGCTGCCTAATTACTTTAAAAACCTAGCAGCCTGGGGCAATACAACACACGTCCACCCAGCCATCCAGGTGGCACAGAACCCCGATCACCTGACTCCACCCAAATAAATAGGCTCTCCCAGTAGGCCAAGGGACCCAATAAAATCCCTGCCCATTGGCTAAGACACCCCATTCATTCCTAATCTGTCCTTGCTATGCCCTTATCTTATCTAATGTTACCAGCTACAACGCCACCTAGCAACAGAAGAGAAAAGTGCAGCAATTCCAGAATTAGGGGGAAATCAATTGATCTCCTAACAATTGGCCAAGGCAACTATCACCTGGCAACTAAATTTGATAGCAACCCTGCCTAAACATTAGGGTGCTACAATTATTTAAAGAGGAACTGCAGTCTGCTCACATAATTTGTAAAAAAAAAAAAAAAAAAACATCTTTGCCATTCTGAAACTTTCCTCCAACCACTTTTCATAATATTTTATATATATATTGTAAGATTAGGGGTTATCAGCTCTCGTAGTAGATGCATTTTTCCAGTGATTCAAGCCAGTCAGGAACTCTATTTAAGGGCATGGTAGCCCACTTTTATTTAAAAGCACAAAAAGTTCACAAATACATCAGTTGCCCTCGCAGGGGGGTTCCACCATTACTGTGTCTTGCATACTCAAAAGTTTACCTCCTGGCTTCCCCTCTTGCGATCTGCCTGTTCAGGCCTTTAGCCTAGGCCTTAGGTCTGCTCCTCAGAACAAACAGTTTCCAAGAGATAAGCTCACTCCTCGCTTACTCCCGGTCAGCACCTGGTTGTTTACTTCACCAATGACATCTGCCTCCTGTAGACATGCATACTCTGGCTGCACCCATGCAGCGCCTGACTCCTCTCCAAGGGATGGGAGTCCACCTGACTCCCATACACAGACTTCCTGTCTGTTGGGTGGAGCCCTGATCCATAGTCGTGTCAGAACTAAATAGCCCAAGACACAGCTGTTCAATCAGCATGTCTTTCTTTACCAAATCTGGCGTAAACCAACACTCTTTAAGGACGTACAGGGTCTCACCATCACATATCCTCCCCCCCTGTTTCGAACCGGAGGGAGGAACACACAAACCCGTCACCATAAATGGGACACTTCTGTGCCAGCCATTGGCTGCGAAGGCCCATTTCTTTTTCCGGGTAGGTGTCCACCAGCACTTCACTTTGACGCCTCTGTACCACCTATCAGTAGCAGGAGTCCTAATCTGCCCAACCTTTTCTCTAAAGGGGCACTCCACCAGCACTTCTTCCTGAACCGTGGGCTCCCACTAATCTCTATCCCTTCTACCTTCTGGCCTCAGGATCCTCCTTTTTTCTCCCACAGACCTACTCTCCCGGGACTGTTGGGGACCCACTTCTATAAAATCTGTCAGGGACTGGCCACTCTCACTACCTGACGCAAGAATTATCAACAACATTTGTTTCTCAGGTTCACTAACCCCTGTGTGGTTACCCTTGGCAACCAAACCATCTAGGATCAACACCATATCCTTCCGTTTAACCTCAATATTATCATTGGGACCTCTTGTCCCCTTGTTTGCTAGGACAGTATCTATGAAGGGACCACCTACAGGCAAGCAGTTACTCCCTATGGGACAGTCCCGCAGTTTCACATCGCCCCCTGTTGTCCAACACTCCAATAGCAATTGTCCTACCAACGCACATTTTTCACCACATTTTTCCACATCAATATCTTTAACTATTTCTGTGTCCATTGGTACCTCAACCAATAGCTCAGAGTTGTCTGACAGTGCTCTACAGTGCCTCTCATACACTTTTCCATTACAGTTACCATCACTGTTATTTCCTGTCAAAGTGTCTCTGGGTACCTCAAACTGCACCTCTCTGCGAGTGATAGACTGAATTCCCACTACTGCCACGTCCGTTCCGGGCCCTTCCGTTACATGAGTTGTAGCAGGTGAGACAGTACACGCGCCACGTACCAACCACTGCTCAGCCGCACCTCACCAGCAGGAATGCACCCCATCACACCAGCATACGGAGAGACTTCCTCTATGTCTATTATCTCTAATTTCTCCAACAATTCCCCTGAGCGCCTTCCGTACATAACCGCCGCTGGAAGCACTCTCGAAGAGAACTGCGAAACAACAGTGCAGCAACCAATTTTCATCAACATTGCCTAACAACGCATGTATCACCTGCGTCCACCAATTGGTACTACGCAGTACCATGTCGCCCTTCTGCTGTGGATACATGCAGGTGTACATTGGAAAGATTTTCACCAATTCCCACAATATCTCAGTTATTTCTAGACATGCCGCATCTAAACACAGAACTGTAGGAACTTTTCTGTTACCAACGATGTGGAGGGGCTCATTTGCTAAGGCGTGAGAGGCCGAGACACTTAAAGAGACCTCTACCTCAGAGGCAACTAACAAAATTTGCGGCTCCCGCTGAGCACTGCCAATCGCATGTGTCACACTCATTCTCTCACTTTCAGCAACACTGAGCCCTTCCAAATCGCTATCCATTACCTCATCAACCTGACGTTCAACATTACTCATCTCTTTTACTATGGTCAAAACCTCTGCCATGTATGCGCCCTTTTCATATCCTTCCAACTGGAGAGGGTTAATTTCTGCAAAAGCCAATGCTCCTGTGTCTACCGGCTCTGCAGCCTCTCCGTTTAGCATAGCAGAAATTGTGTCCACTCCACTGTTACCCACTGAGCCTTCCTTGTTTAAATGCCCTTGTGGCAAAACATTTTTAAACACAACAAGCTGCAATAACATAACTTCACCACTTTGCTCGGGTGGCGCTTCACTAAACCCATGAGGACTGTCAGCAGTGACAGACCGTAGCAACTCATTATCACTACAAGCAATTTCAAACATTTGAGTTTTACCATTTTTCTCATCACCAAGGTCAAGAACCCTCTTATCTATCAGAGCGGCACCACAGTTGTCCCAGGCAACCTCTGGCTCCAACACACAGAGCTCCCTGGAGGTTTCCAAGGACACCTCTGCAGCCTTAGATACTGTTGCCAAGGGGAATCGCATATCCTGCTTAGCGATCACCCCTACCTCATTAAGCATCACATTACCATAAGCACATGTATCATCAGCATTCATAAACATAGCAGTTTTATAAACTCTATCAAATTGTCCTTTGTCAAAACGCATGGCACCCTGCGTGCCACTCAGCACACCACCCTTTCTCTCCAAAGGAATTATTTTGCTCACTAGGGCGTCTTCACAGTTGTCCTGGGAAACCACTTGCCTCACCATTGCAGGCTCCTTGGTGGTTTCCCTTGGCAACTGCGCAGCACCTGTCACTGTCACTAAGGAACATGGCATACCAACTGCTTTGGTCACCCCTAGCACATCTCTCCCAGCACTCTGATGGATTACCTTAGGTGTACCCAGAGTCCATATGTCCTTTTCAATTTTTGACCTCGCTGCAAGCAGGGTTTTAACCTGTGTCTCCCCACTGATCTGGGTAGCACACTGCAGCAAGTTCATTTTTACACCTTCAGTGGATCTCCCCTCTGGGGTCACTTCCACTTTAGTGTGAGCAACCACACATTTAGTCTTTCCCATGATTTTAACAGGAACAGTCTTACCATTCTCTTTAGCAGGGGTTGAAGGCTTCAATTGAGGGTGTTGTCCCTTCTTTGCTGTGCTCTCACAAGATGACGCCCCTCCTGGACACAGGGTAACATTACATCCCTCTTGGATTTTTCAACATCGCCTGCAGGCAAAACAAATTTCCTGTTGCCAGGGGTAACAGCAGACCCACACACCTGGTCATACCCCTTGCAGGATGCTGGATATGATAGGCTCTTCTCTGGGGTTGCAGGCAAAGCATTAAGCCCAACAACACGATCAGCAGCTGTATTCCATAAGCTTGGACAAGAAAAGATCCCGTGGCCCAACTGACCACATTCCAGGCATGGCACTTGGCGACTTTCTCCTGTTGCCAAGGGAGACGACACTCTCCCAACATGCAGACTTTCACTGGTATCTCTATGAGGATGGTGATATACCTCCTCTCTGTAGCTCCTCCTTTCTGAAAACATACTTTCTCCGGTTGCTATGGGAGACCACATTCTCCCCGCTGATCTTTTCTAGCGCTCTCTAGATTGGATTGCTCCTAGGAAATTTTCGTAGTCATCTCGGTTACTATACATCCCACGGTACACCTCCTGGTACTCCTCCATCAGAAAAGGTTGCACCAACTCAACCCAGCGAATTCTGGGCCATCCTCTGTAGGAAGCAATCATCGCAAACTCCTCCAAAAAATCTCCAACATATTCCGAAGGTAACATAGGCCGTATGAAGTCAGCTGTACGGATTTCTGCTTTGTTGCCACGGGCAACCGCACCCATCTGCTCACTCTTTACACTCAGAGCAGACTTCTCATACCTTTGCTTTGGTGAAGCCCGGGACAAAGGGCATTTAGAAACTTCATGCCCCCACTCACTGCACCGCAAACAGCGCACTTGGTTCTTAACCCTTTGCACATTATTAGCTGGCCATCTTGCATCAGCGTTGCTAGGGGCAACAGCATGTCCTTCCCCTTTAACTTGGTTCAGTGCGGCCAAGTGTCGCCTGCACCAATCTACTGCAGACTCAGACTTTGGTGAACTCTCCATACTTGCAGTCACCTGTGCACTTCTTTCACCAGTGTTGCTAGGGACAACACCAGCTCTGTCTCTCATCTCAGCAAACATGGCTTCCTTTTTGCGTTTTGACCACCCCATCAATGCAGTCAGGCCAACAATTTTTTTTTTAACACAGTTCCTTTTAACACAGGAAAAATTTGAAGTACTGTCTCCAAGACTTGCAAACAGCACACTTTCACATGCAGACTTCACTCTCTGCTTGAGCTCACTTCCACAGGCACATCACCTGTATACAACACAGTTCATTAATTGAACTCCTGTGCAATGCAGTTCGCCTGGCTGTCCCACACAGCTAACAGCAGTTCACTGCAGAAAACTTTGACTTTCATTCAGATTGGCTGTTCATCACAGTATTGCTGCAAAACACACAGTTACTTTTTACTCACTGTTTTGGTATGCGAGGATCTGGAACTCTTCCAAAAACTGCCTGCATTCACCACCATATGTAAGATTAGGGGTTATCAGCTCTCGTAGTAGATGCGTTTTTCCAGTGATTCAAGCCAGTCAGGAACTCTATTTAAGGGCATGGTAGCCCACTTTTATTTAAAAGCACAAAAAGTTCACAAATACATCAGTTGCCCTCGCAGGGGGGTTCCACCATTACTGTGTCTTGCATACTCAACAGTTTACCTCCTGGCTTCCCCTCTTGTGCGAGCTGCCTGTTCAGGCCTTTAGCCTAGGCCTTAGGTCTGCTCCTCAGAACAAACAGTTTCCAAGAGATAAGCTCACTCCTCGCTTACTCCCGGTCAGCACCTGGTTGTTTACTTCACCAATGACATCTGCCTCCTGTAGACATGCATACTCTGGCTGCACCCCTGCAGCGCCTGACTCCTCTCCAAGCGATGGGAGTCCACCTGACACTTCCTGTCTGTTGGGTGGAGCCCTGATCCATAGTCATGTCAGAACTAAATAGCCCAAGACACAGCTGTTTAATCAGCATGTCTTTCTTTACCATACCAAATCTGGCGTAAACCAACACTCTTTAAGGACGTACAGGGTCTCACCATCACAATATATACTCTGATTCTGTACTTGCCATTTATGCTGTAGAAATCTCCCTCCACTAAGTCTGGCTGCAACCATTTTAACATGTGGGCAGCTGAAGCTGCTGCCTGTTCACTTCCTGGATTTACACAGACACACCAAGGCACACCTCCATCTCTGCAGCCCTGCAGCTCTCATTGGTCCTCCTATGACTCATCCTCCCTCCCTTCCTGGCAAACTCTCACAAGAGTAAGGCTTAATCTACACGGGACATTTTGAAACCTCTCCTGAATGATGCAACTTGACAGATAGTAACCTCAGTTTAAAAACGTCCATTTTGCCGCGTTTAGCCGTGTTTGCGTTCAGGAGCGTTTTTCTTTAACAGTCAAAAATGTATCTGCATTAAAAAATGCCTGTAAACAAAATGCGGCTAAATGCGAGTTACCGCGTTTACACGCGTTTGCAAGCTGTTACTGCCTAGAAACTAATATAAATGACCCTGTGTACATATACCGATATGATAACAGGGGGATCAGGGGCAGCTGAAAAAAACACCCAACTGCTCCTAAACATCCATTTACCAGCAGCAGTGTACATGAAGCCTTAGAGAGAGCTGTGCATGATGTCATAAGCCTAGGCTAATGACCAGACAAAAAACAGGAAGTGGGCTGTATAAGGTATTGACTGGCAGAAAAAAATAAAAAGTTTTACTAACCAAAGTTAAAACAACAAGGGCAGAAGATTTAATAGATGGAAAGTTGAAAAAATGACTGAAGGTCCGCTTTAAGAATGTATTGTTAGGGTTCATTAGCCCTAAATACCATGTACTGCATTTATGAGTGTTACAATGTGTTGAAGTGTGTTATGCTTTTAAAAGACTTCTTTCAAATTCAAATAGAACTATGAGCAAAACGGTTTTCTCATTTTGGATAGAGTAAGGGAGGGTTATAACCCCTGTCAGATGTTTTGCCATCAGTGTCCCATTGGGGAGATTTCCATTCACTTCTGTCCCATGGCCAAACAGGAAGTGAGAGGAAATACCTAGCGCTCCCCCTAGGTCACCAGAACAAGTGTCCCCCCTATTCCTGTTCTGGGGACAACCCAAAATGTTGGGTTTTCTTTTTACTTTTGATGATAATGTTAAAGAGGACAAATAGAGAGGGTAGACTTCCTAAAGGGGGTAGAGGTTGCAATAAAAACCGGTGGCTCTAATTAATCTCCACTCTGTCTGAAACTAAAGAAAAAACTGAAAATTGTATCCTACTTACTGCAATTTTCTTTTCCTGGTGCCTATCCATGGCAGCATACATATAATAGTAGTCCCGCCTACTTCCTCCCACAGGACCAGTGCATAGCTATAAAAAGTTAACACCCACACAACAGCCCATTCCTGGTACATCGCTGGGGACAAACTGGGTGGGCTCGATATGCTGCCATGGATATGCACCAGGAAAATAAAATTACTGTAAGTAGGATACAATTTCCTGTTTTCCTGGTGCCTCTGTGAAGGAATGTGATGAGCATAATGTTAAACTAGAAAATGTCTATTCTCTATGCATCTTCACTATACTATAAAGTCTATATTTCTTTTGTTTGTACACAACTGCTGTAACTTTTCCTTACTACATATGGCCTCTAATAACACCCCCTCCCATCGAGAAAACTGGAGAAGACAGAAAATGGCGGATACCCTCTTCTCCCACACATCTTTGGAATGCGGATATGAAGATAGGACCAGAGGACAGCCCAGCTTAATCATCACGTTTCTGTACTCTTTTTGTATTGTAGCCAATCAGATGTGTTTATTAGTGTCACATTAACATAATAGTGACGTATCATGCTGTGTGTAAAAAGCTTAGTACTGCCTGGAATAAATCATTAGATACGGAAGTAACGGACCTAAACGGATGTGTCAGTCTTTACTTTCAAGCATGCATGCAATGTTATCTAAACTTTACAATTCGGAACAGTAGTAGAATCCATATTAACCCCTTTGTGGTTAAACGACCATTACACCTCAGTGGCAGCATACGTATGATAGATCAATAACTAGCTATCAGGGTGGGAAGCTTTAGTAAATTAGATCATTAGAAAGTGAGTAAGCTACTGGCTTCCTGCCAAAGACAGGTGTAGTGAGGACTACTAAGCCCATTAGTAGTGCTGAAAGAATGTGCCATAGTAGAACCGGATTGGCTCCCCTGCCTGCCATGCTGGCTAACATCTCACAATGGGATAGGCAAGCGAATGCCCACAGGCTCCTAATGCCATTACAACAGCAAATCTGTGAACTTCCTGCAGCTTGAAGAGCTTCCCCAATAATTTTTACACGAGAAGCTGGCTTCAGATAAGGGCGAAGGTCTGCCTGGTAGAAAACAAATTGAGCACCATCTGTGATACCTTCCCCATCTGCACCAACATTCAAATCCCCAGGACAGTCCTCCGGAGCGCACCCCCCAAAGCCTGCCCCAAAAATTACAGCACAGACAGAAATAGGACAACAGACAGCACCCCAATGCTCCCGCAACAATTGCGTTTATCCGACCACAATCACCCAAAGCCCCTGGTAGAACACAGGAAAAGGGAGAATAGAAGCCTAGGTGGCAGCCTTGCCACCTGTTAAACTGTAGTCTGTAGCCAAAAGCTAGATCAGAGTGCATCTTGTCAGTACAGGATGGAATCTGAACCATGGAGTTGGTTGATGGTCTGCTAAGTTGATTTGACATGATGGAGCTAGAAATCAAAGCATCAGAGGAAAGTAAAGGCTGAGAGACAAACTTTCCATCCCAACCACATCCAAGCAAGAGGCAGAAACTTCCTTTGGGTGAACTGGATGCAGATCAAGGAACTGAATAAGGATGTCCTGTTTGAGGAGACAGATAGAAACTAACTGGAGAAAAATGGAGAACTGGTTTCTAATAACCTTGTCTTATGTTAAACCTGTGAATGGCTCCATGCCAGACAAGGTCACCAGCCTTAAACAGTCACCTCCCCAAGTAAAGGCTATGAGTAAACTACTTAAGATCCAATAAAGTCACATGGGCAGAAATATTAAGTGCCAAATACTAAACTAGGCCCAGCTGCAGGAGAGGACTTGTCCAGCGAATAAACTTTTTGGGAGAAAGTCCTGAGGCTTACACCAAGATAGCATTCACCACATGTCTAGCAATAGATTTAACATGAAGTAGTAGACCCCCCCAGCTTAGCATCAAGGGATTCCTAGGCTCCATGATGCTCGGTCTCAGAATTTCAGCTTCAATTATCAAGCTGTCAAAGGCAGTTTGAAGCTAGATGGCAAAACACATTCCTTGGGAACAGATGATCTTGATTCAGTAGATCCCTCAGAGCAACCCTTGATATCAAGGGTGTCTAGGTCTCTTCCCCAGAATGGTCCAATGTCTGAGGTGTCTTTCCGTTGCGATTCCTTAAACAGAAAGAGAAGACTTCCTTGCTCTAGAGCCAGATGCCTGAGTCTCAGCAATAGGGAAATCACCTGGCCAAAGACGGAGTCAACTTGTCCCTTGAAGAACAGAGGCCTGTAAATTCCTGGGGTGAAACCAGGCCAAAAGAATTGCCTCACATGAGGCTACCCTCAGTTCTAGGCTTCTCCCTCAAAAGTGGGGATCCAGATCGCTCCTGGTACATACAGTTTGAATCTCAGACTAGAGTGTGTAAAGGTATCAATGAGAAAAAACACTGTCCTGAGCTGTGAGTAGGGCCATTTAGACATTCCCAAGACGAGTCGGTTCCAGCGACGATCTCCGAATCTATCCAATTTACTGGAATATCTGGGAGGACTATGTCAGATTGTTTGATAGAGCCTGCACCAATAATTCCCCATTAGACATGCGCACAACATAAAAATTTGTTTAGTTTGGTTTCGTTTCTGTTAGTTTCCGTTGATTCGTAACGATTCGTAATTTCGTAAGACGTGGGTTATCGTATTCGGACTCTTTCGTATTTCCGTAAGGGTTGTTTTTCCATTGATTCGTTTTTTCATTAGTCTAATTTTCGTTGATTCGAAATTCGTATTTTTCGTTATATTTTATATTCGGGAGCGTTCGTATTTTCGTAAGAACTATATTTTCGTTGATTTGCAGTGATTCGTATTTCCGTGTCTAATTTCCGTTGATTGGAAAATGTAACTTTTGTAGATTTAATTACATTCGTACTTTCGTTAGAATACATTTTCCGTTTATTCGAAACACTACTTGTCGTAATTTTGTAATTCGTACTTTCGTGAGATTGACCGGCGGCTCATTTATTCGTACATTCGTAAAAAAAAAAATCGTAGATTCGTAATTGTGGCATAATTCGTAATATAGAAACTAGAATCTAGACAGAGTATGCTTAAGAAACAAAGAATTTCTCTCTCACAAGTCACAACTTAACTCACAAATCGACCAAAACAGTGCCACCTACCCAACCACACCCTATCTGGACTCTGAATGAAATGCACTGCAGTCTAACACAGAAAAACACACAAGGGAATAAGAAACAAGCTCATTGGGGGAAGGGACAACCTCTTCAGGGAAAGGGACAAGCTTATTGGCCAACGTCCAGAAATATTTCAGAACTAACGAATTCGTTGTTTTGATTTTCGTTTTCCGAATCTTCGTAATTTTGAGTTTTCGTTCATTTTGATTTTCGTTATTTTGAATCTTTGTTCGGTATTTTTGTTGTTTCTATGTTTTCGTTTTTTCACTCTTTCGTATTTTCGCTGTTTCTAATTTAATAATTTTGTATTTTCGTTGTTTTCCATATTCGTTGTTTTCGATAATTCGTTGTTCGTTGGTAATTTTAGTAAACCGTTCGTTCATTCGTATGTTTACGAATTAACGAATATAACAAATTTTGACGAATAACAAATTCGTAACTAAACGAATTGCACATGTCTATTCCCCATCTAAGGAAAAGAAAATATTTCAAGAAGGCATTAAGGCTAGTACTAGGTCCAGCATCCTAATACATGAGGAGCTGACCAATAGACAAGGAGCAGGATCCCATAATAATAGTGCATAGGTCCAAAAGCAAGGCACAGAAATTGCTTAACCTCCCTGGCGGTATGATTCTGTCTGGAATTATGTACCAAAAGTGGTACAATTATTTTGCATGGAAATTTGGCGTTATGTATTGTAGGCCTGCAATTCTTAGTAATTACTTTCTTAAACCTGACCAAACAAGACTCTAGTAGACATCCCAGATGTGATAAATTTGAAACACAAAATCATGAATTATAATCTAATAAGTAATATAATTTTATTCAATAATGTAGAAGAAAATAATGACATTTGTCAAACAAAGAAAATTCAATACACATCCTGAGTGTGATACATTTTAAAGCATGGAACTAGACGAAGTCCAACGTCGCAATCTGGACAATGGTATCTTGTTTCTTTTCTGACTTTTTTTCTATTGCCATCTCTCTTGGAACAGCAGACCACGCACATCCTGGTAGGTGCTTCCTTTTTTGCGGTTGGCGGTATATAGTTCAAAAAATTACGTTCAGTCAGGCGTTCTGGGTTGACAACGCCAACAGCACGTTGTCCGGGTCTATTCACAGCTACTGATGGCATCTGGTGGTTTACAAAAATCTGCTCAGCCACCTTCCACATAAAGTCGGAATGAACAAGAGGCATGCCACTCTTTGCTTTGTATAGGATATACGCATTCCAAAGACATTGTTCCAAAAGATGCCTGAAAATATTTTTATAATATTTTTTCTGCTGTTTGCGCATAGCCGGGTAAAATGTCATTGCCTTATCGGCTCTGTCGACACCTCCCATTGTATTATTATAATCCATCACAACTTGCGGCTTCAACAGATCTTTCCCACCTCTTGTGTGGACCATGGCAGTAGCGGTATTGTGCACAGTACTCATGAGACACTCGTCCTTCTTGTCTCGCCATTGCATTGCCATCATCTTACCCTTCTGCCAGGCAACCATTTCTCCGGTTTTTATTTTTTTCTTGCCAAACATAGATGGCATGCCACGTCGGTTAGGCCTAACGGTACCATACCCATCAGTTTTATTTTGTAGCAAAACCTCAAAAAGTTCCGGAGATGTATAGAAGTTGTCCGCTGTACCTGGGGTTGAACTTCGTGCCTTTACCGGTGTAAATGACCGAATTCCAGATGTATCCGGTGGATGACTCGCAGAGCATAAAGAATTTGATGCCAAACCGCGCTCTTTTGGATGCAATGTACTGTATCCAGCATAGGCGTCGCTTGTAGGCCATCAGACTTTCATCCACGCTGACGTCCCTGTCTGGCACGTAGGTCCGCTGGAAATTGGCCACAATCATTTGGCATACCTCCCAGATTTTCTTTAGCTTGGGCACAGGATGCGTGGCCTCATCAAACTCCTCATTGTTCGTGAAGTGGAAATACTTCATGATGAGGGAAAAACGGTATTCAGACATCACAGTGCTAAAAAACGGAGTGGCCAGTAGCTTATTGGTGGCCCAGTACCATTTCTGGAGCAGTTTCCCCACCACCCCCTGAAGAATGATGAGTCCCAGAAACTGCCAGATGTCCTCTTTCGTCACCGGTTCCCACTTTCTGCTTCGGGAAAATCTGGCATGCAGCGTAGCGGATTGCTGATCGTGGTAACGATTTGTCTCTGTGACAATTTTTTCAATCACCTCTTCAGTGAGAAATAATTGCAGGTACGCCAGAGGGTTGTCACACTCCACATCTACCTTCATCGCAGGTGATCCAGTGAAGGGAAATCTTGGGGGCGCTACCTGGTCCGTATCGAAGTCTTTAGGGCACCAAGTGCGCACATCGCTGAGGTCGCTGAGGTCAGGTGCAGGATCATCGCCGTTGTCACTTGCCAGATCCGTGTCGGTGTCAGTGTCAGACGACAAATCTCCCCACAACTCACTATCGCTCACTTCTGCGAGCAACTCCGTGTTGCTGCCGCTGTCACTCATCTGGTCCAAAAGCGCCCTTTTGGTAAAGTGGCGCTTTTTTGATGCCATATTTTTATGGGCACAGATGACAGGCAAGGGAGCACTGTACAGGGCACTGTATGGTGATCAGAGATGATACAGTGTAATACAGTGTAATCAGATACAATATAACCTCTTTTATTTTTGTGTTTGTGTTGTGTGAACTTTTGAATTTGCCGCAATGCGACGCTGCGGCTCGCAGGGAACAGAACCAGGAAGCGCCGACACTCGCCGGTCATCTCGCTGGCGATCACAGCAGAGGACATCATCGCTGGATCGCCAGGAGAAGGTAAGGAAACTCCGCTGCAGGCTCTGCAATGTTACCCCGAGCGTGACTCGGGGTTACCGATCCTAGCAAAAAAAAACAACCCTGAGTCACGCTCGGGATTTCTGCCAGGGAGGTTAAGGGATTGGAACATCAATTATCTTTTATGCCTGCCAAGCCAGAAAGGGTCCCAGGTGAAGGGAGGCAATGCAAAGTATGTATTTTTCAGTGGGAAACTTGCATCTGAACCCAGCCCCTTAAAGCTACGTTTCCACTATTGTGACTCCAATGCCGTGCGATTCAGAATGCGACCTCGAGTGCAGCCCCGATACAACTTTACAGTCTCTGGATCAAAGTTGCATCAAAGTAGCGCAGGAACCTTTTCAAAGTCGCTGCAACCCTAAATTCCATAAATTGGAATGGGTGCAATTGAAATCAATGGGCTGTGACTTGTCGTGTGACTTTATGTGTCCAAAGTAGCACGACAAGTCAAACTAGTTGAAATGGAGCCTAAAGCTTTAAGATGCATACCATATATTGCCACCATGGGCTTTTGGATAGTAAACTGTTTGCCACCACAATTGGGGTAGAAACACCTTGACCCAGAAAACCTTCAGAGGGAATGCAGAGACCACAAGTTGAGAAAAGACGCTTATTAACAATTAGAAGGAGAAAAAGACCTTGCACTCTGTACTCTAGCCTTCTTGCGCTAGTAACGACAAGTGTTGAACTTTAGCCACATCTCTAATGCTGTTGACTCGGACTGTCTCAAAGAGAACCTGTCCCTGGAAGTCCATGCAGGCTACTTTTTCCGACTGAGGAAATGCTGTAGCAAGTTTCTTACCTAGAGCCTGCTCTGGTTTCTTACCTAGAGCCTGCTCTGGTTTCTTACCTTGTCCCTCTGGTTCTTCTCCACTCATGGTAAACCTACCTACCTTAAAGAAAATGTCCAACAGAGGCAAAGCCTTAGGCTGAACATAAAGTACCAGCATATCTTCTGTTTTTCCTTGGCTGGAGGTTGGCCTGCTCTCTGCTATATGTGGGGTTTGCACCTGATTTTTTACCCCAAAAGATCCACAGAAGGGGCTCCCTGCCTTATCAGAGCATTTAGCGTCCCAAGGTCAGGGACTGCACTTACAGGAGAGGCCAAACCTGAGCGGAAAACCACCAAAGGTGGCAGGTAAGGGTTTCTTCTCTTCACACTGGCTGTGAGTTCCATGAGGACAATAAAGGGAATGAGCTGTTGTGTGGGTGTTAACTTTTTATAGCTATGCGCTGATCCTGTGGGCGGAAGTAGGCAATGCTACTATCATACGTATGCTGCCATGGAGGCATCAGGAAAATGTTTTACTCTTAGTTATTCTTTAAAGTAGAACTATGTCCGCCCATTAAAAAATTATAAGTGCTGCAGCACTTAAAAGGGTTGTAAAGGCAGAAGTTGTTTTATCTTATTGCATTCTATGCATTAAGATAAAAAGCCTTCTGTGTATAGCAGCCCTCCTAATACTTATCTGAGCCCCATCTCTATCCATCAATGTACAGGAGTGCCTCTGCCATCTGGTTGGCTGAGACATAGCAGCAGCACCATTGGTGCCCACTGCTGTCAATCAAAGTCAGTAAGCCAATCAGGAGAGAGGGGGCGGGGCCAAACCACAGCTCCGTGTCTGAATAGACACATGGAGCTTCAGCTCGGCTCGGGTGCCCCCATAGCAAGATGCTTGCCGTGGGGTCATTCAACAGGAGGGAGGGGGCCAAGAGTGCTGGCGAGGCATACAAGAAGAGGAGGTTCCAGGCTGCCCTGTGCAAAACCATTTCACAGAGCAGATATGTATAACATGTTTGCTTTTTTAAAGAGTCAAAACTGAAGCCTCGTACACACGACCGAGTTTCTCGTCGAAAAACGACAAGAAACTTGCTGGCAGAGCTTTCTTGCCGAGTAAATCGGTCGTGTGCACGCGGCTATCAGGTTTCTCGTCAAGAAAACTGACAAGAATCTTGACGAGAAAAAAAGAGAACCTGCTCTCTATTTTCTCGTTGAGATTCTCGTCGGCCTATTTCTCAACGAGAAAAGTGTGTGTGTGTACACTTACCTGTCCTCCGGGAAGCCCGCGCATGCTCGAAATGACTTTGACGCATGCGCTCAGGGCCGGTCCGAGACGGGGTGCAGGGGGTGCACTGCACCGAGGCGCCAGAGGGGAGGGGGCGCCAAAGTGTCAGGAGCTCCTGTGTGTTGCCAACCGAGTCTGGCGCCGTACTTTTGCCGCCCGCAGCACAGTATCATCATCCCCTGCCCAGCGCCCGCTGTACAAGGAGGGAAGAGGAGGTAAGTTAGGTCCGCCCCATGTCCCCCCCCTGTGCCCGCCCACAACCCCTTGTGTGGCCAATCTGTGCCTGGAAAGGGGTGTGGCGGGAGATTTCAAAGCAGCCAGATGCCAGTGACACCCGATCTGTTGTCGCTGCGCTGGACAGTGGACACCGTCTCCTCCAGTTCGTAAATTAGGCAGCTGCTTGTCACACATTCCTGCTGCACAGGCACTACTCTCCTATCAGCGAACTTTGCCCTGCCTTCCGAGATCTGTCAGTGTCCACTGACATGGAAGTGCTCAGGAAGACATTCATACTCTGCATGTTTCCCCCGCCCGCAGCCTTAGCCCTTCACACATGATGGATGAGCAGGGAGTCGGGACCGAGCACACTGCTAGCTACAGGACCTGAGTGAGTAACTTCAGCAGAACGACTGGAGCTTCCTTTTACTTCAGATTCTGCACTGTAAACTATGCAGTCTGAGCCTGGAACATAGGAGGGGAAGGGACAGGGCTAGTGATCCATTTTTCATTCCTCCTCCTCCTCTCCCCCCTCCTCCTCCTCCTCTCCCCCCTCCTCTCCCCCTCCTCCTCTCCTCTCCCCTCCTCTTCTTCCCCCCCTCCTCCCCCTCCTCCTCCTCTTCCCCCCTCCCCCCCTCTTCACCCCTCCTCCCCCCTCCTCTTCCCCCTCCCCCTCCCCCTCCTCTTCCCCCTCCCCCTCCTCCTCCTCTCCTCTTCCCCCTCCCCTCCTCCTCTCCTCTTCCCCCCTCTTCCCCCCTCCTCCTCTTCCCCCCCTCCCCCCTCCTCCTCTACCCCCCTCCCCTCCTGCTTATCCTCTTCTCCTCCTCCTGCTCTTTCTCTTCTCCTCCTCCTGCCCCCTCTCTTCTCTTCTCCTCCTCTACCTCTCTTCTCTTCTCCTCCTCTCCCTCTCTTCTCTTCTCCTCCTCTCCTTCTCTTCTCCTCCTCTCCCTCTCTTCTCCTCCTCTCCCTCTCTTCTCTTCTCCCCCTCTTCTCTTCTCCCCCTCTCCCTCTCTTCTCTTCTCCTCCTCTCCCTCTCTTCTCTTCTCCTCCTCTCCCTCTCTTCTCTTCTCCCCCTCTCCCTCTCTTCTCTTCTCCCCCTCTCCCTCTCTTCTCTTCTCCCCCTCTCCCTCTCTTCTCTTCTCTCCCTCTCTTCTCTTCTCCCCCTCTCCCTCTCTTCTCTTCTCTCTCCCCCTCTCCCTCTCTTCTCTTCTCCCCCTCTCCCTCTCTTCTCTTCTCCCCCCTCTCCCTATCTTCTCTTCTCCCCTCTCCCTCTCTTCTCTTCTCCTCCCCTCCCTCTCTCCTCTCCCTCTCTTCTCTTCTTCTCCTCTCCCCTCTTCTCTTCTCCTCCTCTCACTCTCTTCTCCCTCTCTTCTCTTCTCCTCCTCCTGCCCCCTCTCGTCTGTTCTCCTCCTCCTGCCCCCTCTCTTCTCTTCTCCTCCTCCTGCCCCCTCTCTTCTCTTCTCCTCCTCTCCCTCTCTTCTCTTCTCCCCCTCTCCCTCTCTTCTCTTCTCCCCCTCTCCCTCTCTTCTCTTCTCCCCCTCTTCTCTTCTCCCCCTCTCCCTCTCTTCTCTTCTCCTCCTCTCCCTCTCTTCTCTTCTCCTCCTCTCCCTCTCTTCTCTTCTCCCCCTCTCCCTCTCTTCTCTTCTCCCCCTCTCCCTCTCTTCTCTTCTCCCCCTCTCCCTCTCTTCTCTTCTCTCCCTCTCTTCTCTTCTCCCCCTCTCCCTCTCTTCTCTTCTCCCCCTCTCCCTCTCTTCTCTTCTCCCCCTCTCCCTCTCTTCTCTTCTCCCCCTCTCCCTATCTTCTCTTCTCCCCCTCTCCCTCTCTTCTCTTCTCCTCCCCTCCCTCTCTCCTCTCCCTCTCTTCTCTTCTTCTCCTCTCCCTCTCTTCTCTTCTCCTCCTCTCACTCTCTTCTCCCTCTCTTCTCTTCTCCTCCTCCTGCCCCCTCTCTTCTCTTCTCCTCCTCCTGCCCCCTCTCTTCTCTTCTCCTCCTCTCCCTCTCTTCTCCTCCTCTCCCTCTCTTCTCCTCTCCTCCTCTCCCTCTCTTCTCTTCTCCCCCTCTCCCTCTCTTCTCTTCTCCCCCCTCTCTTCTCTTTTCCTCCTCTCCCTCTCTTCTCTTCTCCTCCTCTCCCTCTCTTCTCTTCTCCTCCTCTCCCTCTCTTCTCTTCTCCCCCTCCCCCTCTCTTCTCTTCTCTCCCTCTCTTCTCTTCTCCCCCTCTCCCTCTCTTCTCTTCTCCCCCTCTCCCTCTCTTCTCTTCTCCCCCTCTCCCTCTCTTCTCCTCCTCTCTTCTCTTCTCCCCCTCTCCCTCTCTTCTCTTCTCCCCCTCTCCCTCTCTTCTGTTTTCCTCCTCTCCATCTCTTCTCTTTTCCTCCTCTCCCTCTCTTCTCTTTTCCTCCTCTCCCTCTCTTCTCTTCTCCTCCTCCTGCCCCTCTCTTTTCTTCTCCTCCTCCTGCCCCCTCTCGTCTCTTCTCCTCCTCCCCCTCTGTTCTCTTCTCCTGCCCCTTCTCTTCTCCTCCTCCTCTCCCTCTCTTCTCTTCTCTTCTCATCCTCCCCCTCTCTTCTCCTCCTCCTGCCCCCTCTCTTCTCCTCCTCCTGCCCCCTCTCTTCTCTTCTCCTCCTCCTGCCCCCTCTTCTCTTCTCCTCCTACTGCCCTCTCTTCTCTTCTCATCCTCCTGCCCCCTCTCTTCTCTTCTCATCCTCTCCCTCTCTTCTCTTCTCCTCCTCTCACTCTCTTCTCTTCTCCTCCTCTCACTCTCTTCTCTTCTCCTCCTCTCACTCTCTTCTCTTCTCCTCCTCTTATTCTCTTCTCATCCTCTCCCTCTCTTCTCTTCTCCCCCTCTCCCTCTCTTCTCGTCTCCTCCTCTCCCTCTCTTCTCGTCTCCCCTCTCACTCTCTTCTCTTCTCCCCCTCTCCCTCTCTTCTATTCTCCTCCTCTCCCTCTCTTCTATTCTCCTCCTCTCCCTCACTTCTATTCTCCTCCTTTCCCTCTCTTCTCCTCCTCTCCCTCTCTTCTCTTCCTCTTCCTCTCTTATCTTCTCTTCTCCTCCTCTCCCTCTCTTCTCTTCTCCTCCTCTCCCTCTCTTCTCTTCTCATCCTCTCCCTCTCTTCTCTTCTCCTCCTCTCCCTCTCTTCTCCTCCTCTCCCTCTCTTCTCCTCCTCTCCCTCTCTTCTCCTCCTCTCCCTCTCTTCTCTTCTCCTCCTCTCCCTCTCTTCTCCTCCTCTCCCTCTCTTCTCTTTTCCTCCTCTCCCTCTCTTCTCCTCCTCTCCCTCTCTTCTCCTCCTCTCCCTCCCTTCTCTTCTCTCCCCCCTCTCTTCTCTTCTCTCCCCCTCCTCCCCCTCTCTTCCTCTCTTCTCCTCCTCTCACTCTCTTCTCTTCTCCTCCTCTCCCTCTCTTCTCTTTCCTCCTCCCCCTCTCTTCTCTTCTCCTGCCCCTTCTCTTCTCCTCCTCCTCTCCCTCTCTTCTCTTCTCTTCTCATCCTCCCCCTCTCTTCTCCTCCTCCTGCCCCCTCTCTTCTCCTCCTCCTGCCCCCTCTCTTCTCTTCTCCTCCTCCTGCCCCCTCTTCTCTTCTCCTCCTACTGCCCTCTCTTCTCTTCTCATCCTCCTGCCCCCTCTCTTCTCTTCTCATCCTCTCCCTCTCTTCTCTTCTCCTCCTCTCACTCTCTTCTCTTCTCCTCCTCTCACTCTCTTCTCTTCTCCTCCTCTCACTCTCTTCTCTTCTCCTCCTCTTATTCTCTTCTCATCCTCTCCCTCTCTTCTCTTCTCCCCCTCTCCCTCTCTTCTCGTCTCCTCCTCTCCCTCTCTTCTCGTCTCCCCTCTCACTCTCTTCTCTTCTCCCCCTCTCCCTCTCTTCTATTCTCCTCCTCTCCCTCTCTTCTATTCTCCTCCTCTCCCTCACTTCTATTCTCCTCCTTTCCCTCTCTTCTCCTCCTCTCCCTCTCTTCTCTTCCTCTCCCTCTCTTATCTTCTCTTCTCCTCCTCTCCCTCTCTTCTCTTCTCCTCCTCTCCCTCTCTTCTCTTCTCATCCTCTCCCTCTCTTCTCTTCTCCTCCTCTCCCTCTCTTCTCCTCCTCTCACTCTCTTCTCCTCCTCTCCCTCTCTTCTCCTCCTCTCCCTCTCTTCTCTTCTCCTCCTCTCCCTCTCTTCTCTTTTCCTCCTCTCCCTCTCTTCTCCTCCTCTCCCTCTCTTCTCCTCCTCTCCCTCCCTTCTCTTCTCTCCCCCTCTCTTCTCTTCTCTCCCCCTCCTCCCCCTCTCTTCCTCTCTTCTCCTCCTCTCACTCTCTTCTCTTCTCCTCCTCTCCCTCTCTTCTCTTTTCCTCCTCTCCCTCTCTTCTCTTTCCTCCTCTTCCTCTCTTCTCTTTTCCTCCTCTCCCTCTCTTCTCTTCTCCTCCTCTCCCTCTCTTTCTTCTCCTCCTCTCCCTCTGTTCTCTTTTCCTCCTCTCCCTCTCTTCTCTTCTCCTCCTCTCCCTCTCTTCTCTTCTCCTCCTCTCCCTCTCTTCTCTTTCCTCCTCTCCCTCTCTTCTCTTTTCCTCCTCTTCCTCTCTTCTCTTTTCCTCCTCTCCCTCTCTTCTCTTCTCCTCCTCTCCCTCTCTTCTCTTCTCCTCCTCCCCCTCTCTTCTCCTCCTCTCCCTCTCTTCTCTTTTCCTCCTCTCCCTCTCTTCTATTCTCCTCCTCTCCCTCACTTCTATTCTCCTCCTTTCCCTCTCTTCTCCTCCTCTCCCTCTCTTCTCTTCCTCTCCCTCTCTTATCTTCTCTTCTCCTCCTCTCCCTCTCTTCTCTTCTCCTCCTCTCCCTCTCTTCTCTTCTCATCCTCTCCCTCTCTTCTCTTCTCCTCCTCTCCCTCTCTTCACCTCCTTTCCCTCTCTTCTCCTCCTCTCCCTCTCTTCTCCTCCTCTCCCTCTCTTCTCTTCTCCTCCTCTCCCTCTCTTCTCCTCCTCTCCCTCTCTTCTCTTTTCCTCCTCTCCCTCTCTTTCTCTCCTCCTCTCCCTCTCTTCTCTTCTCTCCCCCTCCTCCCCCTCTCTTCCTCTCTTCTCCTCCTCTCACTCTCTTCTCTTCTCCTCCTCTCCCTCTCTTCTCTTTTCCTCCTCTCCCTCTCTTCTCTTTTCCTCCTCTTCCTCTCTTCTCTTTTCCTCCTCTCCCTCTCTTCTCTTCTCCTCCTCTCCCTCTCTTTCTTCTCCTCCTCTCCCTCTGTTCTCTTTTCCTCCTCTCCCTCTCTTCTCTTCTCCTCCTTTCCCTCTCTTCTCTTCTCCTCCTCTCCCTCTCTTCTCTTTTCCTCCTCTCCCTCTCTTCTCTTTTCCTCCTCTTCCTCTCTTCTCTTCTCCTCCTCTCCCTCTCTTCTCTTCTCCTCCTCCCCCTCTCTTCTCCTCCTCTCCCTCTCTTCTCTTTTCCTCCTCTCCCTCTCTTCTCCTCCTCTCCCTCTCTTCTCTTTTCCTCCTCTCCCTCTCTTCTCTTCTCCTCCTCTCCCTCTCTTCTCTTTTCCTCCTCTCACTCTCTTCTCCTCCTCTCCCTCTCTTCTCTTCTCTCCCCCTCTCTTCTCTTCTCTCCCCCTCCTCCCCCTCTCTTCTCTTCTCCTCCTCTCCCTCTCTTCTCTTCTCTTCCTCTCTTCTCCTCCTCTCACTCTCTTCTCTTCTCCTCCTCTCACTCTCTTCTCTTCTCCTCCTCTCCCTCTCTTCTCTTTTCCTCCTCTCCCTCTCTTCTCTTTTCCTCCTCTTCCTCTCTTCTCTTTTCCTCCTCTCCCTCTCTTCTCTTTTCCTCTCCCTCTCTTCTCTTCTCCTCCTCTCCCTCTCTTCTCTTCTCCTCCTCTCCCTCTCTTCTCTTCTCCTCCTCTCCCTCTCTTCTCTTTCCTCCTCTCCCTCTCTTCTCTTCTCCTCCTCTCACTCTCTTCTCTTCTCCTCCTCTCACTCTCTTCTCCTCCTCTCCCTCTCTTCTCTTCTCCTCCTCTCCCTCTCTTCTCTTCTCCTCCTCTCCCTCTCTTCTCTTTTCCTCCTCTCCCTCTCTTCTCTTTTCCTCCTCTCCCTCTCTTCTCTTTTCCTCCTCTCCCTCTCTTCTCTTCTCCTCCTCTCCCTCTCTTCTCTTTTTCCTCCTCTCCCTCTCTTCTCTTCTCCTCCTCTCCCTCTCTTCTCTTCTCCTCCTCTCCCTCTCTTCTCTTCTCCTCCTCTCCCTCTCTTCTCCTCCTCTCCCTCTCTTCTCTTCTCTTCCTCTCTTCTCCTCCTCTCACTCTCTTCTCTTCTCCTCCTCTCACTCTCTTCTCTTCTCCTCCTCTCCCTCTCTTCTCTTTTCCTCCTCTCCCTCTCTTCTCTTTTCCTCCTCTTCCTCTCTTCTCTTTTCCTCCTCTCCCTCTCTTCTCTTTTCCTCCTCTCCCTCTCTTCTCTTCTCCTCCTCTCCCTCTCTTCTCTTCTCCTCCTCTCCCTCTCTTCTCTTCTCCTCCTCTCCCTCTCTTCTCTTTTCCTCCTCTCCCTCTCTTCTCTTCTCCTCCTCTCACTCTCTTCTCTTCTCCTCCTCTCACTCTCTTCTCCTCCTCTCCCTCTCTTCTCTTCTCCTCCTCTCCCTCTCTTCTCTTCTCCTCCTCTCCCTCTCTTCTCTTTTCCTCCTCTCCCTCTCTTCTCTTTTCCTCCTCTCCCTCTCTTCTCTTTTCCTCCTCTCCCTCTCTTCTCTTTTCCTCCTCTCCCTCTCTTCTCTTCTCCTCCTCTCCCTCTCTTCTCTTTTTCCTCCTCTCCCTCTCTTCTCTTCTCCTCCTCTCCCTCTCTTCTCTTCTCCTCCTCTCCCTCTCTTCTCTTCTCCTCCTCTCCCTCTCTTCTCCTCCTCTCACTCTCTTCTCTTCTCTCCCCCTCTCTTCTCTCCCCCTCCTCCCCCTCTCTTCTCTTCTCCTCCTCCCCCTCTCTTCTCTTCTCCTCCTCCCCCTCTCTTCTCTTCTCCTCCTCCCCCTCTCTTCTCCTCCTCCCCCTCTCTTCTCCTCCTCCCCCCTCTCTTCTCCTCCTCCCCCCTCTCTTCTCTTTTCATCCTCCTCCTCCAATGGGCACAGTGGCTGCATTTTTATGGGCACAGTGAAGCTTTCGGAGGGGCAAAGTGATGCTGATTAATAGGCACAGTGGCTGCTTTATGATGGGCACAGTGAGGCTTCTTTATGATGGGCACAGTGAGGCTGCATTTGGTGGGCACTGATGAGGCTGCATTTGGTGGGCACTGATGAGGCTGCATTTGGTGGGCACTGATGAGGCTGCATTTGGTGGGCACTGGTAGGCTATAATTGGTGAGCAATGGTAGGCTGCATTTGGTGGGCACTAGTAGGCTGCATTTTGTGGGCACTAGTAGGCTGCATTTTGTGGGCACTAGTAGGCTGCATTTTTTGGGCACTAGTAGGCTGCATTTGGTGGGCACTAGTAGGCTGCATTTGGTGGGCACTAGTAGGCTGCATTTGGTGGGCACTAATAAGGCTGCATTTGGTGGGTACTGGTAGGCTGCATTTGGTGGGCACTGGTAGGCTGCATTTGGTGGGCACTGGTAGGCTGCATTTGGTGGGCACTGGTAGGCTACAGTTGGTGAGCAATGGTAGGCTGCAATTGGTGGGCACTGATGAGCTGCATTTGATGGGCACTGGTGGGCTGCATTTGATGGGCACTGGTGAGGCTACATTGATCTCTTTTACCATGTCTGCAGTCTCTGACAATCTCCTGTAGTATGTCTGCAGTCTCTGACCATCTCCTGTATTATGTTTGCAGTCTCTGACTATCTCCTGTATTATGTCTGCAGTCTCTGACCATCTCCTGTATTATGGGGGGCTCTTTCTAAACAAACTCTCTAACAGAGGCCCTCTCTGTGTCCATTAGAGAGACCCCCCTCCAGGTCCCATTAGAGTACTCTGCTTCTCTTCCTGTATTTTGTTTATTGTTAAGAGATCGTGGGAGGATCCCAGGGTAACGATGACTCCTTAGGGGAGCATCTCAGTGTTTGAGTCATTGCCATAGAAACATTTGTAAAGGGGGAGGAGTTAGTAAGGTGACCACGCCCTTGTAGGGGCGCCAGAAATATTTCTGCACCCAGGCGCATGTGACCCTAGGATCGGCCCTGCATGCGCTGTAGCTTCCTAGGCATAGGTAGGGTGTAGCAAGATGGCGGCGACGGCATCGAATGTGACGAGCGCACGCTCGTCGTAGTCGATGACGTCACCGCGTTTGCTCCATTCAAAGAACCGTGGGTTCTTTGAAAAGGAGCGTCTGTACACTCGGCCGGGACAAGTTTCTTGTCCAAGAATCTCGTCAAGAAAAACAACGTGTTTTTTCTTGACGAGATTCTCGGTCGTGTGTACGAGGCTTGAGACTTTTGTATCACTTTAATTGCAAGTGCATCTGCGCTTACAATTTTTTGTTAGTCTCCTTGCAAGGTCACACAAACACCTTTTGATTCTGCCAGTGAAGTCCACCTACTGCGGCTTTATGTGATGAGGGAATCTTTATTTATCAGCAGTTGGCTACAAATAGTCCTGACCACCTCTTCCTGGACTGGAAGAACTGACTGTGCTGCTAAAATCCTCCCATTGTGAGCTTTTCCACACTTCTAATCTGAATTTATACTAGCTGGCACCCAAGTGAAAAATTCCACTAAAAAGTGAAAAGACAATAATAAGTGTGCTGTGCTTCCTACACCTAGAATTCAAAAACATATAAACAAAAATCAACTTATTAAATCTATCATTAGTGCATTAATGATCAATGTGCAAAAAAGCAGTAATAATAAAGTGTAAACTGTGTCCTTAAAGTGGTTGTAAACCCTATTATAAAAACAAAAAACCCTGCAAGACAAAGGCATAATGAGCTAGTATGCATAGCATACTAGCTCATTATGAATTACTTACCTTACATCGAAGCCCCCGCAGCGGTCCTCAACCCCCCTCCGGCCAGGGACATCTTTCCCGGACTGAGTTCGCGGGTATCGCGGGCTCCGGCGCTGTGATTGGCCAGAGCCGTGATGACGTCACTCCTGCGCATCTGCGCGGGAGCCGCCGGTAACGGCATACTGACTTAAGCAACAGCACATACGTGCCGTTGCTTCAGTGCGCATGTGCCGATGACATCTGCACATGCAGGGGATATCTCCTAAACCGTGCAGGTTTAGGAAATATCCTGGGTAGCTACAGGTAAGCCTTATTATAGGCCTACATGTAGCATTAAGTGGTTGTAAAGGTTTTACAACCACTTTAAAGCTGTATTAATCCCAAAAGCAATATTTTGTTATATTGCAGTTAATCAATTCCTAATGTGATGGCTACATTAGTTTTATTTTTTAGGCTTTCTTTCTTCTATTTTCATCTGGTGATCTGGCAAGTTGGTCTGTTTTTAACAGAACAAGCTGACCTGCAGATGTAGCAGTTAGGGGGTTGAGACAAACAATTTAACACTGACAGGGGTGCTTACAATGATCAGCTTTTATTTATGTAAAAACCTTTATCCCAAAAAACTACAATCCTGTTGCAGCAACTGCTTAAATAGTGTGGGCTGGATTTTGACACTTCCCTTCCCCCAAACTGATAATGCGGCTGTCCAAAGGTGTCCTTGTGCTCTTCATCCAGAGTCGGAGCACTCTAATGCAAGAGGTGTATTGCTAGCCCGATCACCAGGTGAAAACAGAGGGAAAACACCTAAAAATGCAAACAAATGCAGCCACCACATCTAATGATTGGTAAGCTGCAATAGATTACAGGTTTGGTTTTGGGTTTAATACTGCTTTAAAGGTGTAAATAGTAAATATCTATGGTCAAAATGTAAAAGCATGCCCTCGCCCTTTATCATAGCTCATAAGAAGAAAGGAACGGAATAAGGATGCACCCTTCTCTATCAATCACCAAAGAAACATGTTCACATAGGGCCCTTGTACATTAACTTCAACTGCAGCAATTGAAAATATTATGCAAATGAATGGCAATTATAGATTTCCAGCGTTTAAATATTTTGACATGTCCCTTTATGTTGAGCATATCAGATATAAATGACTAAATTCAAACTTCCTTATCACCTAACAATCGAGCTAAATTCATGCCATGGTATGTAGTTGATTTGATTATTGTTGTAAATTGTGTTCTAATCATATTAATTTCTTCTTGCAATGTTTCTGTACCTTGATAATATGCCTAATCAATAAATCTTTCTGAAACCAAAAAATTTTTTTTTTTTTTTTTAAAAGCATATATAAATTTTTCGTATTTCAATTATTTCTAAACTAGTCCTATTAATGTGGGTGTCAGAAACCATGAATCAGACTGAGACAGAAGTACAGTTAAATCACACTTGTTTAATAATAATAAAAAAAGGTAAACAGAGTAAATGTAGTCAAAACATAGCCAGAGTTCAGGAACCGGATCGGATAGTCAGACAAGCCAAAACGTCAGGGAGCCAGAGATCAACGTAGTAGAACAGCAAGCAGGATTTGGAGCCAGAAGGAATGTCAGCCAAGCAAGTCTTTAACAGGAACACAGGAGAGCGGCTCTAGAGATGTGACCAAGGCGAAGGCAGAGATCATCTGGACTGGACGGCTTAAGTAGGCAGGACTGACGAGCAGGACCATCAACAGGTGAGTCGCTTTGGAGAGATAGGAGCTGGCAATTAGCCGACAGCTGAGCGGCCAGCTCAGAGAAGGAAGGGCTGATCCCAGCCCTGACAATGGGCAATGTTGAAGGCACTTTTTGAAGATCCCTACACATTTACCTCCTTGAATTCTGTGACACATATTCACTATGGCCTGTGAGTAGACACTGGTGTGTCACAGAATTCATAGAGCCTGCCTTCTGAACTACCCCTCGGAGGACCACCAGGCTTGAAGGGAAAACGTCTATGGAAATCACAGAGGAGGACAGGGGCACGTACGTCCGAGGATGGGACCCAAGAGCGTTCCTCCGGACCATACCTTCTCCAATGCACCAGGTACTGTATGCGCCCATGAAACCTATGGGAGTCAACAATGGACTGTACTTCATACTCCTCATGGTTCTCAACCTGTACAGGTTGAGGACGTGGCACAGAGGTGGTAAAGCGGTTGCAGACCAAAGGTTTTATTAAGGAGACATGAAATACATTTGAGATACGCATATTAGAAGGAAGGTCTAATGCGTAAGCCACTGGGTTAATCCTGTGAAGAATATGGAAAGGCCCAATAAACCGAGGTGCGAACTTCAGCGAGGGAACACAAAGTCGGAGGTTGCGAGATGACAGCCAGACCCTGTCCCCAACCTGGTAGGAAGGTGCAGGCAGGCGTCTGCGGTCAGCATGGAGTCTATATGTCAGGGAATCTAGTAGACCAGACTGTGTGACTACACAGAGGAGACCAAAAACGCATGTAAGTGAAATAAAAGGTGTTTATTTACAAGGTGACAAGCAAGTGAAAACAACCAGTGCACAACCAACAACGAATAGTATATACAAATCAAGGGGAGATACCGTAATCGTAAACAAAGCCAGGCTGAGATCATACACCCAGGGATATCAGCAGATGGGTGAGGACAGGAACACAACAGGGCAGGGAGAGAATGGATGGACAGGCGGTGGGGCAGGAATCCAAGGTCAACAGGTAATAGAAGGGGCAGGTCAAGGGATGGGCTCAGGATAGGATCAGGTTGGGTCAGATGCAGGCCCAGGGTCAGATGCAGGCTCAGGAGAGAGAGAGATACCAAGGCGAGCATGTAAGGGCTCGCCGGGTATTTATAGGACTGCAGTGATTGTCCTCATGTGACAGCTGAGCGGAGGAAGTGCTGCCTGCCCCACACTGACGCAATACACCCACTTGTGGACGCCGGTACTACGGCCCATGGATCAGGCATTACCACCAGCAGGTGAGATCCTCTATCAAAGATACTGGCTGCAAGAGGACACCTGCTGGTGGACACTAGTACTGCAATCCATAGGACTAACAGCGCCACCAGCGATTGAAGCCTTTCCTGACAGTACCCCCCTAAAGTAGCGGCCTCCGGACGCTCCAACCAGTCTGAATTGTCCATCGTCTATGGTATCGAGTCGCACAAAGGATGAGCGTACTTCAGGCTGGTCATCAGGCACTTTAAGCTGGACAACAGGCACATTGAAGTGGACATCCGGGCAGACGGCGGGGACATCCCGGCAGACGGCGGGCGCAACAGGGCAGACAGCGGGCGCAACAGGGCAGACAGCATGCTCCGGGTCATCGAGCTGGACAGCAGGCTCCGGGTCATCGAGCTGGGCAGCAGGCTCTGGGTCATCGAGCTGGGCAGGAGGCTCCGGGTCATTGAGCTGGGCAGAAGGTTCAAGCACATCAAGCTGGGCAGCAGGTACGGGCATGTCAGGCTGGGCAGCAGGTATGGGCACGTCAGGCTGGGCAGCAGGCAGAAGCTCATAGGCTGGGCAGCAGCAGAAGCTCATCAGGCTGGGCAGCAGACAGGAACACATCAGACTGGGCAGCAGGCTCCTCAGGCTGGGAAATGGGCACCACAACCTCAGGCCGGGATGCTGGCTCTGGCTCTTCAGGCTGGAACCCTGGCACTGGCACCTCGGGCTGGAACACTGGCACCTCAGGCTGGAACACTGGCACCTTGGGCTGGAACACTGGCACCTCGGGCTGTTAAGCAGGAACCGACACATCAAGCTGGAAGGCAGGCACCGGGATGTCAGACTGGGTAAAAGGCACTGGGACGTCAGACTGGGTAGCAGGCATAGAGTTGGCAGATTTAGGTGGGTCATCAGGTTCAACTGGCATGAACACAGGCTGGAGCAGGTTGGTCGGTGTAGAGGCAGGTTGGGTTACTGGTAGGATTGTGTGGGTGGAAAGTACTTCCGCTTCTTTTTAGGCTTAGCCACTGCAGATTTGTAAATAACGGGTGGGATATATGAAAAGGATGGAATTGAGTAAGAGGAAGGACTGGAATGCGGCAGAGACACGGGAACAGTGGCTGGAGGAGGTTTTTGTTAATTTGTTACAGGTGGAAGGGAAGAAGCAGGTGGATTGAAGGCAGGGTAGGTGCAGCAAGTAGAGACTGGGTAATAATATTTGGTAGGAAGCTGTGTAAACTGGGCTGTAGCTGGGGTTGCCATAGGCGATGGGCGGATAGATTCTTGGGAAGGCAGGTGATTAATGGCAGGGCTGGAATGTTGTGGCTTGGCTAAATGCAGGCGATCTGACCATGCCTGCAGCACAGGTTGAACAAAAGCTGGTTTACACAAACCCTGTCTAATCAGAAACTGCACTGAACTAATACAATCAGATAACATCTGCTGGGGACAAGAGAAATAATGTTCATCGAAAGAAGCCAGATCATCCTCTATTAACCATACCAGGGATTCAACTTGGTCACGACTGAAGGGGGGAGAGAAATCATCACTTCCTTCGGGAACACATGACAGGGCTGGCTTTACACATAACCGGATTAACGGCTGAACATCCTCAAAAGACATATAGCCCTGATCCACCCAGGAATGAGCTGATCGGATGGGTTCTATCAGCTGGTCACTAGTCCACCCTTTTAAAATCTGGCAACAATATTCACCATCCTCTGCTGCCAGCAGAGAAAAGTAAACAATTTCATTGAAATCCATATTAGAAAAACGCACAACACCAGGATGGTTCCTCAATGCAGCCACGTCTGGTAAGGGAGTGGCCTTGGTATACTGTCAGGGAATCTAGTAGACCAGACTGTGTGACTACACAGAGTAGACCAAAAACACATGTAAGTGAAATAAAAGGTGTTTATTTACAAGGTGACAAACAAGTGAAAACAACCAGTGCACAACCAACAACGAATAGTATATACAAATCAAGGGGAGATACCGTAATCGTAAACAAAGCCAGGCCGAGATCATACACCCGGGGATATCAGCAGATGGGTAAGGACGGGAACACAACAGGGCAGGGAGAGGATGGATGGACAGGCTGCGGTGGACACTAGTACTGCAATCCATAGGACCAACAGCGCCACCAGCGGGTGAAGCCTTTCCTGACACTGTACCTATCATTAGCATGTCGCAAAGCCTCCTGGACTTGTGCCCAAGTGGAACGAAGACCACAGAGATGCTCCTCTAACACAGGAATACTCTGCGGAACAAAAGAGTCAGGCAACATGGAAGGTTGGAAACCATAGTTTGCCATAAATGGGGACAATCGGGAAGCAGAATTCAAGGCACTATTGTGAGCAAACTCTGACCACTGTAAGAGGTCTGACCAGTTGTTATGATGGTCAGAAATATAGCAACGTAGGAATTGCTCCAAGGACCGATTGGCTCGTTCTGCGGCCCCATTAGACTGCAGGTGATACGCAGAGGCGCAGAGGAGAAAGCAAGCTGAATTCCCAACTGTGCACAAAAGGCTCCCCAGAACCAGGACACAAACTGACTACCCCTGTCCGAGACAATCACCTTGGGTAGCCCATGTAAGTGAAAGATCTCCCGAGCAAAAATGGAAGCCAGTTCCTTAGAAGTGGGCAACCTCTTAAGTGAAATACAATGAGACATTTTCGAGAACCGGTCAACCACCATAATGATAACTGTGTTGCCCTGGGAGTTAGGTAACTCCACAATGAAATCCATAGACAGGTAGGTCCAGGGCCTCTCTCCATTGGGTATGGGTTGTAGGAGACCCACTGGAAGGTGTCATTGAATCTTACTCTGAGCACACACGGGAACAGGCAGCTACAAAGGCGGTTACATCAGCACGTAGACTAGGCCATCAGAATTGTTGGGAAATGGCCCAAAAGAGTTGATTCTTCCCAGGGTGGCCAGCAGCCTTGGGAGAATGGTAAGTCTGGAGCATGGCAGTACGGAGACTCTCTGGTACAAAGTAGCGGTCACAAGGTTTCTCAGGAGGAGCATGGACCTGAGCAGCAAGAATTTTGTCACCCAAAGCAGAGGTGAGACTGGTGCGAACCGTAGCCAGAATACGATCAGGAGGAATCACAGGAACCGGAACCAACTCCATCTTTGAAGTGGGGGAAAATTGTCGTGACAAAGCATCAGCCCTTACATTCTTACTACCGGGTAAGAATAAGACAATGTAATTGAAACTTGACAAGAAAAGAGCCCATCACGCCCTTCTGGGAGAGAGGCATTTTAGCCTCAGACAAGAATGTGAGATACTTATGGTCAGTAAGAATGAGAACTGGCACAGTGGTACCTTCGAGGAGATGTCTCCATTCTTTCAGGGCTAAAATGATCGCTAACAGCTCTCTGTCTCGTAATTGCACTCCGCAGGTGACAATTTCTTGGAAAAGTAGCCACAAGGATGCATAGCGCTCTCAGAGGTAGGACGTTGAGACAGAAGGGCGCCAACTCCAGTCTCAGACGCATCAACCTCAAGGATAAAAGGTAACATAGGATGAGGATGTGCCAACACAGGAGCAGAAACAAAGGGAGACTTGAGACTCTCAAAGGCCTTCATGGACTCTGGAGACCAACCGTCCTTTCTGGTCATATCAGTCAGGGACTTGACCAGAGACAAGAAGTTACGAATAAACTTCCGATAATAGTTGGCAAAGCCAAGAAAACGCTGCAGAGGACGTAAACCCATGGGTTGGGGCCACTGTAGGACTGCTGAAAATTTCTCTGGGTTCCAGCAGTGGAAATGACGTAACCCAGGAATTTAACCTGTTCACGATGGAATCCGCAATAGAGACTGTTCTCTCTTCGTTTCTGAAGCACACGACAGACATCTGTGTGGTGGCTCTCCAGGGACTTGGAAAATATGAGAATATCGTCCAGATAAACCACCATAGATAACTGCAACAAATCTCGGAGGACATTGTTAATAAATTCCTGGAAAACTGCCGGGGCGTTACAAAGGCCAAAAGGCATTACGAGGTACTCATAATGGCCTGTTCTGGTATTCAACGCAGTTTTACACTCGTCGCCCTCCTTAATACTCATGAGATTGTATGCCCCTCTCAAATCAAGCTTCATGAAAACTATTGCTCCTTAGGCGGTCAAATAACTCCGTAATACGGAATCGTATAAGCATTCTTAATCGTGAAATGATTGAGACCCCTATAATCAATATAAGGTTATAAGGTTCACCACTCTTCTTCTTCACAAAGAAGAAACCAGCACCAGCAGGAGACGAGGATTTGCGGAATGAAACCTCGAGAAAGTGTGTCTGCAACATACTCCTCCATGGCCTTATCCTCCAAGACCGACAAAGGGTAAACCTGGTCACGAGGGGGAATGGCATCAAGTTGAAGGTCAATTGCGCAATCATACGATCGGTGTGGAGGCAAACTACTGGCTTGACGTTTGTCAAAGACATTGCTAAAATCGTGGTACTCCTCCGGCAGGGAGGAGAGTGAAGAGGTGCACAGGACCTTGGCTACCTTCTGGAAGCATGTCTTACTGCATTGTGGCGACCAGGAGAGAACCTCAGCACGGAGCCAATCAAAAGAGGGGTTGTGCCTCTGTAACCAAGGATAACCAATAACCAGCGGAAACTTAGGTGAGGAAATAACTTGGAATTGGATTATCTAATGGTGAAGAGCCCCTATGCCCAAGGACAACAGAACAGTCTCATGAGTCACAGGGGCAGGCTGTATAGGTCTCCCGTCAAAAGCCTCAATGACAAGTGGAGTGTCACGCAGCGGAATCGAGTGCTTCGATACAAAGGCAGCATCAATGAACAGGCCTGCAACCAGAGTCGATTAGAGCCTGTATCTCGACAGGTGACTCGGCCCAAGAAAGGGTAACCAAAACCAGGGGCTTATCCTTCTGGATAACTGGGGATGAAACAACGTCACCTAAGGTCTGTCCGTGACAGGACCTCAAGGTTCGGGCGTTCCCTGGACAGGTAGGACATGACTTCAAAAAGTGACCTGCCCGGCCATAATAAAGGCACAATCTCTCCCTCCTCCTAAAGGTTCTCTCTTCCGCAGAGAGACGCGGAAGCCTGGGTTCATCTTCACTGACTGACTCGGTACCAGAAGGCATGGGAGGTAAGGGAGGCAAGGGTGGGACTACAAAGCTCAGAGACAAATGTACATGAGGCTTCCGCAAGCGCTCCTTAAAAGAGATTCTTTCTCTGAGTCTGGAGTCAATAAGGATGGCAAACGTGATCAACTTCTCCAGCTCAGTGGGTATATCTGAGTCTGCTATCTCATCCTTGATGGTATCCGAGAGACTATGAGAAAAAGCAGCCACGAGGGCCTCATTGTTCCAAGCAACCTCTGCTGCCAGAGTATGGAATTCAATGGCGTAATCTGCAACAGTTCTCGTACTCTGTTTGATGGACATGAGGCACTTGGCAGCAGAAGCGGAGCGTGCGGGAACGTCAAATACCCTTTTAAAAGACGCCACAAACTCAGGGTAACTCAAGACAACAGGTTTTTGCGTCTCCCATAGAGGGTTTGCCCAGGCAAAGGCTCTCTCAGAAAGCAAAGATATCACGAAACCTACTTTGATTCTGTCCGTGGGAAACGCCTGGGGCAGCATCTCAAAGTATATCTCAACCTGGTTGAGAAACCCTCTGCATTGGACTGGATTGCCCCCAAATCGCTGGGGAAGCGGAGCAGAACCAGACATACCTCTTATGGAGGTAATACTCGAGGCGGGTGCCTGCACAGAGACTGGAGCAGCAGCGGGGAAGGCCTGCAACAAAGGTTGTACTGGAGCAGCCACAGTGAGAGATTCCAGGTGAGCCGTGTGACTCGGGAGTGTTTGTAACGCCATGGCAAACTGATCCATGCAGTGATCCTGCTCATCCAATCTGGAAAAAATATTACCAACAAGTGGATTGACTGCATCTTCTGAATTCATGGCCTTCACCTACTGTCAGAAACCATGAATCAGACTGAGACAGAAGTACAGTTAAATCACATGTGTTTAGTAATAATAAAAAAAGTAAACAGAGTAAATGTAGTCAAAACCTAGCCAGAATTCAGGAACCAGATCGGATAGTCAGACGAGCCAAACCGTCAGGGAGCCAGAAATCAATGTAGTAGAACAGCAAGCAGGATCTGGAGCCAGAAGGAATGTCAGCCAAGCAAGTCTTTAACAGGAACACAGGAGAGCGTCTCTAGAGATGTGACCAAGGCAAAGGCAGAGATCATCTGGACTGGATGGCTTAAGTAGGCAGGACTGACGAGCAGGACCATCAACAGTTGAGTCACTGTGGAGAGCCGACAGCTGAGCGGCCAGGTCAGAGAAGGAAGGGCTGAGCCCAGCCCTGACAGTGGGCAATGTTGAAGCCACTTTTTGAAGATCCCTACACATTTACCTCCTTGAATTCTGTGACACATATTCACTATGGCCTGTGAGTAGACACTGGTGTGTCACAGAATTCATAGAGCCTGCCTTCTGAACTACAGGGGTGCTGAGAGTCAGTACAGGCATCACTGCTTGCAGGCAGAAAGGTACCATGGGATATGTGAAAGGTCTTGAGAGAGCTCTTTGCTTTTACCCATAATGAGATGTTTCTTGTGTGACACCTTGGTAATGAGACACCTTTTTATAGGCCATCAATTGAGACTGAACCAGCTGATATTAATTTGCACTGACAAGGGGTGGGATTGCTTTCTAATTACTGATAGATTTCAGCTGGTGTTTTGGCTTTCCATGCCTTTTTCCACCTCCCTTTCTTCATATGTTCAGTACTTTTTCCCTGCGTCATTCCATTTTATTACACATAACTTAATTTTTTAACTTATTTGTTTTGGTTTCTTTGTATGTATGGGTTGCGTGGTTGTTACCTGCATGTGGTGAAAATTTCATGTCAATAGCACCTTTAAAATAGATTTACCTAGAAGAATGGTGACGTGTTTAATACTTATTTTACCCGCTGTACATCTCTTCTCTCTGTTATTCTCAGAGTGGATTACATATTTTGTTCCCCAACCATATAGCTGTTTTTTTTATATTTATCACTGCATATAGATATTCAAGAATAAATTGTCTTTTTTTAAACTTTACATTTCAACTAAATTATACACCACACTTTTTTGAGGTTTTAATAGATTAATTGAAAAAATAATTGGGTAACTAATAGATTATAAAAAAAATCGTTAGTTGCAGCCCGCAGTACGCTGCTTATATCTTTGGATCCACAAAACCAAGCATGATGTTTTTGTTGGACCTTTGTATATATTCCATTTAAATTACTCATATTTACTTCAATATGCATTTTTCTCATTCATCCAGCATTTGTGAAAATGATCTCAGCTAAGGTTAGTCCTAGCTAAAGTTTTGTAGTAAACAGTAAGTGCGCAGCTTAAATACACAGCGGAGTATAACTTGAAAAACAGTTTTTGGCATGTACAGTACATATCACACATTTGATTACAAGAACTATGTGTTACCGTACTTACTCTTTTCAACAGCTGCTCCCCAACCTGTGACCCAGCAAGTGGAACCAACAGGGAAATGGTGGGTACTGGCAGGAACACAAATAGGTTGCACATGGGGAGACGTGAGAGGCACAGGGTGGTCAAGCTCTGCGAGTGCTATATCATAATCTTGTGTATCAATATCATAATATGGGTGAGGGATTAACTGCGTGAATTTGAAAGCCATCTCCTTCTGGTTACTGCTTTGTTTTAGATCCAACTTCCCCAGGATCACTGTCCAGGCCTCAGCAATAGAGTATCTGCAACATGGAATCAAGGGTGATAAACGTGTTAATTGTGAGAATTAGAATCTGTAAAAAGAACAGATGATAGGTGATAGATCTCAGCTAGGCTTGTGCGTTTACTTGTGCACGTTGCAGGTAGAGCAGCCCATTCATTTCAATGGGCTGCCCTACCCGCTAGATACTTAGGGAAAGAAGTCCCCGATGCTTCTTTAAAATCGCACTGCACTGAATGCACCATGCTGTTTAGTGCACATGAAAACATACCACGATTGACGTGTGGGGGTGCCATTAGGATTAATGTCACCCTCATGCATCTGATAAAGCGCAGTGCGTTTCTCTGTGGGTCGTGAATGCAGGCGATTTGCCATGCAATGCCTCATAAGACTTCAGCAACAGCCAGCTGGAGGGCCACAGGTTGAGCACCCATGCCTTAGACCAGGGGTGTGGAAGAGCGAGGGCCACTTAATCGACTTGGTAACCAGTCACGGCCACAATGAGCGGAGCGGGTGGATGGCAGCCCCCTCTTTAGAGCCCACTCTACTCTTTTTTTTTACTGGATCGGATTGGAGGTAGACATTTGTAAACAGACACAAGTCCATTTACATCTGCCACTCCTTAGAGGTGAATGGAGGGTCCGATTGGGTCGGACTGACCATGTAAAAGAGGCCCATGGCTGCTTTCACACTGATGCATGGTTGTTTACCCGCACCGCGGGTTCACCTGTGGCTTTCCTGCCGGTTAGCTGCACTTTACCATAGACTTCTATTACATCCTGTAGATATGGTGCACTTTCAGAAAGCTCACCAAACTTGCAGGTAATAGAAGTCTATGGCTCAGTGCAGGTAACCCGCAGGTGCACTGCTCTGCACCTGTGGATCAGTTGAAAGCAGCCCAGTAACCACTGCAGAACAGATGTGCCCATATATACACTGATTTCAGTAATAAACTCACCTTTAATAACAGTATTCTAATGCAATCCCAGAGCAGGAGGTCGCGGGCCACATCAGAGGGCTCCGTGGGCCACATGTGGCCCCCGGGCCACTGGTTGGGCACCCCTGCCTTAGACCTTCTGTCCGGTGTTTTTTGCCATCTGTGTCTGCTCTGGGGAAATTCATTCATCTATTTGTCCTGGTGACCACTATCCTGTGTAGGAAATCCAAAATTTTTTAATTGTCACCAGACAGGAAGTCTTCCAATAGGGACTATTTCAATGAAAATTAAGACACAAATTCTCCTCACTTTGGGGAGATTTCTTCTCATTTTTGGTTGCGTCTCCCAGACAGGAAGTGGGTGGCAATGTTCCTGGGGGAAGCAAAAAAATAGCCTGATAGGGGGTTAAACCCTTTATTTCTTTATCCAAGACTGACAAAATACTTTTGCATAAACAAACTTTTTGGGGCCTTTTTATGAAGAAAAAAAATTCACCAATTGTTTACAAATTCTGATCGTTATTTGCTTAATACAGTGATTTCCTAGTACATTTGTAACATGTAACATGATACAAAAGGTGAACTTATTCTTTAGGCAAACTATGGTCAGAATTGGTCAAGGAGGGGTGAATGTTTGTCACATTCATCACTAATTTTTTATAAATAGACCTCAAGTTTCAATTTGAATTGCATCTTGTCCACAGAGTGTGAAACCAAAGATATCCTTCATTTAGACTGCACCAGAAGAATAGTGATTGCTTTTTTACAAATATTTTTACCAACAGTAAATGTGCCTCAGACATTACTAGTAAGGTCTAAACTCTAACGTTTATCTAAAGTTTAACGTTTATCTAATGTGGAAATAAGTGGTATTGACATGTACTTAAGTAGTCATGAACATTGTAGAAAAAGCCCATTGGTAAGGGCCTTTAGCTCTGGCTTAAAACAACTATGGCTGGCCATATGATTTTCTTTCCTGCAACTATGGCTTTCAGGAAAAAAATTGATTCCCCCATCAACACAGACAATGTTGACAGGAGAATCCCTCCTGCAGAGCCATTGTGTTCTCCCGGTGGGGGAAGCCGTCCCCACTGGGAGAACTCAGTGAATATTGCTAGGGACTATAGCAACCACGGGCAATAATCACATGTAAAATCCATCAAGCTGGTTGTAGATCGATCAGCTTGGGTACATTCAGCCTGCCCATACATAGTTCAAATCGTCTATGGCCATCTTAAGGTTTAGGAAGTACATTTACAACCAAAATGATTCAATAATTAAATCAACAGATTCAATGAAAAGAAATACAATAAGATAAAAAGTAAAACATGCATGTTGTTTTATGAAAATATTATTTATATTTTAGGCATTGTGGGAGAGGAAAAAACACACACTGGTGTAAGCAGGAAAGGAGGCACATACTGTGAAGATACAGAGGCTACCAGAAGGACAGGTCAGCAATGATAGCCTACATACCTCTTCAATAAGGTTTTTCCTTCACTTATCACCCGACAAGCATTTCTTGCAAATGCCAGAGTTGCCAAATGATCAAGTTAACATACTGTCAGAACATTTGGGGTTAAAAAGAATTACATATAGGTCTTTATATTATGCATATTACGTATTTTTCATATTGTTCATATTCATGTATATTATGAACAAGAGGGAGACCATCTTGTCTCTAAAGTTTAAAATAGCTCACAAGATGCTATGAACAACACTTTAGATTCTACTTTCCCTTTAAGAGGTTAACCCACATTTGCTATGTTTAAAGTTATTTCCTGTCTCACAAGAAGGCATTGTTTTTCTGTATCTCGTTCCCAGACCATGAACTCAAAGCTTTTGAACATTTAAGATAAATATACCAGCCTCCCCAGGTGGTAATTCAAAGGTTTGACACATAGAGACATGGGGGGGTATGGATACGAGCTAGTCCAGACTGCGTAGTATTGTATTGACATAACGTGATCAAAGGGCTATTCATAAATAGGCTGTGTACTGCATATCTTAAACAAGGTTTATTTTCAAGTATCTTCACAAAGTATCTATACTAGTAATACATGTATAAACCCATGTATGCCTATATATAGATTAGTATTAAGGAGTTGTATACATGCTACTATATTAGTGGGGTAGCCTTAGAAACTGCTTAAACATACATTCCAGTGGTTAGCTTCAGGAACTTCCCAAAACATTAACAAATGGCCGGAGTCAGTTTTTATAATAAACATTCACACCTGTAAATCTGAAGTGACGCCAGATAGCAGGGATACAGGACATGTGTTTTGACACCCTTAGACAATTAAGTGTGTTTTACTAAGCTAGGTCAAATGGTAGTCGTAAATTATCTTCGGCCTCCGTGAAAATAACATTAGAAATTATTTCTAATATGCTACTGCCCTCTGGTGGTAAAAATACGTAATTGTTCAAGATAATGTGATGTTTGGTTGCTATGACAACCTACCCAATCACATCGTCATTTGACTCTCAGTTACGTAGTAATGTAACATACACACCCACTTTTGGGGTCAGATAAAAATAGCAGCTGAGATCGCAGAGAGACCCTTGAGCTGAAGATCGGAGGGAGCTGAAGAAGAGTTGATCTCTGAAGGCACTGACTCTCTGAAGCTGGAGGGGGCGATCTTAACGCAAACATGTAGCGATGGTGAAAGAAGTTCCTCTTGGAACTTCGCTTCTCAAACAGACAGAACTCTCAGTTATTGGTAACGTATAAATCTTTTATCCTACATGCAATAGATGGTTTGAACAGATACCAAATGCGGCCACTCTATTATGTTAGTAAGTGTTAATTGGTTCTGAGAGATGGCTAACTGCAGTATGACATCTTACGGAGGCAATTAAGGAAGAAACATATATAAATACATATTTATATATATCACAGAGTACTATTGTGAACCTTAGTGAATGGCCTGATGTTGGGATCTGTTTAAACAAGCAATGCATTAGAGATAGCGTTGTGTTTAAATAGACATTCTTGGCTAAATTACCAAGACTTGTCCACAGGACAACATATTGTCCGTATTTTCAAGAAGTGTAATTAGGAGATCTGTTTGTCTTGAGAAAGATAACATAATGTAAACAAGTTTGTTTATCTAAACCCGTTAGACCCCATTTACACAGGGGCGACTCGTCAGGCGTCTCAGCCGCCTGACGAGTCGCGTCCCATTCTGTACAATGGAACCGTTCTAAGCGGAGCGACTGAAGTCGCTCCGACTTGGAAAAAGGTCCTGTACTACTTCAAGACGACTTCGAGGCGACTTCCATTGACTTCAATACAGAAGTCATTTTGGAAGTCTGCTTTGTAGTCATCTTGAGATCGCCCAGCACAGTCGTGGCACAAGTCGTGCCGCCCCTGTGTGAATGGGCTCTGAAGTCACGGAAGGTTACATTTCAAGAGCTACCAAGTGTTAGATGTACAAGTATCATTTAAGTATTGAATTGTGAATATACCTTGTCATATAGAGCTGGCCTAGAAATGTATGTAAATATTATCTGGACATAATCCATCATTTATCTCTGATTGTAGAAGTATATCCATTCATTTGTTTTATCACGACTTATACCTGATTTTAATTTGCACTGTACTTTAGTTAATAAATATATACAATATTTTAAGCAATATTCATTTGTGTTACTTGTCTTCAAACTAGCATGGATAAAAGAACTTAGAATTTCTTGATATTGCAGGAAATGGGGAATCTCCAAAATTAAGATTTACCTATTTCCATAACGCAATAATTATTTTATATTTCAGTATAAACATTCTGACATACTTGTAGGCACTATGCTGAGATGCGTCAATGTTTCTGACATATATGGAGGCACCGCTGGGATCTGTCAATGTTTGAAACAAGTGATATATTTGTGCAAAATTATATATATTTTATTGTCATCATTTTTTGAAAAAAATAATAATTTTTAAAAATTAATATTTTGTTTTTGTTTTGATATTGCCATGGTTAGTTGCAATATTGAAAAATGACAGATACTAAAGTTATTTTTAGTGCAGCCAGTCCTGCTGATGCAGAGAATGAAATTGGTATGCATCACAGAAAAACCGGAGAGTTTGCAAAATATCAGGGAATATCTTCTATCAGAGAAATTAAGACAGAACTTGGTCCCTGTAAGTCAGTTATTACTGCAAGAAGGACCATGAGTACTTTGGATTGTAAGCACAATCAAAGTACCAGAGAACTTTTTAAAGTTTTCAAGAAAGCCCATTACTTGGCTAAGAAAAACCCAGATTTTGAAAGCCATAGATTTTTCCAACTGTTCGATGAGGCTTTGCCAAATAAAATAAAAATTATTGTGGCCTGGGATTACTATCCCAAAAATGGATTGGATTGGCTGATAGAGCACCATCCTTTTTGCTGTTCTACAGAACAGTAAAGAAGCTTCAAGAATACATTTAAATAGCCCGCTCAAATTATAGCTTAAAAAGGAGCAGGGATAAAATTGAAGCTACAAAATATAATTAGCCTGGAATTGTTAAAAATTCCAATTCCCCAATCAAAAGTTACACCCAGTTTTAAAAACTAAAAAGTGAAATCTAGCTGAGGTGTTCAAATATTTAAATGTCTGTAATTGACCAAAAGAAAAAAAAACACGAGCAGAGTAACGTGTTTAAAGACATTTTTTTTTCTTTACTCTAAAAAATGTTCCAGCCCCTCCTTTACAAAAGTGGGAGGAGACTGATTTTATCTTTGCATCCAAACTGCTGTTTAAAGAACTGACAGGTTTGAGGAATGTTCCTGTGTGATGCAAAGGTGGGGGCTACGTGCTCTTGTTTATACAAACACACACAGCTGACAAAGTGAAACCAAAACTGTTACATGTCATTCATTTAAATTGTTTTTCTGGTTTTATATATTGTTTTCCTTACGGGTATTTTATAATAACAGGATACCATAAGAAGTTATTAGATAATTATCTAAGCAATTATTTTGTTTCAGAAACATTTATAATAAATCCAAGAATTTATTTTCTGAAAAATAACATCAGCTAAAATTATGCTTAAAGCTGACATAAACATTTTAGGCGCTGTCCTGAATTAAATAAAAATTAAAAGCCCAGTTGAACTTCAACTTAAAAGGGAATAAAGTAATTTACATTCCCGCATTTATAGTTAATATGCCCAATGATCGATTACGTATTGGTATCGATCTATAAAAAAAAAATGTTTTTTAAATCCTATTGTGATTTTATTTTAAATGTTATATGGTCTCAAGTGACAAGGCCATACATAGGAACCTTCTCAATTCTCTCACAATTAGTGAGTATAGTTGAGATCCATCTCGGGAATATTTAAATTCTAGATGGCACCTTGTGTACAGGCAACTCCACTTCCCCCAGAAAGGGTCAGACAGGAGGTTCATACAAAAGGTATGTCCCCTGGAAAATAGTTGAGAGATAGGCTTGGAAGGTGATATTCTCAATGCTCACATCCATACAGTGTATGCTGACTCCATTGATTTTAGTGATTATATGTAATTCCTACTGGGATTGTATGGTATGTTCCCTAACAGGTTAGTGACCTGGGGAATGATAATAAGGTTCATATTTATGCCAGGAATATAATCACATTAGTAGAAAGTTATTAAAATAGTTGATCAGTCCTAAAGTAAATCTTTAGGTATTCAACCCATCAGGATAAATAAATAATCAGTCAATCATTTATTCCTGATAATCAATGACCCAAAATATCCTGTATACATTGGCAACGATATATTACATCGCTTTGCTATACACATGGATCTGGTAAATACCACTGTGGTCTAGATTAAAATAAAACCCAAGTAGTTTCATAAATGAACATGAAGCCTCAAATAATCTTTGTTACTGCCATATGCAGTAAGCATATTAGTACCACATGAGGTCATTATTCAGACAGGTACTAATACATTATTTTTATTACCCGGCCATGTATAAATAGGCCAGAATTTAAAGAACCCTGCTGCAGTAAAAAGTTTTGCAGACAGGATATATATAGAAAAGATTTCAGTAAATCATACTCATGAAATATAAAAGTTTTCATGGAGTTCAAAAATATGTTTGTGAAAAGATTCCTGTGATGTGGTAAAATAGACATACGCATTGCCAGGATGCAATCTGATCCAAGTGAAAACGCACCCTGTGTTTTAAATCAAACATTGTTGTCTTTCCCTAGCTTGCTATGTTTCGCTAGTGGAGATCATTAAGAGTTTCAAGGAGAGGGGTGTTGTGGGATCAGTGCACTGGATCTTATGATAATCCTATACTTGATATTCTTAAACCAAATGGTCAATGCGTTTATATGCTGATCTAAGACAGCTAAATAAACGAGTATATATGTACTTACGCCAAGCTGTGCCATATATTGACCGATGCTTGATATAAAAAAATACAAAGCGCTAAGTACTTCACTACACTAAATGACGCTCGATGATGGTGGAACATTCAGGTAAGTCCTGAAGACCCATACAAGCTGGCATTTAAAGGTGGTAAGAAATTGTACAACTGGAACAGAATGTTAATTTAGTCAGATAAATTTAGATTTTGAATTTGATTTTGTTTTTGTTTGTTATTTTACATATGGCCATTGCCTGATGTACCTTCAAGAAAAAGTTTAACATATGTGGATGACATTTTTGTTGAATAGCATAATGTTTGAAAAGCATATCCCAAAGTTCAGATATGTTCTTAACCAGTTGAGGAAGGCGGGTGTTTAAAATTTCATTTCAGGAAGACCAATGGTGTCGCTCAAAGGTTCATCTCCTGAGGCCTAAGGTTTGCAGCCTAAGTCTCACCACAAGAAGAAAATGGAGACTGTGATGAGGTCAAAAATATCTGCCAATATCAGTGAATTGAGGACATGTTTGGGTATGGTATAAAATATTCAATTGTATGCTTGTCATCCTAGGTTCCAACTAAGAATGCTGGAAGGTAATGTATAAGAAGAGACTTATAGGATCAAGAGAATGTAATGTAAAAATATGACATTGTGATATTTCTCTCCTAACTTACAGATCTTCCAATCTTATACTTCAGCATTAATGTTGATCCTGCCAATCATGGCAGAATAATATCATCAGTAGATCATTGATGATCTTAGTTAATTAAAATATAGTTAACCAATTGCTATATCATATATATATAGCATTGTTAGAAAATGTAAGTAGTAATTAATAAGAATATGTATTCATACTGTCTATTTACTCAAATAGAAAGTGATTGCCACTCCAGACCAGATCGTTGATTGGTAAAGGCGAAGTGAACTGCCAACAGACACAGCGATCGTATGGATGATGTTAATAGACATGTGCAAAAGGAAAAAATTTGTTTTGTTTCGTTTCGTTTTAATTCGTTAATTAATTAATTTTGTTTAGTTAGATTCGTTAAATTTGTTAAATTCGTTTTCGGATTTCGTTTTGTTTTCGACCGAATTCGAAAATCGGTCGCATTCAAAAATATTTCAACCGAATTCGAAAATATTTCTACCGGATTCGAAATTATTTCAACATGATTCGAAATTATTTCAACCGCATTTGAAACTATTTAATTTGGGTCCACGTATCTCAGGGTCACTTAGGAATAGAAACCCCAAATTTGGAGATGTTATAGTGCTAGTTCTACTGTGTTTGCATACCAAATTTGGGGTTTCTAGCTACAAGTGGCCCCGAGATATGTGGCCCAAAATTCGGGTTGCAAAATGTCATTCTCTGCTGCAGAAAAGTGTTTGACATTTTGCGATCCGATTTTGGGTCCACGTTTCTCGGGGTCACTTAGTGATAGAAACCCCAAAATTGGTATGCAAACACAGGAGAACTAGCACTACAACATCCCCAAATTTGGGGTTTCTATCGCCAACTAACCCCGAGATACGTGGACCCAAAGTCGGGTCGCAAAATATTTTTGAATCCGGTTGAAATAGTTTCAAATGCGGTGGAAATAGTTTTAAATGCGGTTGAAATAATTTTGAATCATGTTGATACTATTTAAAGCAGATTCGAAAATATTTTGCGACCCGACTTTGAAAAAAAAATGAAATTGATTCTAACAGTCTGCAGGATATCTGCAAAAAAAAGAAGTGAAATGGCTGTTAATAGTCTACAGGAGATCTGCTAAAAAAATAAAATAAATGCTAATAGTCTGCAGGAGATCTTATGTAAAAAATAGTAATCTGCAAAAAAAATTAAACATGAAATAGATAGTATCTATATTCTATTCTATTCTATTGTTTTTCTAGTGTATTCTCTATTTCTATTCTAATCTATTCTATCCAAAGTTAAAATTAATTAATTACATTTTTTTTAATTCCTACTATTCGAAATTCAAATTTATTCTATTCGAAATTCGAATTTCATAAGATGGTTGCATATTCTTTCTATTTTATTCTATTAAATTATATTTTTTTTCTATTCTGTTCTAATCTTTTCTATTTGAATTATAAATTTTGAAAGATGGTTAGTTACTTACATCTGTCACATAAAAAAAAAGATGTGAAGTGGCTGTCATGGATGTCGATCACAAGGCAAGTACATATGCTGTATGTCATTGTCCGAGTGCCACGTGACCGGCCACGTGACCAAGTTGTGGATTGTCCACTTGCCACGTCACCTGCCACAAGTTATGGGGTTCCTAGCACCAAGTGACCCCCAGATAGGGGCGATCTGTCAAGTGCTTTTCTGCAGCAGAGAATTAAATTTTGTGACCCGACTTTGAGGCCACGTATCTCGGGGCCACTTATAGCTAGAAATCCCAAAATATTTGGTATGTAAACACATTACAACTGGCACTACAATAACCCCAAATTTGGGGTTTCTATCACCAAGTAACCCCGTTGTAATGCTAGTTCTACTGTGTTTGCATACCAAATTTGGGGTTTCTAGCTATAAGTGGCCCCGAGATACGTGGCCCCAAAGTCGGGTCACAAAATGTCATTCTCTGCTGCAGAAAAGTACTTGAAATATCGCCCATATCTGGGGGTCACTTGGTGTTAGGAGCCCCATAACTTGTGGCAGGTGACGTGGCAAGTAGACAATCCACAACTAGGTCACGTGGCAGGTCACGTGGCACTCGTGGCCGTTCACGTGGCACTCGTGGCAGGTCACGTGGCACTCGTGGCCGGTGTCGTGGCACTCGTGGCCGGTGTCGTGGCACTCGTGGCAGGTGTTGTGGTAAGTGGACAATGACATACAGCATATGTACTTGCCTTGCGATCGACATCCGTGACAGCCATTTCACATCTTTTTTTTTATGTGACAGATGTAGATAAGTAAGTAAATAACATTCTTCCAAAATTTATAATTCAAATAGAAAAGATTAGAACAGAATAGAAAAAAAATATAATTTAGAAGAATAAAATAGAAAGAATATACAACCATCTTCTGAAATTCGAATTTCGAATAGAATAAATTTGAATTTCGAATAGTATGAATTCAAATTTTTTAATTCATTAATTAATTTTAACTTTGGATAGAAAAGATTATAATAAAATAGAAAATAGACTAGAAAAACTATAACCCCAAATTTGGGGTTTCTATTACCAAGTAACCCCGAGATACATGGACCCAAATTCGGGTCACAAAATATTTTCGAATCCGGTTGAAATAGTTTCAAATGCAGTTGAAATAATTTCGAATCATGTTGATACTATTTCAACCGGATTCGAAAATATTTTGCGACCAGAATTTGGGTCCATGTATTTTGGGGTTTCTTGGTGATAGAAACCCAAAATTTGGAGATGTTGTAGTGCTAGTTCTACTGTGTTTGCATACCAAATTTGGGGTTTCTAGCTACAAGTGGCCCCGAGATATGTGGCCCCAAAATCGGGTCGCAAAATGTCATTCTCTGCTCCAGTAAAGTGCTTGACATTTTGCGACCCGACTTTGGGTCCACGTATCTCGGGGTCACTTAGTTATAGAAACCCCATATTTGGTATGCAAACACAGAAGAACTAGCACTACAACATCTCCAAATTTGGGGTTTCTATCACCAAGTAACCCCGAGATACAGGGACCCAAATTCGGGTCAAAAATATTTTTAGATTCGAAAAAATTCGGATTCGGTTGAATTCGTTAGTATTGTAATACGGTAATTCGGATGCATCCGAATGTCCGAATAATGAAAAATTCGTCCGAATTTCGATTCGGAACGAAACAAAATGCACATGTCTAGATGTTAATCCTTGGCGTCCAGTTCCGGAGGGAACCTGTCACCAAACCACACTCCAGACCAGATTGTTGATTGGTAAAGACGAAGTTGACCACCAAAAGACACAGCGATCATTTGGATGATGTTAATCCGTGATGTCCAGTTCCGGATGGAACCCGTCACCACATTGAATCCTTCATCAGGAGTCATGAAGCAAGATTCTCCAGGATTCGTATTGCCGGAAAGAAAGATTTGTTGCAGAAGTCCCTTGTTTGCTTGAATCCCAGAATTTCCATTGAAAGGAGGGATATTGAATCCCATTTTCAGCTTGTAACACTACAAGAGCGGATTCGCTGAAGAGTTTCTTCGATTGCTGGTTTACCAGCCTTGGTTTTCAACACATTTGAAAAGGGGGGGGTGACACCACCACTGCAACAGTTAATTTTGTTTTCATAAAGACTTGAACTCATCAACAAAGATCCAAGTCATACAAGAACATTCTTTATCATATGGATGAAGAGAGGAACGTTCTTCAAGTATAAAGAAAAATAATACTATGGCCATAGCTTTTAAACAACTGATATTTCTTCAGAACCGTTTCTTAGTATGTCCGTGACTATTCGTCAGAATACAAGAAGCGTGGGGGGGTTATGTCAGAACATTTGGGGTTAAAAAGAATTACATATAGGTCTTTATATTATGCATATTACGTATTTTTCATATTGTTCATATTCATGTATATTATGAACAAGAGGGAGACCATCTTGTCTCTAAAGTTTAAAATAGCTCACAAGATGCTATGAACAACACTTTAGATTCTACTTTCCCTTTAAGAGGTTAACCCACATTTGCTATATTTAAAGTTATTTCCTGTCTCACAAGAAGGCATTGTTTTTCTGTATCTCGTTCCCAGACCATGAACTCAAAGCTTTTGAACATTTACGATAAATATACCAGCCTCCCCGGGTGGTAATTCAAAGGTTTGACACATAGAGACATGGGGGGTATGGATACGAGCTAGTCCAGACTGCGTAGTATTGTATTGACATAACGTGATCACAGGGCTATTCATAAATAGGCTGTGTACTGCATATCTTAAACAAGGTTTATTTTCAAGTATCTTCACAAAGTATCTATACTAGTAATACATGTATAAACCCATGTATGCCTATAACTAGATTAGTATTAAGGAGTTGTATACATGCTACTATATTAGTGGGGTAGCCTTAGAAACTGCTTAAACATACATTCCAGTGGTTAGCTTCAGGAACTTCCCAAAACATTAACAAATGGCCGGAGTCAGTGTTTATAATAAACATTCACACCTGTAAATCTGAAGTGACGCCAGATAGCAGGGATACAGGACATGTGTTTTGACACCCTTAGACAATTAAGTGTGTTTTACTAAGCTAGGTCAAATGGTAGTCGTAAATTATCTTCGGCCTCCGTGAAAATAACATTAGAAATTATTTCTAATACGCTACTGCCCTCTGGTGGTAAAAATACGTAATTGTTCAAGATAATGTGATGTTTGGTTGCTATGACAACCTACCCAATCACATCGTCATTTGACTCTCAGTTACGTAGTAATGTAACATACACACCCACTTTTGGGGTCAGATAAAAATAGCAGCTGAGATCGCAGAGAGACCCTTGAGCTGAAGATCGGAGGAAGCTGAAGAAGAGTTGATCTCTGAAGGCACTGACTCTCTGAAGCTGGAGGGGGCGATCTTAACGCAAACATGTAGCGATGGTGAAAGAAGTTCCTCTTGGAACTTCGTTTCTCAAACAGACAGAACTCTCAGTTATTGGTAACATATAAATCTTTTATCCTACTTGCAATAGATGGTTTGAACAGATACCGAATGCGGCCACTCTATTATGTTAGTAAGTGTTAATTGGTTCTGAGAGATGGCTAACTGCAGTATGACATCTTACGGAGGCAATTAAGGAAGAAACATATATAAATACATATTTATATATATCACAGTACTATTGTGAACCTTAGTGAATGGCCTGATGTTGGGATCTGTTTAAACAAGCAATGCATTAGAGATAGCGTTGTGTTTAAATAGACATTCTTGGCTAAATTACCAAGACTTGTCCACAGGACAACATATTGTCCGTATTTTCAAGAAGTGTAATTAGGAGATCTGTTTGTCTTGAGAAAGATAACATAATGTAAACAAGTTTGTTTATCTAAACCCGTTAGACCCCATTAACACAGGGGCGACTCGTCAGGCGGCTCAGCCGCCTGACGAGTCGCGTCCCATTCTGTACAATGGAACCGTTCTAAGCGGAGCGACTGAAGTCGCTCCGACTTGGAAAAAGGTCCTGTACTACTTCAAGAAGACTTCGAGGCGACTTCCATTGACTTCAATACAGAAGTCATTTTGGAAGTCTGCTTTGAAGTCGTCTTGAGATCGCCCAGCACAGTCGTGGCACAAGTCGTGCCGCCCCTGTGTGAATGGGCTCTGAAGTCACGGAAGGTTACATTTCAAGAGCTACCAAGTGTTAGATGTACAAGTATCATTTAAGTATTGAATTGTGAATATACCTTGTCATATAGAGCTGGCCTAGAAATATATGTAAATATTATCTGGACATAATCCATCATTTATCTCTGATTGTAGAAGTATATCCATTCATTTGTTTTATCACGACTTATACCTGATTTTAATTTGCACTGTACTTTAGTTAATAAATATATACAATATTTTAAGCAATATTCATTTGTGTTACTTGTCTTCAAACTAGCATGGATAAAAGAACTTAGAATTTATTGATATTGCAGGAAATGGGGAATCTCCAAAATTAAGATTTACCTATTTCCATAACGCAATAATTATTTTATATTTCAGTATACAAATTCTGACATACTTGTAGGCACTATGCTGAGATGCGTCAATGTTTCTGACAATACTAATACAGATATTCTCAACAAAGGTTCCTCCAGAGGTTGCTGGGGGGGGGGGGGGTCCTTGAGCTTTGACTAATTAACCTCCCATTTGATGAGTCCTGCATAGTAGCAGGATCTTCACCATTAAGCAAAGTCAGAAGCATTATGCCAATTATCTTAATTTTTTTGTTTGTTTTTTATAAAAAAAAAATATTAAAAAGTAAGAAGCCTTTACAGATATCTTGAACAACAGTTATACAATGAAGATTTGTAAAGCCACAGAATACCATTACATAGAAAATACAATCACTTCAAAATTAGATCATTCTTGGTGAGGGATTAGGTCCCAACCTGTAGATCTAAATGTATTAAGGTTCGGCAGAGAACAATAACTTGGAGAAAAGTCCAAAGTATGATCGGTTGTTGCCAAAGTTTGCTGGTACTGTGTTATAGGGGAAGGACTTGTTGGGCATGGGGTACTAGTTTAGTAAAATTTCCATTTGAATGTGGGCATGGTCAGTGGTTGGAAGGAGATAGCTATGTATTTGTCCTATGCCTAGCTTCTGGGGTGGGTGGTTTAGAATTATGTTAAGTGGAAAGGTAGTACGAGTATGTGGGTATTTTAACAGAATACCTGAAATGGGTAAGATAGGGGAGGGGCAGAGTGGGGGGGGGGAGAGAGGGGAAGGAGGAGGTGTAGGAGGGGGGGTGGGAAAGGGGCCCTCTCTGACTTCCCTCAACTGTTTACATGCCAATTATCTTTTTTTGCGGTCTGTAGGGGGCATTCTGACCACCACTCTAAAGGTTGCCTTTTTGCCCTTGACCCCCATTAAATTGGTTTAAGGAAGAGTTTTCTGAGACCTGAAATTATTTTAGGGGTTCCTCCGGGGGAAAAATGTTGGGAAAGGCTGTACTAATATATAAAACTCCATGACCCCATGAACTCAGATTTCTTGGTAGCACATTTGTACAGAACCATGGTGAGAACATCCAGCTGCTTCTTTGTTTTTTGGTACATATAGAATGATGTCACATAATGGGACTTTGGTGAGAAAAGGATGCAGATGTTATGAGCTAGTCCAAGGAATAATTTATATTAAGGACTCCCTGGAAGTCAATAAAACTTTAATGAATAACTGAAATATTCATGGCAATAACAGTGGATAAAGAGACTTCAACTAGTCTGGCACACAAAGCTTTCAGTGTAGTCTGTTTCTACAAAATAAAAACAGAATGTGGTACACACAAAACATCCCCTACATTTTATAATGTACTTATGCCCCATCTCCTGTTAAATATAATACCCACATAATACACATTGGAGTTGATTAACTAAAGACAAACAAGCTGTTCACTTTGCAAGGGAATTTTTCCCAGAGTTTTGTGAATGTGGTAACATTTCTTTAAGCAAAGAATATCCAGTCACATGTGTAGCACTACCCCCGTAGGAGCTGCTGGTTATATTTTTTGGGGGTCTGCACTCTGCCTGTCAACCCCTTACGTTCGGCTCGATCCCCTCCTTGGCACACCTGGACAATAATACGATTGTGGAGCCCAATGGCAATAGGGAACCACAATAACACCACACAGTAATATATATATTTCCAAATATTGTTACCTTGATGCTGGTCACCTGACCCACAGCTGCAATAAACAGAGTCCCACACAAGAGGTAGCTTAACCAGTGTTAATGTGTTTACTTGGCAAAAGAATAAAACAATGGTTACACAGACAATATTGACTACACACAGCTCCCTGCAGACGTCGATGCAACACCACTGGCACAGAATGTCTCTGCTCCCAGACACAATTAAACATGACCCGGGGGTCAGACCTGAGTGGGTGTATGGTGCAGGAATCTCCCAATGCAATGGCACCAACACTGGGACACCTCTCCACCAAGTCTCACACAACTCACCCAAACAGTGAATTAACAAGGTGAGACAAACAGTTATAACTATATATATATATATATATATATATATATATATATATATGTAATATAAGTTATATGACTCCCCCTAGTGGACAGTACAACCGATGTGTGTTCCGTTGTAGAACTTCCGGAAATAAAGTAAACGGATGACTGTTCCTTTAAATGTCAGTTAGTCTTCTGCTAGCTTCGTTGGTGCACTTATCTATTTGTATTCCAATAGGCAGGGTAAAATATAAATGGCAATCACTTGATGCAAGCAGTGCACAGGCAGAACAAACACTAGTTTCTCCCAACCGCTGTATCACTCTCAGGTGTAACAAATCCCTACTCGCGGCACTGCAGATGCCAGCAAGTACACGTGGAACTTTGAAAACCACCTCCCTTCGACCCAGTTAACTATGTGGATAGGCAAGTGCCTTCTCAACAAATGAGGCCTTGCCTCGCTGTACACTCCGTCTGGAACCTCTCCTTGATCTCAGTTTCTCTGTAACACAAGGCCTCTGGTCCTCCGCGCTGCTGTTCACAAGATGCCGGTGGATAGGTGACTCCGGATGTTGTGAAGTGTAGACCGGTCCCTCTCTGGCTCGATCAGCGAGGCTGTCCACAAGGATCCCTCATCAGGCGATCCTTTCTCTCTGTAACTTTAGGCCCAGGCTTCTCCGGCCTAGGCGCGCACACAGCAGGCCTCTTGCCTGTTGAAGATGGCGTCCCGAGAGAGCGGGCTGAAGCCCCGCCTCTGCCTTAAATCAGTTCTCCCAGCAGGCTGTGCGTGGCGCACTGTATTTTGGTAGTACAGTGGGATTTGTGGGTATTGTAGTCTCACTCCAACCCACAGTAATAGAGTCTGTGTCTCTTGTACTACAATGCCCACCATGCTTTGTCCTTAACATGAGGGAACCAAACAACTTCCAAATTATAACACAAAACAAGCACTAGAGGGAGCCAGGTTTCCCACTAGGTATCGATTTCAGTCTGTTAAGATACGGTATATAATAACACCTTGCTACACATGCAAGAAAAATAAACAGCATTTTTGCTTCCCCATGAATGGATAATGAAAGGCCATTAAAGCTTCACCTCATTCACTAAGCTCTGAGAAAAATTCTCATGCAAAATGAACACAGTATAGTAAATGCCTTTAGTAAACTAACCCCAGTGCCTCAATGGTTAGCACTTAGCAAGCCATTCCTAGATAGTCGTGATCCTCTAGGTCTCTTCCTTCTGATGCTCTCTCTCTGCTCTCTAACTAGGATAGAAGTACAGGCTGGAGGTGGAGTCTGCAAGACAATATAAAAGTTTTGAAACTTGATGATATTAAAAAACGCACCACCTATGTATAACAAGTGTAGCGGACCCCCAAAATTGGGGTCGCTGTGCCTTAAATTTAAGAGCAGCCTGAGCAATAGTTTGGCTCATGTTTTCTGATTCTTTAAATTAGACTCTGCTCTGCTGTGGTGTTGCCTGGGTGTATAGTTCCCCTTGACCTGCAGGTGGCGCCAGGGCTGCCATCAGGGGGGTACAGGCAGTACATCTGTAAGGGGCCCAGATGTCCCCAGGGGCCCGGATGGCAACCCCCCTTTTTTTATTATTATTATTATTTTGTTTTTGTAAGGGGCCCAGAGGTCCCCAGGGGCCCGGATGGTAACCCCCCTTTTTAAGTATTTTTTATAAAAAAGCCCGGAGGTCCCCAGGGCCCCGGATGGCATCCCCCCCTTTTTTTTATAAAAATATATATATTTTTTGTAAGGGGCGCAGAGGTCCCCAGAGGCCCGGAGGTCCCCGGGGCCCCTGATGGTAACCCCCTTTTTTTATGTATTTTTTATAAAAAATAAAATTTTTTTTTTTTTTTGTAAGGGGCCCGGATAGCAACCCCCTTTTTTTTATTTTTATAAAAATATTTTTCTTTTTATAAATTATGACCTTTTTTTTTTTTTTTAAGGGGCCCAGAGGTCCCCAGGGCCCCGGATAGCAACCCCCCTTTTTTTTATATAAAAATATATATATTTTTTTATAAATTATTACTTTTTTTTAATTTTTTTGTAACAGGCCCAGAGGTCCCCAGGGCCCTGGATGGCAACCCCCCCCTTTTTTCTTTGGTCTTTCTTTGTTTGTCAATCAGCACCCAAAGCCCAACAATTTGCGGCGGCAGAGCACCCCCCCCCCCGGTTCTCCTCTGCTCCAGGGAGCCCATGCCTGAAGCTGTGTAAGGAGCCCCAAAAATTCCTGATGGCGGCCCTGGGTGGCGCTGTTGCCCAGGTCTTGGGTCGAACCACAGGTGGCATTGTAGTGTGATTGGGTGTCCTCTCTTGGCAGCCATACAGTGAGCATGGTCTACCTGCGGTGCATGCCGGGAGAGGGTACATAAGGGGCAGACGCCATTAGGTGGAGAGATTGGCCGGGGGGATTCCAAGGGGGACCCCTGGTGGCGAGAGTCGCGCCCTTTGGCCCTGCTGGCCAGGGGTGCGTGAATTGGTCGAGAAGTCTCGGGCACCTTCAGCCCGAGGCTATAGTGTTCCAGGTAGGCCCAGTACCTTCAAATGGGTCTACAACCAAACCATCGGAGTCCCAGGGTACCCGTGGGAGGGTGGCCCGCTCTGAAAGAGAGGAAACCAGGGGTGGACCTATCCGGAGGATCGATGAATAAAGTCACTGTCTCAGGAGAGGCCTGGTTGCCTATCAGAGGGAAGGATTCCGTGAGTTGCACAATAGCTCCTGTGATGTGCCCCACTGGCACTTATGGTCTCTAAAAGTTGCAGGCGCTAGAGAGTTCTACATTCAGGAACTAAAGGATTCTGTTGCAGAGGATCTCCTGAACTTGTCCTTGAAGGGGACGAAATCTAAAGTAACTGTTCATGCTTCACTCTGGCTGCTAGAACCGTGAGAGGGATCTATCCGGGTGAGCAATACCCACTCAGGCTTGAGTGGCAACGAGGGTAAATGGGTGCCGCATGCCTGAACCTACCTCCCTACCCAACTCTGTCTCTATCTTCAACTTTTTCCCACTAAGTTACAAGCAAGAAAAATAAACTCTAGATGGGATGCAGATTTTCATGGCATACAGGTTTTACTGCTACAGATGCACGGATTGACTCATGCCCTCCGCAGACAACTTATAGAGAGAAATATATCTATGCCTGTACTCCACTTCCACCTTGTGAGTAGCCATTTGGCTGTTATTTTAACCTTTTTTAAATAAATTGTACTAACATACTGCACTTAGTAGGCGCATTGTTTTTCTTCTCAAGAAAAATAAACTCGCCTGTTGGAGTTTAAAACAGTCTGGACATTGGCCTTCTTTTAGGAAAGAGAATAGACTTTTCCCTACACTCTAGGGGCGAGAACCAACGGAAGGAGGTAACTCGCTGCAGGACCCAAAAATGGTATGAACACCGCTCAACCTCTTATACCAGGAGGATACGGGCATGTGGCATGGTGTGCCCTACTCTGCAGGTGGAAGTAAGCAGGAGAAAAAGGGTCTGTGTGCTATACGTGGGGGCTCGAGTCCGGGATATTTTGCAGCTACCCCCTGGAAGTTGGACTATATTTTTTTTCCTGTGTATGTGGTTCTGTGAAAGTCGGCCATTTGGGAAAAGTTGGACTGCGTCACTTTATTAGAGAAAATGGAGGTCAGGCCTGTACTGGACTTTTTCTAACTGCGTAGTTCGTGGGCGTGTCTCAAACATAGAAAAGCCTGCGAGCTACGTGCAGCAAGAGAAAAGGAGGAGGAGCCCCACCAACTGTGAGTTGCACGTGGTGTAACTGGCGCCAAGGGACAGTACGAGCTGGATTAGTGAAGGAGAAGCAATATCGCCGCTACCCCATGGACTTCTGTTGCACCGGGACCTCGGATGTTCCCAACCACCTCAACCATGGACATTGCTCCCTTCACTGCCCCCTTGACGGACACAGGGATCCGGCCTAAGCCTAGGGGCCGCTTCGCTCTGTATGTCTGCCGAGATGCGGAGGCCCTGGGCATGCTCTGCCCCAAATGCCAAGGACTGGCGGTGCAATTACGGCCATTCGGAAGGTGTGCTTCCTGTGGAGAGTTTCTATTCGAAGTGGACCAGCCCACCGAGAAACCCCGGGTCTGCTGGGTCAACTGCCTTACAGGTACCGTCACTTCTGAGGAAGAAACCTGTACTCCCACAGTCAAGCCCGCGCGCACCGCATCGACTGCCACGGATGTGGCCAATGAAGATGTCTTAGCTGCTGCAGAGCCATTGGTGGATACTGTACGGGATGCTGCCTCCGTCACCAACGAGACCTCCATTCCGCCCGCCAAGTGAAAGGTGGGCTATGTTAAGGCCTCCCGCGGCCGCGGTTGAAGCCTACCCCAGCGCCCGCCTGAACCGGATCTTCAGGCCGGAGGGACCTCCAGGAGATCCATGTCAGGGGACGGTAAGGAGGCTGGGGGAACTGTGACATTAAGTTTGCCGGGGAAGGGAAGGAAGCTCATGCCCCACACTACTGGGGATGTGTGGACAGCCAACCCGCGGGAACTTTCTATTTTTGGGGACAATGTGTCTGTGTCTACCAAAAATTATCTGCCGGCAGAAGAATATGACACTTCTGATCTAGACTAGTGGGGGATGGCTATGAGATCGATGAGGTTTTTGTTAAAAAAGGTTGGGATAAAGTACCGTTGACTTCACCCCGCAGCCTTAGGGGGGAATCACCAATGGATTCTGGGGAAACTACACCCCGAGTGGAAGCCCCTACTTTAAAGGAAGAAGTTTTACCCACACCCGCTCTGCCTGCACCTGCATTGTCCATACCTACTGCTACAGAGGGACGTCCGCCGTTGCGGCCACCTTTGCCACAGTTGGAACCAGCCTCGATAACAATGTCCCCGGATGCTATCGTTCTTCCTGGAGCAGGAGATCGGGCAACCATGCCACCCTTAGCCCGGTTGCAACGGCTCCTGAATAAAAAGATTGCCACAGAGTACGGGTGGGAATACCCTTACGTTCCCAAAGAGCTTCTCTTTGAGATCGAGGCCTACCGGGAACTGTGGTATGCTGACTTTGCCTGGGATCATTTGGAAGTGCACAGAGGCCGCAGGCATCTCAAATGTTCTGTTACCATGACGGATCGCTACAAAGGGTGCCGTAAGGAATGGACTTATGGTCGGCGCATCCATGTGGATCGTGTAGTGATTTGCAGCAAAGAGAGAGAGGATGCTGTATATTCCATAGAGACACTGGATAAGCAGTGGAAAACTCTTGTTCTCCCAGATCCTCAATACTACCTGTGAAATGGAACTTGTGTGCTGTTTTATTATTCCGTTTCACAGGAACAGCCTGCCCTGAACTCATGACTTTGCCCTCTGCTCCAAGGGGGATCTACTCACTGAGGAACTGGAGAACTGTTGTGTTTTTTTCTTTCTCTCTCTTCAGCTCCGCAAAGGAAAGAAATATATATTTTTTCCTCTTCTCACTGAACAATGGGGTAGATTAGTCAGGGCCAAAGTGAGCAACCGTCGTGGTCAGGATGGAAAATTCATGTAAAATAAATTCATGCCCACGCGCAATATTGGAGAGTGTAATGACTTGTACTGCCACTAGGTGGTAGTGTTTTGCAGAAATGTTCAGTGAACCTAGGCTTAGCAATGCAAGTTTCAGAGGGTAATTATCTCTTTCTGGAGAGATGGTTTTCTTCTGTATATCTTAGACGTAGGATGGTTTATTGTATGCTGTGTTTTTCTTTTCTCTCCTTCTGCAGGTGATCTGCTATCAACTCTGCCGGAGTATGGGCGGGGTAGATATGTTAGGAGGGGTGGAATTGTACCTTGTGATATACTGTATGTTTTTATGCAAACTGTGATGTGTATTTCTACATGCCCTCCTTCGTTTCTTCTTCCTCTGCTCTATTCCCAAATTGTTTGGTTCAGGCACCATTCTAAAATAATATAATAGTACTGTACATAGTTGTGAACAGATCAGAACCCACTCAGGATTGAGGGGGGATTTCTGATCTATTCCAGCCACTGGGCACATGGCTTTTCAAGGGGGGGTATGTGTAGCGGACCCCCAAAATTGGGGTCGCTGTGCCTTAAATTTAAGGGCACCTTAGATATAGTTTGGCTCATTGTAACGGCACCCCAAATACGAAAGGGGGTAACGCCGTTTAGATCTCTTCCCTCTCCTGGACACAAATTCACTGCCGATACTCCACAGCCAGCCGACCCCTTCCCAAAGGGATTAATCCTTCTGAAAGAACGAGACGCACTCTGTATCTTCCCAAGGATAGACTGACTTTATTGACAAAAACATTGAAACTCTTATACACATCCAATACTGCATTAACCTGAATGAACAATGGTCCAGCTCCACCCACAACACAACAAGCCCCAATACACATTATTTTGACGTCTGCTAGGAGACAACAGGTTCTAATCCCCTTTATGTTTAAATGACTATGCATGACCTTTATATTCACCAGACTGTCTGATACTTTACAATACACACAAGTACAGACTTAATTAACACAATGAAAGATCCTTAGACGCCATCCTAGATTAATTTACATCACACAGGCAGGTAACACATCTCCCAATTAACCTGTTGAGTTCAGGGTAAAACATCCAGTACATATTGTGGACTAATATTACTATTTCAATTCCAAGCAATCCAAGCCATATTCTTAATGTCCATGGTTTCCTGGCTCACCCTGTGTCCAAAGTTACCCCTCTGTCACACATCTCCCCTTTCGGCAGGAGACTAACACAGGAGGTGACCCCAGACGGGTTCACTCCGAAGTTAGTCCATTCTTCTAATGCCGGTATCCACACAGTACCCCAAATAAATTGCTCCAAACAGAGCATTACTTACCCAGCCAACCTCTGCCTCTCTCAGAGAACATACCCGCCGCTGGGGAGAAGACAGGGTGACTGGGCTCAGTCTTTCATGCTGTTGGGGATCTGGGCCGACTGCCCAGCATCCCTGAGGTATACAAGTGGAGACTGAAGTCCCATCCACTTGGGGTAGGTGAAAATCCCCCAGTGCTTGCAAAGCAAGGCTGACATCCTCCTGTCCCAGTGTCACACCATTTTCTGGGGTTGTGTCAGTGAGGACTGAAGTCCCATCCAGTCCCACAGGAACTCCCTCTTCTGTTAGTTGAGAGCAGAGGCCCGCGGCACTTTGCTCTGTTGCCAGCTCTTCTGCTGGGTTGCTGTGAGTGGAGACCGTAGTCCCATCCAGTCCCACAGGAACTCCCTCTTCTGTTAGTTGAGAGCAGAGGCCCGTAGCACTCTGCTCTGTTGCCAGCTCTTCCGCTGGGTTGCTGTGAGTGGAGACCGTAGTCCCATCCACTGACATCAGCTCAAGTTGCAGTTGTGTACAGTGGCTGGTAGCATTCTGCCCTGCTGCCAGTGATTCAACTGGGGGTAAAAGCTTTACCACCTCAGCTTGTTGCTGGAGAGAGGGGCCAACTGCCCCGGCTCCCTGAAACTCCACAGTTGTTTCCGGTGCTGGGCAGAGGTTGCCATCACTCTGCCCTGTTGCCAGCACTTCTGCTGGGGACTCCACACCATCTGCTCTGGCTGACTGTTGGGGAGGGAAAAGGGCTGCTTCTCCTCCCTGCATCTCTGAAATCCCCTGGGAAAGAGGAACCATCACCTTCTCACCTCGGGCCTCCAAAACTGCCACGGGTGTAGAGCAGGGGTCTGCAGTACTTTGTCCTGCTGCCAGTACTTGGGCAGGCGATGCATAATCCATAACATCCTCTGAACAGTCCATTAAGTCCATACCTTCTGTAATCTGTGGCTGGGGAGATGAGCCAACTGCCCTAGCTCCCTGGAACTCCATATCATCCACTTTGGCTTTAGGGATGGCAATCTTCAGATTTTCCACTGCCGATTCTTCAGCCAGGATTTCAGAGTTGTCCACTGGTATTTCCTGATTGTCCCAGGCAAGGGTAGCCCCACCCTGCTGTTGAGCAGATTCTAGCACCTGTCTGTAGGCGATCTCCGATTGCCGTATTTCCGCCATTCTCCGCTCATGTTGCCGCTCTAGCTCTCTCTTTTGTCGCTCTAGTTCTCTCTTTTGTCGCTCTAGTTCTCTCTTTTGTTGCTGTAGTTTTTTCTCTTGTCTCTCATCCTGCAGCTGGATGCCTCTAATGGCTTCCTGTATGGCGGTCTCTGATGGGTTAGCACCATATAATGCCAAGCGCTCTCGAACTCGTTGCTGAAACAAATCTTCAACTGACCAGGGTCCTGCATCACCATCCCTCTGGTCCATCTCGGCTCTCAAGTAAGTCTTTCAGCGTGGCTTTCCTGCAGGCTGCATAGCTTGGTCATTCACTGTGGTGGCTTGGAGTGTCCCAGGAACTGGAGGGAAAATCCCGCTGCTGCCAACCAATGTAACGGATCTCGGATACCCCAGGTGGGCACATCCGCCAGACCTGTGTCTCCTGTCCTCCAAACACACCCGCAGCCTGCAGATTCGCCATAACCAGCCCTTAACCCCTCAATCACGAGACACACAGGTGTTGAGGGTTAAACATGCAGAGCATCAACAGTTTATTAAATCCAAAACATACACTTTTACACATAGTTAGGGACACTCCCCTTAGCCTTGTCATAGAGGACAAGGAAGAACCAATGGGAACTGAACACTTGTACATTGAAACAGAGACTACAGTTAAACATAAAGGGATTATGGTAAGCAGGCAGCCCTTCAATACACATCCCCTGCAGAGAGATGTCTGCAGTCCAGACCATTGTCTATGTGCCATGAACCAACACAATTAACACAGCAACAAGAGGGGGGGGGCGGATGGGGGAGAAAGGATGTAGCATTACATTACATTATCTCAATGCCAGCTTTCCTCAAGTCTCTGTCTCTTCTGGGCCATAATCTGTGGGTAAGCGGCCAGCCCACAGTCCCTTCCAAAACACACAGTAACAGTGGCTTCTGTCACACTCATGTTTTCTGATTCTTTAGATTGGACTCTGCTCTGCTGTGGTGTTGCCTGGGTGTATAGTTCCCCTTGACCAGCAGGTGGCGCTGTTGCCCATGTCTTGGGTCAAACCACAGGTGGCATTGTAGTGTGATTGGGTGTCCTCTCTCGGCAGCCATACAGTGGGCGTGGTCTACCTGCTGTGCATGCCGGGAGAGGGTACATAAGGGGCAGACGCCATTAGGTGGAGAGATTGGCGTGGGGGATTCCAAGGGGGACCCCTGATGGCGAGAGTCGTGCCCTTTGGCCCTGCTGGCCAGGGGTGCGTGAATTGGTCGAGAAGTCTCAGGCACCTTCAGCCCAAGGCTATAGTGTTCCAGGTAGGCCCAGTACCTTCAACTGGGTCTACAACTAAACCATCGGAGTCCCAGGGTACCCGTGGGAGGGTGGCCCGCTCTGAAAGAGAGGAAACCAGGGGAGGACCTGTCCGGAGGATCGGTGAAGGAAGTCACTGTCTCAGGAGAGACCTGGTTGCCTATCAGAGGGAAGGATTCCGTGAGTTGCACAATAGCTCCTGTGATGTGCCCCACTGGCACTTATGGTCTCTAAAAGTTGCAGGCGCTAGAGAGTTCTATATTCAGGAACTAAAGCTTTCTGTGGCAGAGGATCTCCTGAACTTGTCCTTGAAGGGGACGAAATCTAAAATAACTGTTCGTGCTTCACTCCGGCTGCTAGAACCGTGAGAGGGATCTATCCGGGTGAGCAATACCCACTCATGCTTGAGTGGCGATGAGGGTAAATGGGTGCCGCGTGCCTGAACCTACCTCCCTACCCAACTCTATCTCTATCTTCAACTTTTTCCCACTAAGTTACAAGCAAGAAAAATAAACTCGCCTGTTGAAGTTTAAAACAGTCTGGACATTGGCCTTCTTTTAGGAAAGAGAATAAACTTTTCCCTACACTCTAGGGACGAGAACCAACGGAAGGAGGTAACTCACTGCAGGATCCAAAAATTGTATGAACACCGCTCAACCTCTTATACCAGGAGGATACGGGCATGTGGCATGGTGTGCCCTACTCTGCAGGTGGAGGTAAGCAGGAGAAAAAGGGTCTGTGTGCTACACAAGAAATACCCAAAGAGCAAAAGAATGGAGTTTTAAGGTGCAGAAAAATTCATCAACATCAAATTACCGAAAAATAGAAACATTTATTTATTACATAGATAATATAAAATTACTTAAAATAATCGGGCAAGAACAGCCCTGTGGTCACAATACAAAAGAATGGTTGCGTCTACATGTTTCACCAGAAACGTGGCTTCTTCTGGAGCTTCTGTAGGACCTTTTTAATACAATACCACCTTTAATAATGATTACAGTTCCAAATAATCCCCAACCCCTCCAAGAGGTCCGATGGGAGATGTCTGTGCCAAAAACAAGAACAACTGCCCTACAATTAAGCCTGTTATATTAAAAAGGGGGGGGGGCTTGATAAATTTGATCAGTCAATATCCATATCCTTTTTCCTAGTGAAAGCTTCAGACAGTGATGGCAAATTACTTGTGTACTTGTGAAATCTGAGCACTTCTCTTTCTTTAATTTGCCCCTGGTCCTTGGATCAACATTATAATTGATTAGTGTTGAGCGAACCCGAACTGTAAAGTTCGGGTCCGTACCGAACTTTAGCTTTTTCCCGAACCCGAACCCGGACTTTGCCCAAAAGTCTGGGTTCGGGTTCAGGTTCGGCAATCTAATTACGCATTTAGAAATGCTTCAGGGGCCAGCCAATCACCTTTTGATTAGCTGGTGTGCCCTTAGAGGCCATCATAGCCATGCCTACTAATGGCATGGCTGTGATTGGTCAGTGCAACATGTGACCCAGCTTCTATATAAGCTAGAGGCACACAGCACACACGTCACTCTGCTTCAGAATAGATAGGGAGAGGATCTAGTCTGCTGCTGCTGCTTTTAGGGAGAGATAGAAAAATAGATGAGGTAGTCCTGATTCTACAATCTGAGGGAAAAGATAGAGAGATAGTGTAGTGTAGGGCCAGGTTCCTGTGTTGGTGCTTTCAGGGAGAGAGAATATTATATAGGAGTCCAGATTCAGAGATTAAAATCAGCGATCTGCATAGGTTTACCTATTTGTGTTGCAGTGCAGTCTTTTTACACTGCCATGAGCCCAGTGTCAGAGAAAATCTAACTTTTAGGGGAAAAAAAAAGGCACTTTATTGTGCTCTTTTCCAAAAGACCCATAGGGAAAAAAAAAAAAAAAAAGCATTTTATTTTGCTCGTGCAAAAAAAGACCCGTTTAGGGCAAAAAAAAAAAAAAAAAATTGCACTTTAATGTACGCTTGCAAAAAGAGCCATTCAGGGGCACAAAAAATAGTTTGCAGTGTGTTATACATATTTGGAGGTGTGTGAAATAAACAATTTCTATATAGTTTTCTCCTACTGTGCTATACTAAAAAAACAACATTTTTTTTTAATAGCATTTTCTGCAGTTCTGTAGCTGTGTGATTCAGCGGTTACGTACTGTGGGTGTGTTCTGCTCTTCCAAAAAACGCCGTTTAGGGGCACAAAAAATAGTTTGCAGTGTGTTATACATATTTGGAGGTGTGTGAAAAAAACTATTTCTATATAGTTTTCTGCTACTGTGCTATACTAAAAAAACAACATTTTTTTTGAATAGCATTTTCTGCAGTTCTGTAGCTGTGCGATTCAGCGGTTACGTACTGTGGGTGTGTTCTGCTCTTCCAAAAAACGCCGTTTAGGGGCACAAAAAATAGTTTGCAGTGTGTTATACATATTTGGAGGTGTGTGAAATAAACAATTTCTATATAGTTTTCTCCTACTGTGCTATACTAAAAAAACAAATTTTTTTTTGAATAGCATTTTCTGCAGTTCTGTAGCTGTGCGATTCAGCGGTTACGTACTGTGGATGTGTTCTGCTCTTCCAAAAAACGCCGTTTAGGGGCACAAAAAATAGTTTGCAGTGTGTTATACATATTTGGAGGTGTGTGAAATAAACAATTTCTATATAGTTTTCTCCTACTGTGCTATACTAAAAAAACAACATTTTTTTTGAATAGCATTTTCTGCAGTTCTGTAGCTGTGCGATTCAGTGGTTACGTACTGTGGGTGTGTTCTGCTCTTCCAAAAACACACATTTAGGGCAAGATCCTAAATTTGGAAAATATGAGAAGAAGGTCAAAGGGACGTGGTGGCCCCGGTCGTGGTGCTGCTGGTGGAGCTCCTGTTGCAGGGAGAGGACGTGGTGGATCTGTGCCAGATACACGCACAAGTGAAACACCTTCCTCAGGTGCGAGTAGGCGGTCGAGCCTGCGGCAGTATTTTGTCGCGCCTAATGAGGCTGTACGAATGTTTAGGCCAGGACAAGTACAGGCGATAGTAGATTGGGTTGCTGACAGTGCCTCGGGTTCCTTCACATTGTCTCCCACCCACTCTTCTGATGAAAGAACAGAGTTGGCACCTGAAACCCATGTCCATCAGTCTTTCACCTCACCCCCTTGCAAATCAGCCAAGCAGTCTGAGCCCCAAATCATGCAGCAGTCTCTTCTGCTTTTCGATGACTCTGTTAGCAGGGTTTCCCAGGGCCACCCACCTAGCCCTTCCCCAGAAGTGGAAGAGATTGAGTGCACCGATGCCCAACCACTTATATTTCATGATGAGTACATGGGAGGACCATCGCAGTACGTCTCGGATGATGACGAAACACAGGTGCCAACTGCTGCTGCTTTCGCAATTGTGCAGACAGACAAGGAGGGCAGGGGTGAAGACTGGGTGGAAGATGATGTTGAGGACGATGAGGTCCTCGACCCCACATGGAATGAACGTTATGCAGGTGACCAGTGTAGTTTGGAGGAAGAGGCGGTGGTCGCACAGAGCCACCAGCACAGCAGAAGAGGGAGCAGGGTGCAAAAGCGGAGCGTCTGTCAGCTAGACAGTATGTCTGCTACTGCCCAACGCAGCAAGGGACCGAGCACACCAAAGCCAGGTCCAAGGAGTTCCCTAGCGTGGCAGTTCTTCACACAATGTGCTGATGACAAGACACGAGTGGTTTGCAGGCTGTGCAATCAGAGCCTGAAGCGAGGCATAAACGTTCTCAACCTGAGCACAACCTGCATGACCAGGCATCTAAGTGCAAAGCACGAGCTGCAGTGGAGTAGACACCTCAAAAACCAAGAAAGGTCTCTGGCTCCTCCTGCTTCCTCTTCTGCTGCAGTCTCGGCCTCTTCATCCACCTCTGTAGTGACAGTGGCACCTGCCACCCCGCAAACAGAGGATCTGCCAGCAACACTACCACCTGGGTCACCAACCATCTCCACAATGTCCCATGGAAGCGTTCAGCTCTCTATCTCCCAAACATTGGAGCGGAAGAGGAAGTACCCCCCTAGCCACCCGCGATCCCTGGCCCTGAATGCCAGCATTTCAAAACTCCTGGCCTTTGAAATGCTGTCATTCCGTCTGGTGGAGACGCAGAGTTTTAAAAGCCTGATGGCATTGGCTGTCCCACAGTACGTCGTGCCCAGCCGCCACTATTTTTCCAGGCGAGCCATCCCTTCCCTGCACAACCAAGTGGGGGACAAAATCAGGTGTGCACTGCGCAACGCCATCTGTGGCAAGGTCCACCTAACTACGGATGGGTGGACCAGTAAGCACGGTCAGGGACGTTATATCTCCCTAACAGCACACTGGGTAAATGCAGTGGCGGCTGGGCCTGAGGCAGATAGCAGTTTGGCGCATGTCCTTCCACCACCGAGGATTGCAGGGCACTTCAGTTTGCCTCCTGTTGCTAACTCCTCCTACTCCACTTCCTCATCCTCTACCGCCTCCTCATCCGGTCAGCGTAACACCTTCACCACCAACTTCAGCACAGCCGGCAGCAGGCAGTTTTAAAACTTTCCTGTTTGGGGGAAAACCCCACACCGCGGAGGAGTTGTGGAGGGACATGGAACAACAGACCAATCAGTGGTTGCTGTCAGTGAGCCTCAAGCCCGGCCTGGTGGTGTGCGATAATGGGCGAAATCTCGTAGCAGCTCTGGGCCTAGCCGGTTTGACGCACATCCCTTGCCTGGCGCATGTGCTGAACTTGGTGGTCCAGAGGTTCCTTAAAAATTACCCCAATATGCCAGAGCTGCTGCAGAAAGTGCGGGCTGTGTGTGCGCACTTTCGGCGTTCTCACCCTGCTGCTGTTCGCCTGTCAGCGCTGCAGCGTAACTTCGGCCTTCCCGCTCACCGCCTCATATGTGACGTGCCCACAAGGTGGAACTCCACCTTGCACATGCTGGCCAGACTGTGCGAGCAGCAGCAGGCGATAGTGGAGTTTCAGCTGCAGCAATCACGCGTGAGTCGCTCTGCGGGACAGCACCACTTCACCACCAATAACTGGGCCTCCATGCGAGACCTGTGTGCCTTGTTGCGCTGTTTCGAGTACGCCACCAACATGTCCAGTGCCAATGATGCCGTTCTTAGCGTTACTATCCCAGTTCTATGCCTCCTTGAAAAATCGCTTCGGGGGATGATGGAAGAGGATGTGGCACAGGAGGATGAGGAGGAGGAGGAGGAAGCGGGATCATTTCAAAGGCTTTCAGGGCAGTCTTTCACAAGTGGCTACGAGGGTGGGTTCCTGCACCAACAAACGCCAGGTACACAATTGTCCGGCAGAAAGGGCACAGTTCTGGAGGATGACGAGGTGGAGGAGGAGATGGAGGAGGAGGAGGAGGAGGAGGAGGAGCCATTTTCACAGCAGGGTGGAACCCAGACCAGCTCGTGGCCATCACTGGTGCGTGGCTGGGGGGATACAGAGGACACAGACGATACACCTCCCACAGAGGACAGCTTTTCTTTGCCTCTGGGCAGCCTGGCACACATGAGCGATTACATGCTGCAGTGTTTCCGCAATGACCGCCGAGTTGCCCACATTTTAACTGGTGCTGATTACTGGGTGGCCACCCTGCTGGATCCCCGTTACAAGGACAACGTACCGTCCTTAATTCCCTCACTGGAGCGGGATAGTAAGATGCGCGAGTACAAGCGCACGCTGGTAGACGCGCTGCTGGTGGCATTCCCACCTGACAGCGGGCGTACGGTGGAAGCACAAGGCGAAGGCAGAGGAGGAGGAAGAGGTCGCCAACGCAGCCGGGGCACTGGCAGCACCTCAGAAGGCAGGGTTAGCATGGCTGAAATGTGGAAAAGCTTTGTCAGCACGCCACAACAACCAGCACCACCAGCTGAGATGGAACGTCTTAGGAGGAGGCAGCATTTCACCAACATGGTTGAGCAGTATGTGTCCACAGGCCTACACGTACTGGATGACGGGTCTGCCCCCTTTAACTTCTGGGTCTCCAAATTGGGCACATGGCCTGAGCTTGCCCTTTATGCCTTGGAGGTGCTGGCCTGCCCTGCAGCCAGTGTATTATCTGAACGTGTATTTAGCACGGCAGGGGGCGTTATCACAGACAAGCGCAGCCGCCTGTCCAGAGCCAATGTGGACAAGCTCACGTTCATTAAAATGAACCAGGCATGGATCCCACATGACTTGTCCGTACCTTGTGCAGAATAGACATGTATACCGGTGTTGTGACAAAAACTGTCCGGCCATCGGATTGTGTCCGGCCCATACTGCGAAGGCGCAGCGCTTGCGCAGTACAGAGGACAAGGAGATTCACAAAATCTCCGAAGATGAACGGCGCCTGCGCTGTGAGTGCAGGTTCAAGCCCCACCATCCAAGTGGACATACGGTAGCACATAGTAACAGGGCCCCTCACGGGCTCGGTTCGATCGCCACGCTTCGGGCACGGCCTCACTTGGCTCGGCTTGAACCACGGATGGTGTGGCCTTCACCTGAACTCACCACGCAGGCGCCGTTCGTCTTGGGAGATTTTAGAAATCCCCTTGTCCTACATACTGAGCAAGCGCAGTACAGGGTGGACACTATTTGACGGGGGACAGAATTTGACACATCACCGGCCTTACCCAGCCATTGTTGTATTTTTGAATCAGTGTTGGCTACCTCGTCCTCCCCCACCGCCGCTTCCACCTACACAGCCACATCCACCGCCACCTCAACCTCCTACTCCATATGGACCTCGTCCTCCTAGGTCAAGATTATTATTTTTTATTTTTATTTTTTTTATGTTATTTTAAGTTATTTCCCTATCCACATTTGTTTGCAGAGCAATTGCCATGCTCTTAACAACATTTTTCTGCCATTTGCAGCCCTCTAGCCCTTTCCATTACTTTTTTAGAGCCTTTTTAGTCCTTAGAAGTCCGGGTCCCCAATGACTTCAATGGGGTTCGGGTTCGGGTCCGGGTTCGGGTTAAAGTTCGGTCCCGAACCCGAACTTTTTTCCGAAGTTCGGCCGAACCCGTCAAACCCGAACATCCAGGTGTCCGCTCAACTCTATAATTGATCTGTCCCAAGGGAATAACCCTTTTTGAAACAAGTATTAGGAGCTTCACTGATAACAAGGTGAAATGGCCACAGTGGCCATTTCACCTTGTTATTAGTGAAGCTCCTAATACTTGTTCAAAAAGGGTTATTCCCTTGGGACAGATCAGTTATGTTGATCTTCCTGGCTTAATAGGTGTTTTACTGACACTGAACCAAGGAACAGGGGCAAATTAAAGGAAGGGAAGTGCTCAGATTGCACAAGTACTCCGAAATTTGCCGTCACTGTCTGTCACTTCTACGGCCCTGTCGGCTCTCCTAGAGTAACTGCCTGTCTCCTGGAATCTCCTCCATGCTATTGAGACTGTGCTGGGTGACACAGCAAACCTTCTGGCAATGGCACGTATTGGCAACTTCTGGAGTTGGACTGCCTGTGCAACCTCTATAGGGTCCAGATATCACCTCGTGCTATCATTAGTGACACTGACCCTAGCCAAATGTGAAACTAGTGAAAAACAGTCAAAAAAGATGAGTAGGGAAAAAAATGTCAGTGACTCCACCTGTAAAATCATTCCTGTTTTGGAGGTTGTCTTATTGTTGCCCATCTAGGGCATCTGTTAATTTCATTAGTGAAGGAAGTTCCCCGCTCAAGCCAATGACGTAGGCGGGTCCGACATACCGAGGGGGCGGACCTGATGGGGAACTGCTCTCACTTTGGTAATACATGTATAGACCCGCCCCTTCTCATGTTCCGTATCTGGTCCGCTGAGCGGACCTGATGGGGAACTTTAGAAGGGGCGGGTCTATACATTTAAAATACTGAGAGGGAGTTCCCCATCAGGTCCACTCAGCACAACCAATGAAGGACAGCGCTGGACATCGGGATCGCCGCGGGACACTGGATTTCACCGCTGGAATGTTTTTTTTTTTTTTTTAAATAAAGGACTTTTTCAAGGTGTTTGTGTGTTTTTTTTTAAACATTCTTTTACGCTTTCTTCATGAAATGGTAGGGGTACAATGTACCCCTTACCAATTCACATGGGGGGGGCGGGATCTGGGGGTCCCCTTTGTTAAAGGGGTCTTCCAGATTCCAATAAGCCCCCTGCCCGCAGACCCCCACAACCACCGGGCAAGGGTTGTGGGGATGAGGCCCTTGTCCCCATCAACATGGGGACATCCTCCCCATGTTGAGGGCATGTGGCCTGGTACGGTTCAGGAGGGAGGGGGGGCCGCTCTCTCGTCCCCCCCTTTTCCCCTGTGGCCGGCCAGGTTGCGTGCTCGGATAAGGGGTCTGGTATGGATTTTTAGGGGGACTCCACGCCATTTTTTTTTAATTTGGGGTGGAGTTCCCCTTAAAATCCATGCCAGATCTGAAGGGCCTGGAATGGATATTTGGGGGAACCCCACGTCAATTTTTTTTTAAATTTGCGGCGGGGTTCCCCTTAATATCCATTCCAGACCTGAAGGGCCTGGTAATTGAATTCTGGGGAACCCCCACGCTTTTTTTTTTTTTTTTTTTATCAATGACTTTTGTATGTATTGCCGGGAGCCGACAATTCATTTATAGCCGTAGTGAGTTTTAAATGACTTTTTTTCTTTCAAAAATGACATTTTTTGCAGGGACAGTTCTAAGCACGGGAAACATGCGCCACTTTACATGCATATCATACACACCCCCCAGGTACGAAATTTAAAGGAATATTTCACTTTTATTTTTTCATTTTAAGCATTATTATAATCACTGCTCCCGAATTTGCCGCGAACACCCCAATTTGTTCGCTGTTCGGCGAACGGGTGAACAGGCAATGTTCGAGTCGAACATGAGTTCGACTCGAACTTGAAGCTCATCCCTACTCCATACTCATACGCTTAGATCTTTCCGCTGCCTTTGATACAGTTGATCTTGACCATCTGCTCCTCCTCAATAAACTCCACTCCCTTGGCCTCGCAACTCTGCTCTATCCTGATTTTACTCTTACCTATGTCAACGCACTTTCATTGTCACATACTACACTATCTCCTCCGCTCCTCTTTCTCTTTTTGTTGGGGTACCCCAAGCCTCTGCCTTTGGGCCCCTATAATTTTCTCCTTACACCTCTTACCTAGGCCAGTTGATAACCTCCCATGGCTTCCAATACCACCTCTAAGCCGATGACACTCAGATATATCTCTACTCCCCAGCTCACCCTCTCGATCTCCTCACGTATCACATTATTACTGAGTGACATATCAGTATGGATGTCACACACTTCCTCAAACTCAAATGTTTCTAAAACTGAGCTTGTAATATTTCCTCCTCCCTGCGTCAGAGGGGGCGGGGTCAACCGCGAACGTGACGGGTGGCCCCGCCCTCAGCTATTTAAGAACTGTAACGGCAGGTGTAGCGTCATTCGGCGGGCGCCTCCCATGGAGGCGGAATTGGATTGTGGTGGCGTGTTTTTCCACATCCCGGGTCGAGAATGGATTACATCACTGGATTTTTTTTTTCTTTTTTAATAAAGGACTTGTCCCAAGCTGTGTCTTGTGATTTTTACAATTTTTTACAATTTTTTGACAATTTTTGTGTGAAATGGTTGGGGTACATAAGGGGGGGCGGTATCTAGGGGTCTCCTTTGGAAAAGGGGGCTTCCAGATTCCAATAAGCCCCCTGCCCGCAGACCCCCACAACCAGGCAAGGGTTGTGGGGATGAGGCACTTGCCCTCACCATGTTAAGGGCATGTGGCCTGGTACAGTTCAGGAGGGGAGGGGCCTGGAAATGGACAGGGGGGGGAACCCATGTAGTTTTTTTCAATGACTTTTATCTGTATTGCCGGGACCCGACAATTCATTATAGCCGCGAGTACTTTTAAATGACTTTTTTTCCTTTATAAAATGTCATTTTGTGCAGGGACTGTTCTAAACACGGGAAAAATGCGCCACTTTACAGGCATACTATAGACACCCCCCAGGTACGAAATTTAAAGGAATATTTCACTTTTATTGTTTCACTTTAAGCATTATTAAAATCACTGCTCCCGAAAAAACTGCAGTTTTTAAAACTTTTTGTTGCATAGATACATGTCCCCTGGGGCAGAACCCAGGTCCCAAACACTTTTTATGACAATAACTTGCATTCTAACCTTTAAAATTAACACTTTTGATTTCTCCCATAGACTTTTAAAGGGTGCTCAGCGGCTTTCGAATTTGCCGTGAACACCCCAAATTGTTCGCTATTTGGCGAACAGGCGAACACCTGATGTTCGAGTCGAACTTACGTTCGACTCGAACATCGGGCTCATCCCTACTCCCTACACTATACACTACTGTGCAAGAGTTGAAAAAAATGCTGTAAATTAAGAATGCTTTCAGAACGAGAAGTGTTAATAATTTATTTTATCAATTAACAAAATGAAAAGTAAATGAACAGGAGAGAGATCCAAATAAAATCTGTATTTGGTGTGATCATACCTTGCCTTCAAAACATAATTCATTCTATCTAGGTACATTTGCAAACAGTTTTTAAAGGAACTCGACAGGTAGGTTGTTCCAAACATCTTAGAGAACTAACCATAGATCTTTTGTGGATGAAGGCTGCCTCAAATCCTTATGTCTCTTCATGTAATCCCACTTCCAGGACTACTTGTTCCTGTTTACACTGAAGATATGAGTAAGCGTCAATTCGTGACGTGAAACGCGTTAGCCACCCTTCCCTGCATGCACACCATCTGCATTTGTTGTTTTGGATTTATGGATTTATTTTGAATTTGGATTTTTTACCTGAAATTTTGGAATAAATAACTGTCTATACAGAGTGCGGCAGTCCAGGGTTTCTTTTTCTCCCTTTACACTGAAGATAGTTCTAAATGACATTGGCTGTATGTTTGGGATTGTTGTACTGCTGCAGAATATATTTGGGGCCAATCTCCATGATATGGCATGATGGATAAGTATCTGCCTGTATTTCTCTGCATTGAGGACACCTTTGGTCCTGATCAAATCTCCACCTCCATTTGCAGAAATGCAGCCTCACACTTGCAAGGAACCTCCACTATGCTTCACTATCGTACCTCTCTCCAGCCCTTTGGTGAACACACTGCCTCCTGCTGCAACCAAATATTTCAAATTTTGACTCATCAGTCCAGAGCACCTACTACCATTTTTCTGCACCACAGTTCCTATGTTTTTGTGCATAGTTGAGTTGCTTAGCCTTGGTATGGCTTTTTTGGCCACAATTCTTCTATGAAAAAACAAAAAAGTTCAAAGTATGAGGTTAAATAAAAAAAAATATAGTCTATCCCAGACACCACTCACCTAAAGAGGTGTCATCATAACCATCAACAACATACCTTCAAGATCCTTCACTCTAATCTCAGTGTTGGCTATGTGGTAAAATAAAAGTTACCCAATATCATATTTTCTGTCAATGTGAGTTAATTGTTCCCTTTTGGTCCATGGTGATGTCTCTGCTCTAACCAATATTTGAATCTCCCCTCCAGTTGGACCTACATTAACTTTTGGTTCTCCCTTTTCCTGGGATTGGGAAGTCTATGAATAAATTAGCTTCATATATCTTGTTAGCTGCCAAGAGAGTTTATCCAATGCATTGGCTCTTGCAGAATAGAGCATATGACGGCTCTGGTGAATGACGTCGTGACCCAGTTCGATGTGATTTGGGATAAATGGGACAGATCCGAATTTGGTTCCCCTCCCACGTACTGATTGAACCTGGTTCAGATAAAATGTATCTTGGGGCCTTATTACCCCCCCCCCTTCCCATTTTTGCTGTTATAGCTTACTAAATACAACCCCTAGTGTATGTATCCAGGTTTTTGTCCTTGTTTATTTACCCGATGTCTATGTGTCTATGCTCATCAGTTGAGTAAGATATTGCTTCTCTAGAAGCTTACATTTGATTTAATCATAACTTGATATCATTTTTTTGTTTTGTATTATTTCTGTTATTTTGTTGATCATTTCTTGTCTTAAACTATGCATAACCTGTATGTTTCAAATTCTAATAAAAATAAAATTATTAAAAAAAACAGCATACCTTCACGTCACGTGATGCCACCTGCACTATGCCCTACTGATGGGAGCTGATAAGTGGGAAGGATAGCAGCTCTCAGAACTTCCTTGACAGGGATTGGTGCAAAAGGAAGGTGGAATGTCAGACGGACTCTAGCAGCAGTGGTGCATGGATCTAGAATGACTGTGGTGGAGTATGAACAAGCATTTACCAAGATTAAAGGACTTATTTGAATCATGGAATTATTTTGCCATTGCTTCACTATCTACATTATCTATATTGCCAACGGCTTGCGAACATCTAGATGCTGCTTACTCGTCCATTTTCCCCACCCTGCTTTATGCTGCATACCTTCTCACCAGTGCCCAGTGTCTTTTTATACTAACTAACCTCCCTGCGTTTCTTGGATGCCTCTGAGACTCATTGATGATCGCTCCCGGTACATGCACTGCCTATTTTTTGTCCTATATTTTTGTGTCTCCACCCCTAGCTGTACTTCTGTGGGATATGGACATAAGACATTATAGTCTGTAATTTCAATATTTCTTAAGCCTTGTACACACAATCGGATTTTCCGGCGGGAATTGTGTGATGACAGGCTGTTGGCGGAAAATCCGACTGTTTTTATGCTCCATCAGACAATTGTTGTCGGATTTTCCGCGGACAAATGTTGGATGGCATGCTTTAATATTATCCATCAACAATTGTGTGGTGTCGGATTTTCCGAGCGTGTGTACACAAGTCTGTCGGACAAAAATCCAAAGAACAAACACGCATTCTCGGAAGCAATGCTAACCATAACACAACATTAGCAGAAGTTGCCCAAAGGGTGGCTCTAAAGAGCTGAAAAAACACATAGTTTCGTGTTTGTTGGCCGACAAGTCTTTGCCGTTTGTATGCAAGACAAGTTCATGGCCAACGCCCTTTGGACAAAAGTCTTACGCTTTGTCCACAGAAAATCTGATCGTGTGTATGAGGCTTTAGCAGTGGGAACCTAAAGGATCTGTTCTAAATAGGCTTATAGCTTAAGCTCCAAAGGGGTTGTACACATATGAGTGGATACCTTTACTTAATTTTTTTGGTAAACTTTACTTAACGGCGAATGTCGTGGTACCACTCGGTGTGTATTAACACTTGCCATCTAGACAATGTTAATTATTTATGTCATTGTATGTTTGTTTGTTAGTTGCATATTTTTTTTTAATTTGGTGAATCCTTAAGGCTAAGGGGATACATATCCACTTACTGGTGGTAATTTTGGATTAAAATTTTGATACGTTTTTTTCTATATTTAATAAAGTTATTTTTTAACCAATACCCAGCCACGACTTTTTGTCATTGGAAGTAACCTCTTTTTTCTTCCACTGTAGTCGCTGTACAGGGGCAATTCTTCTATGAAGATCACTTCTGTCCAGACATCTTTCCACCAGACGTTTCCACCAGTTCTGTGCTGATAACACTGTTGAACATCTTCTGATGTTGAAGGGCAGTAAGCATATTGTGTCTTCCATCTGCTGCATTAAGTTTCCTTGGCTGACCACTGTGTCTATGGTGCCTAACGTTGCCCATTTCTTTGTGGTTCTTCAGAAGAGCTTGAACAGCACATCTTAAAAACTCCAGTCTGCTTTAAAATCTTTGCCCACAAGAGACCTTTTTGATTTAGTATAACTACCGTGTGTCTTGTTGCTGTGCTCAGTCTTGCCATGATGTATGATCCGTGACATGAAAGTGTCTTCCACAAGCTCACCCTAGCAGCAGAATTTGGCTGTTCCTTACCCATTTTTAAGCCTCCTACACAGCTGTTTTTACTTCAGTTAATGACTGTGTTTCAATTTACATATGAAATTGATGATCATTAGCACCTGCTTGGTATAATTGGTTAATCATACACCTCACTTTAATCCTACAAAATCCCTGACTTTGTGCAAGTGTACAAAATGTGCAAGTGTAAGAACTGATGCTGGTTGGAAGCCAAAGGGTAGTCACACCAAATATTGATTTGATTTAGATTGCTCACTTTGTACATTGTAAATTGATATAAAAAAAATATATACATTTATTAAGCATTCTTACTTTATAGCATTTCTTCACACCTGCCTAAAACGTTTGCACAGTATTTTACAAATACACTGTAGGTCACTAATTCATGCAGGTTGGGCAAATTTTCACCATATTTTTTTGTAATAGATTAATTCCTATGATCATAAGCTCCATCTAGTGACGCAAATGCGGTATCTTTTTCTGAAATACTTCAAGTGGTATTAAACTCAAAAGCAAACATGTTTTATATTGCAGATTACCAATTCTAAAGCCCCGTACACACGGTCGGACTTTTGGCCAACAAACTGTACTTTGAGCAAGTTGGACCAACAATCCGACCGTGTGTACGCTCCATCGGACAAACTTTTTTTTTTTTTCATCGGACAAAAGTTCGGTCTGCAAACGGACAAACTTTTGGCCAACAAAAGTCTGATGGAGCAAAGTCTGACCGTGTGTACAGAAAACCATAACACTTTTGTCCGATGGACAAAACAAATAATGTTAAAATCAACCAACAATAGCAGAAGTTGACCAAAGGGTGGCGGTAAAGAGCAGAAAAGAGCAGAAAAAACGCGTGATGTTGGAAAAAGTTTTGGGAAAGTTTGCAGAAAAGTCCTGTGGTGTGTATGCTATGGGTGTGCCCGGACAACTCCGTTCGGACAAAAATCCACAGAAAAGTCCGATGGAAGTCCGACCGTGTGTACGAGGCTTCAGATGTGATGGCTGCATTTGTTTTCTTTTTTAGGCTTTCTCTCTTTTATTTTCACCTGATGATCCTTAACCACTTCAGCCCCGGACCATTTTGGCTGGTTAAAGACCAGGCCCCTTTTTGCGATTCGGCACTACAACGCTTTAACTGACAATTGCGCGGTCGTGCGACGTGGCTCCCAAATAAAAATGGACGTCCTTTTTTTCCCACAAATAGAGCTTTCTTTTGGTGGTATTTGATCACCTCTGCGGTTTTTACTTTTTGCGCTATAACCAAAAATAGAGCAACAATTTTGAAAAAAATGACATATTTTTTACTTTTTGCTATAATAAATATCCCCCAAAAATATATAAAAAAACTTTTTTTTTCCTCAGTTTAGGCCGATACGTATTCTTCTACATATTTTTGGTAAAAAAAATCGCAATAAGTGTTTATTGATTGGTTTGTGCAAAAGTTATAGTATCTACAAAATAGGGGATAGTTTTATGGCATTTTTATTAATACTGTATTCATTGGCGTATAACACTCGCTTTTTTACCCTGAAAATAGAGGGTAAACTGTGCCTGCGTGTTATACGCAGGGGGCTGTGGAAAGTTTTTTTCCTGAAACTTCCCTCTTAAAATTAGGGTGCGTGTTATACGCCTGTGCGTGTTATACGCCGATAAATACGGTAATTTATTTTTTACTAGTAATGGCGGTGATCAGCGGTTTTTATCATGACTGCGACATTATGGCGGACACATCGTACACTTTTGACACATTTTTGGGACCATTGTCATTTTTACAGCGATCAGTGCTATAAAAATGCACTGATTACTGTGAAAATGACACTTGCAGTGAAGGGTTTAACCTTTAGGTGGCGCTGTAGGGTTAAGTGTGACCTAATGAGTGATTCTAACTGTAGGGGGGTGTGGCTTGGCGTGTGACGTCCCTGATCATCGTTCCCTATGACAAGGAACAGACAATCAGTGACACTGCCACTAGGAAGAACGGGGAAAGGTTTGTTTACACTTACCTCTCCCCATTCTTCAGCTCTGCGACCCGATCGCGGGACACCGGCGGCGATCGGGTCCCGCGGGCGCGGTCATGGAGCTTCGGACCTGGTCGCGAGCGCGCCACCCACGGACAGGTTCTTAACCACTTAAGCCCCGGACCATTACGCAGCTTAATGAACAGAGGTGTTTTTACAATTTGCCACTGCGCTGCTTTAAATGAAAATTGCGCGGACATGCAATGTTGTACACAAATGCAATTTGTGTCCTTTTCTTCCCACAAATAGAGCTTTCTTTTAATAGTATTTGATTGCCTCTGCGATTTTTTTTTGATTTTTTTGCGATATAAACGGAAAAAGACCAAAAATTTTGGAAAAAAATGATATTTTCTACTTTTTGTTATAAGAAAAATCGAATAAACTCAATTTTAGTCATACATTTAGGCCAAAATGTATTCAGCCACATGTCTTTAGTAAAAAAAATGTCAATAAGCGTATATTTATTGGTTTGCGCAAAAGTTATAGCGTCTACAAACTAAGGTACATTTTCTGGAATTTACACAGCTTTTAATTTATGATTGCCTATCTCATTTCTTGAGGTGCTAAAATGGCAGGGCAGTACAAAACCCCCCCAAATGACCCCATTTTGTAAAGTAGACACCCCAAGGAAATTGCTGAGAGGCATGTTGAGCTCATTAATTATTTATTTTTTTGTCCCAAGTGATTGAATAATGACAAAAAAAAATTAAAAATTACAAAAAGTTATCACTAAATGATATATTTCTCACACATGCCATGGTTATATGTGGAATTGCACCCCAAAATAAATGTTGCTGCTTCTCCTGAGTATGGGGATACCACATGAGTGGGACTTTTTAGGAGCCTAGCCGCGTACGGGACCCCGAAAAACCAAGCACCACCTTCAGGATTTCTAAGCGCGCAAATTTTTGATTTCACTCCTCACTACCTATCACAGTTTCGAAGGCCATAAAATGCCAAAATAGCACAGAACCCCCCCAAATGACCCCATTTTGGAAAGTAGACACCCCAAGGAAATTGCTGGGAGGTTTGTTGAGCCCATTGAATATTTTTTTTTTGTCCCAAGTGATTCAATAATGACAAAAAAAATAATAAAAATTACAAAAAGTTGTCACTAAATGATATATTGCTCACACATTCCATGGTTATATGTGGAATTGCTCCCCAAAATAAATTTTGCTGCTTCTCCTGAGTATGGGGATACCACATGTGTGGGACTTTTTAGGAGCCTAACCCCGAAAACCAAGCACCACCTTCGGGATTTCTAAGGGCGCAAATTTTTGATTTCACTCCTCACTACCTATCACAGTTTTGAAGGCCATAAAATGCCCAAATAGCACAAAACCCCCCAAAATGACCCCATTTTGGAAAGTAGACACCCCAAGCTATTTGCTGAGAGGCATGGTGAGTATTTTATAGCTCTCATTTGTTTTTGAAAATGAAGAAAGAAAATATTTTTTTTTTTTCAATTTTCAAAACTTTGTGACAAAAAGCAAGATCTGCAAAATACTCACCATACCTCTCAGCAAATAGCTTGGGGTGTCTACTTTCCAAATAGGGGGCATTTGGGGGGGGGGGGGTTTGTGCCATCTGGGCATTCCATGGCCTCCAAAACTGTGATAGGTAGTGAGGAGTGAAATAAAAAATTTGCGCCCTTAGAAATCCTGAAGGCGGTGCTTGGTTTTCGGGGTCCCGTACGTGACTAGGCTCCTAAAAAGTCCCACACATCTGGTATCCCCATACTCAGGAGAAGCAGCAAAATGTATTTTGGGGAGCAATTCCACATATAACCATGGCATGTGTGAGAAATATATAATTTAGCGACAACTTTTTGTAATTTTTGTTTTTTTGTCTTTTTGTCATTATTCAATCACTTGGGACAAAAAAAAATATTCAATGGGCTTAACATGCCTCCCAGCAATTTCCTTGCGGTGTCTACTTTCCAAAATGGGGTCATTTGTGGGGGTTTTGTGCTATTTTGGCATTTTATGGCCTTCGAAACTGTGATAGGCAGTGAGAAGTGAAATCAAAAATTTGCGCCCTTAGAAATCCTGAAGGCGGTGCTTGGTTTTTGGGGACCCGTACACAGCCAGGCTCCTAAAAAGTCCCACTCATGTGGTATCCCCGTACTCAGGAGAAGCAACAGAATGTAATTTGGGGTATAATTCCACATATGCCCATGGCATGTTTGAGCAATATATCATTTAGTGACAACTTTGTGCAAAAAAAATAAAAATAAAAATTTATTTTTTCCGCAACTTCTGTCAACATATAAAATATTCCATGGACTCGACATGCCTCTCAGCAAATAGCTTGGGGTGTCTACTTTCCAAAATGGGGTCATTTGGGGGGGGGTTTGAACTGTCCTGGCATTTTATACACAACATTAGGAAGCTTATGTCACACATCATCCACTCTTCTAACCACTTGAAGACAAAGCCCTTTCTGACACTTTTTGTTTACATGAAAAAAAAAATTTTTTTGCAAGAAAATTACGTTGAACCCCCAAACATTATATATTTTTTTAACGCAAAGGCCCTACAGATTAAAATGGTGGGTGTTGCATTTTTTTTTCACACAGTATATGCGCTGCGATTTTTCAAACGCATTTTTTGGGGAAAAAAATACACTTTTTTAAATTTTAATGCACTAAAACACACTATATTGCCCAAATGTTTGATGAAATAAAAAAGATGATCTTAGGCCGAGTACATGGATACCAAACACGACATGCTTTAAAATTGCGCACAAACGCGCAGCGGCGACAAACTACATACATTTTTAAAAGCCTTTAAAAGCCTTTACAGGTTACCACATTAGATTTACAGAGGAGGTCTACTGCTAAAATTACTGCCCTCGATCTGACCTTCGCGGTGATACCTCACATGCATGATGCAATTGCTGTTTACATATGATGCCAGACCGACGCTTGCATTCGCCTTTGCGCAAGAGCAGGGCGGGACAGGGGTGCTTTTTCTTTTCTTTTTTTTTTTATTATTAATTTTGCTTTTTTATTTTATTTTTAAACTGTTCCTTCAGAAAAACGATCGCTTAGTGACACTGGCAAAAGGGGGTGAAAGGGTTACCTGGGGGGCGATCAAGGGGTTAAACCTTTATTAGGTAATATATGGGGGTACCCGACGCTATAAAAACCTGGCGGCGAACCTAAAAAAATAACTGACTACCTAGCAGCATCACCGACGCTAATACAGCGATCAGAAAAACGATCGCTTAGTGACAGTGGTGCCAGGGGGTGAAAGGGTTACCTGGGGGGCGATCAAGGGGTTAAACCTTTATTAGGGGGGGTTAGGGGGCTACCCTGGACCTAAAGGGACCTATACTAACTGCCCTGACACTTTTACAGTTACAAATGTCACTGTTTGCAGTGATCAGTAAATAAATGATCACTGCAATCAGTTACACTGTGACTGGGGGCTGGGGGGTGATCTGGGGGGTGATCTGGGGGTGACTGGGGGGGCGATCGTATTCCTATGTGTGCTGGTGTCAGTGTAGTGTTTGTGCACTAACCTGAAATCTTCTCTCCACGGCGCTCGGTATATGCGAGCGCCACAGGATAGATGACATTGCTTCCTCTGCCTGTGTTTACATTACACAGGCAGAGGAAGCATTTAATTCGCCGGGAGCGATCGTGAGGGGGTTACCGGAAACCAATGGCCGTCCCCTCATCACCGATCGCTCCCGGAGCGATACCGACCGCTCACTGTACCGATCGGACCCCCCACCCATACGAAGGCAGTCACGTACAGGTACGTGATTGTGCCTGTCCGTGCCATTTTGCCTGCGTATCGAGCGGTCGTTAAGTGGTTAAAGGGGACGTACCTGTACGCCCTTGTGCCTGTCCGTGCCATTCTGTCTAGGTACATCGTCGTGCGGCAGTCCTTAAGTGGTTAAAGTAAGTCTTTTGTTTTTAACGGAACCAGTTCTCCTCCAAATGTAGCAGTTAGAGTGTTGAGACAAACCATTTACCACTGACAAGGGTGCTTACAATTTTTTTTATTTATTTTAAACATTTATCTCAAAAGAAAGCAAACTGTTGTACCTGCTTGTGTGACTGCTGGAGTTTGGCTTGAATTTGTTAGTATATCTAAATCTCATCTAACACTCCCCTCCCCCAGACTGACAATGCTGCTGTCCAAAGGTGCCCCTGTGCTCCTTCATCCATACCTCCCAACTTTTCAAAACATTAGCGTATACGTGGGTGGGAGCAGGGTGATGTCTTCCTACTTCCTTCCTCTTCCTGATCTTCGTTTGCGGGAAAATTTGTCCTATCGCGGGAGTGCGGGGGAAGACTGTGTGTGTGCGTGCAGTCCCGCAGAATCGGTGCGTGCTGGGAGGTATGCTTCATCCAAAGTGTAGGTATCCAAAGACAGGATGTGTTTTGCTAGCCAGAACATCAGGGAAAAACAGAGGGGAAAAAAGCCTAAAAAAACAAAAACAAATGCAGCCGCCACATTTAATGAGTGTTAAGCTGCAATATATTACTGTAGCGGCCTCACCCTCTCTCTCTTCTTTATCGGTTACTCTGGCTCTGGTCTAGGGGTACCTTGGAGGGGAGAGCAAGGTGCGTCACGGCCCATGTCCTCTAGATTACAGCATGTAGAGGTGAAGGCCAGAATCAGATTACACCCGGGCTGTGTATACGCTCAGAGCCAGGTCTGTTCTGCTGATAATCCCCTTTGCTCCCAGTAATTGGAGTACCACACACTGAAAAAGGTCCAACACGTATTTATTCCATAACGGCAAACAAATAGTCCTTTGCGAGCAGACAGTTTGAGACCCATAGAACAGTTCAGTATTGGTGGGGAGTAGGTCAAGGCACAATCCTCAAAGAAAACTAAACCGTTGAGGTTTGACCAACGGTTGCTAAGCACGGTGGCTGTTAAATGGACTTCTGGTACAGAGTCTCTTCCAGCGACTCTAGTGAACAGGAACTGGAGTTACCTTCCTTACATTGCAGCCCCTGTCAGGGGGAAGACATCCCTCCAAGGGAGTTACCAGAGGCCCCGCCGTCACCGGATTAATGCTGTACCGGACTATCCGGAAGGGTTACACTCCCCGGCCTCCTCGCCTCAGATACGGGTCCCAACACCTTAGGGCCCCTCGGACTCCTCCACCCTCGCGGAACCCAGTCGAAGTTACTGGGCCCCAGGCCTTAGCCGTAGTACCTCACCCCAGGCTTAAGGTGCCTGGGATGGACTCCATCCCTCGCTCCAGCCAGGTCAAAGGTACCTGGGCCCGGATCTCCGGAACGCCATCACCCAGGCTGAAGGTGCCTGGGTGCGGCCGCGTCCTCCAACTCTGAACCCCGAGGTCAGGGCGTCCGCCCCTTTTATCTCCTCTCCCTTTGCATCTCAGCGGGTTCCCCGCCCCGCTGTACCGGCGCCAGGAAAGGACAAAAAGGTACAGTCTTGCGGTGCAGGTTCAACTCCGACCCAGGGCGACAACGCCACCTGCAGGTCACAGGGAACCTTGCACCACCAGAGTCCTCCAAGAACCACACAAGGGATTCTCAGTTTCCCTAACAATTAGTACATCTGGGTTAAATAACCCAGATGTCCCCCCCCCCAAATTTAAATACCCGCTACATTACATTTTTGGTTTTGGGTTTAATACTGGTTTCTTTGAGAAAATATACCACATTTTGGCCACTTGGAGGAATGGACATTCATAGAAATTACTGTATAACTATAGACAGAACTTTGTTTTATTTTGAATAGTGGAGTGGAGAGGAATTAGCCCCCCTGTCAGGTTTTTACTGCTGTCTGTTGAGTTATCCCTAGAACAGGAACAGAGGTGAAATCTTCCAATGGGAACACTAGTTATGCTGACCTAGGTGACGACCTAATTTTACAGGGATTTCCTCTCACTTTCTGTGCTGGTTATGGGCAGAAACTGAAGGGAAAAACCCCCAAAGGGACACATGCCAAACAAGCTGATGGCTTGTAATCCTTCTGTACTTTATCCAAAATGTTTGCCTTTGGCTCTGCTTTAACCTATTACTGAAAATACATAAAAAATTCATCCATCCTGCACTAATATGTGTGACATTCGTCCAGCGAATGTTTTAAAAATAGAACCTATTATGCTGTAAGACTAAATTATAGGTGGTAGATATAACATTTATATGGGCATGAGTGTATGCATTTTATTTTGGCACAAGCACAGATGATAACGATACATAGTGTAAAGCACTGGGTCCTTTTTAAGGAATATATTTAAAGTGATAGTAAAGGTTACCTCCACTGTGCAGTCCGTTTTGCACAGAGGGGCCCCGATCGTCCTCTTCTGGGGTCCCACGGCGGCTCTCGCGGCTCTTCCCCGCAAGAGCTAACACCCTCTGGGAAGCTCTCTCCCTAAGGGGGTTACCTTGCGGGCGCGATCCCGTGTGATACAGTCGGCGGCCATACCCGCCGAGTGTATGACTCGGCCCCGCCCCCGGCGCGCCGCGTCATTGGTTTAGATTGACAGCAGCGGGAGCCAATGGCTGCGCTGCTATCAATCTAGCCAATGAAGAGCCGACAAGAGCTGGGGGAAAGCAACGCGGGATCGCACCCACGGAAATTCGGGGCTCAGGTAAGTAAAACGGGGGCTCGGGGGGGGGGGGCTGGACACAGCAAGGTGTTTTTTTCACCTTAATGCATAGAATGCATTAAGGTGAAAAAAAAACGAACCTTTGCAACCCCTTTAAAGTGGAGCTCCACCCTAAATTTCAACTTCTGCTCATCTGAACTCTCCCCCCCTCCGGTGTCACAATTGACACCTTTCAGGGGGGAGGGGGGTGAAGATACCTGTCTAAGACAGGTATTTTCACCCACATCCGGGAGTCCTCTCTGCGGGAAATCTGCGGGAGTCACGTCACTTCCCCCAGACTTCCCGTAGTGTTCTGGGAGACACTCGGCTCCCAGAACACAGGAGGACAAATCAGAACGGCGCAGCGCGACACGCGCATGCGCCGTAGGGAACCGGGCAGTGAAGCCGCAAGGTTCCCTCAGCGAGGATGGCGGAGGGGGCAACAGAGTGACGAGCGATCGCTCGTCCTCTGCTGCGGACGTCGCTGGACTCCAGGACAGGTAAGTGTCCAAATATTAAAAGTCAGCAGCTGCTGTAGCTGTAGCTGCTGGTTTTTAATATTTTTATTTTCGGCGGAGCTCCGCTTTAAGGAAGTTATAATTTATTTGCCATAACGATAATTTTCTTTTACAACAAATACTGCTTATTTCCACTATAAATAGCAACTGTTATGGCAAATATTACAGTTTTATGACTATCAGTTCATCTTATTGCTTTGAAGTGAACCTTTGAAGTGTAATTGGATGGTACCAAAGCCAGGGTCATGTGACAGCCTACAGTAGGTACCAAAGGATCAAGTAACAACCATGAAGTCAAAACTTATAAAAACAAGACAGTAGTGGCAACTGCCATATTTCTATCCTTACTTTAACCACTTCAGAGCCACGCTATAGACAAAAGATGTCTGCAGCGCGGCTCTCATCTGCCGGGAGGGCGTCCCTGGATGTCCTGCTGTTTACTTCCGCAATGCGCGCCGCCGCGGGCGCGCATCGGGGGAAAAACTGTGCCCGCCAGGTCACGCGGGTGCCGATGCACGTGCCTGGCATCCGCGATGTCCGCCAGGTACCCGCGATCGGCATTTACAGAGCCAGGGACGTGGATCTCTGTGTGTAAACACAGAGATCCACGTCTAGTCAGGGAGAGGAGACCAATGGTGTGTCCCTTGTACATAGGGACAACCATCGGTCACCTCCCCCAGTTGGTTCCCTCCCCCCACAGTAAGAATCACTCCCAGGGAACACATTAACCCCTTCTTCGCCCCCTAGTGTTAACCCCTTCCCTGCCAGTCACATTTATACAGTAATCAATGCATATTTATAGCACTGTTCGCTGTATAAATGTGAATGGTCCCAAAATAGTGTCAAAAGTGTCCGATGTGTCCGCCGCAATATCGCAGTCCTGACAAAAATCACTGATCGCTGCAGTTACTAGTAAAAAATAAATAAAAATACCATAAATCTATCCCCTATTTTGTAGACAATATAATTTTTGCGCAAACCAATCAATAAACGCTTATTGCAATTTTTTTTTACCAAAAATATGTAGAAGAATACATATCGGCCTAAACTGAGGAAAAAAATCGTTTTTTAAAAAAAATTGGGATATTTATTATAGCAAAAAGTAAAAAATATTGTGTTTTTTTTCAAAATTGTTGGTCTTTTTTTGTTTATAGCGCAAAAAATAAAAACCTCAGATATGATCAAATACCACCAAAAGAGATCTCTATTTGTGGGAAAAAAAGGACATCAATTTTGTTTGGGAGCCACGTCGCACGACCGTGCAATTGTCATTCAAAGCGTCACAGGGCTGAAAGCTGAAAATTGGCCTGGGCAGGAGGGGGGTTTAAGTGCCCAGTAAGGAAGTGGTTAAATATGCAACTTCTAAAAATACAATATACAACCAATTAGTTGAGAATTCCAGTATACTCCATATTGCTTTTAAAGTACACAGGTTTCTAGTGCTTTTGTGAAGAGCAAGTGATGTGACCATGCCCTACAGCTGGGCATAGAGCTCAATATTGAATTAGAATGCCCGCAATGCAATGGGCTGAAGTGCATTCTTACAGGATTTTGAGTGCCCAGCTCTGGGCACGTTGGTGTCAACCACAACTCCTGAAAGTGTCAGAAGCATGGCCCCAGGCAAGTAATTTTTTTTTCAATGGCCAATGGTTTTATAGGTGGCTGGCAGCAAAAAAAGCAAACTTTCTGTTTTCCATGGAAAGTCCACTAAACCCGATTGTACATGTAATTTTTTATTTTGCCCATTGCTCAACTTTAACTATCTGACCCCCTGACTAATCCTGAAATTTTTCTCCTACATGTAAAAATCAGTATTTATTTTGCTAGAAAATTACGTAGAACCCCCAAACATTATATATTATTTCAAGCAGAGGCCCTAAAGAATAAAATAGTGGGTGTTGCAACTTTTTATGTCACACAATATTTGTGCAGCTGTTGTTCAAATACAATAAAAAAAATAAAAATAAATACACATTAATGAATTTAAATGCACAGAAACACAATATAATACCCAACTGTTTGGTTAAAGATTAAAGATGATGTTACACCAAGTAAATAGATATCAAGGTGTTAAAATTGCGTCCATGGAATAGCAACAAACTACGGTACTTAAAAATCTCCAAGGGCAACGCTTTAAAAGCCTTTACAGGTTACCAGTTTAGAGTTACAAAGGAGGTCTGGTGCTAGAATTATTGCTCTCACTATAATGTTTGGAGCAATACCTCACATGTGTGGGGTGAACACTGTTTACATATGCGTGCGGGACCTACATATGCTTTCGGTTTTGCACATGAGCATGAGTGGAGGGGGTGCTTTACATTTTTTTATTATTATTATTATTATTTTTACACTATCACTATTTTTTTAATCACTTTTATCACTTTTTTTTTATCCCTTGTGATAGCTGGGGTAGTGACAGGTTCTCTTTACTGAGACATTTGGAGCCTATTAGACCCTGGATCTCCCATCTGCTCTTTAAAGCATCTTATCAAATCCGAGATTGGTTTGATTAGATGCTTTCACAAGCCAGTAATGGCTTGTTTACATCTGAGCAAAACCGTAAATGACAAAATCCTTGTTGCTTCTGGTTTCTTAGACCAGTGGTTCTCAACCTCAGTCCTCAAGTACCCCCAACAGGCCATGTTTTGGGAATTTCTCTTAGATAAAATAGCTGTTCAAAATACCAACTCATTGACTCTGATTTAAAGCACCTGTGCAAGAGAAAGGAAAACCTGCAAACATGGCCTGTTGGGGGTACTTGAGGACTGAGGTTGAGAACCACTGTCTTAGGCCTGATTCACACCTGTGCGTTTTTGGTGCTTTTTGCATTTTGCAGATTTGTACTACAGAACGTGTTCCATAAGAAACCATGTTAAATGGATTAATATCAAAAAATAATAAACCAAGTTCAATATATCTCCCTTAGCGCACACGGAAAAGATTGTTAATAGAAACAGTAAGCAGCTACTATAATAATACAAGATATATCAAAAATTATGTCAAAAGTACTAATACTCAAACATTAGCAGCGCTAGTGCAAACAATAGCAAAAAATGGAGACAATATATTTGAATAAAGTCCACTGGTAAAGAAGATAAAATGGTAATCCACTTAGATATTGCACATTAGTGTGAGTCCATTAAAAGCAGAAGGTGAGTATAAAATAGTCCATCAGAGAAAAGGGGAAGATTGGATACACTCCAACACTGGGTAAGATCTCCATCACCGGGTAAGATCTCCATCACCACACCGCTTGTGTCACCCCCTCCAGGTAATACACTTACCAGATAATACTGGATAGTAGACATGTGCACACTGAAATATTTTGTTTCGGAATTTCGTTTTCGTCCAAAAAATAAATTTATTTAGTTACTCCCGAAATTCGTTTTTATTTATTTCGTTTTTCGTTAAAAATTGCATTCGTCCGAAAATCTGAATTAATTAAGGTCGAATCTGTCATTGAAGGCTTATGGTGTCTGTCGAATGTTCAAAGAAGATTCGACGGAGCAGCGAAACTGTACGACTCTGCAATCATACATTTCCGGTCGAATGTTCCGCCCACAAGCAGTGATCTTTTCTCTCTATGTCGAATCTTTTCTCTCTATAATGTCGAATCTTTTCTCTCCTATGTCGAATCTTTTCTTTCTATAATGTCGAATCTTTTCTCTCCTATGTCGAATCTTTTCTCTCTATAATGTCAAATCTTTTCTCTCTATAATGTCAAATCTTTTCTCTCTATAATGTCAAATCTTTTCTCTCCTATGTCGAATCTTTTCTCTCTATAATGTCAAATCTTTTCTCTCCTATGTCGAATCTTTTCTCTCCTATGTCGAATCTTTCCTCTCCTATGTCGAATCTTTCCTCTCCTATGTCGAATCTTTCCTCTCCTATGTCGAATCTTTTCTCTCCTATGTCGAATCTTTCCTCTCCTATGTCGAATCTTTCCTCTCCTATGTCAAATCTTTCCTCTCCTATGTCGAATCTTTCCTCTCCTATGTCGAATCTTTCCTCTCCTATGTCGAATCTTTCCTCTCCTATGTCGAATCTTTCCTCTCCTATGTCGAATCTTTTCTCTCCTATGTCGAATCTTTCCTCTCCTATGTCGAATCTTTCCTCTCCTATGTCGAATCTTTCCTCTCCTATGTCGAATCTTTTCTCTCCTATGTCGAATCTTTCCTCTCCTATGTCGAATCTTTCCTCTCCTATGTCGAATCTTTCCTCTCCTATGTCGAATCTTTCCTCTCCTATGTCGAATCTTTTCTCTCTATAATGTCGAATCTTTTCTCTCCTATGTAGAATAATCTTGGACTAATAGAGTTAAGGTTAGGCACATTCGACCACAGATTCGATAGACACAGATTGTTTTTGTCAGCGTCACATCGAATCTCCTATCTATATCGAACTGTTGTAGCAACGAAAACGAAAATAAAGCATTTGTTTATGTCGGATCTTTCGGTTTTCGGATACTGTGCTTTCGTTTTCGTTTGTTAAAACGATAACGAAAATAGCTGAAATTCGGACGAAAATGCATTCGGACGAAAACGAATGCACATGTCTACTGGATAGTACGCTTATCTCTCAACAGATGCTGTCAGCAGACAAAGTACTTGTCATCTAGATGTTGCTCATCACAAGCAAAATAGAGAAAAAGTATACATAGCGTAATCCAGTACAACTCATATTTATTGTTTAAAACTGTCTCACGATAACACACTTACAATACATAAATAAAACGAGGGCATGTAACAATATACTGAGACAATCATGCTTTCCTGTGTGAACTCTCACTGCTCCCGCAGTGATACCGGGTAGGGAAGACGAGGGGAAGCCGACGTTTAGAGGATTGCTGCGTAGCGTCGCCCTGACCGGTTTCTGTTATTACTTTCTTCAGAAGGCGTACGCTGACAGCATCTGTTGAGAGATAAGCGTATCATCCAGTATTATCTGGTAAGTGTATTACCTGGAGGGGGTGACACAAGCGGTGTGGTGACTGAGATCTTACCCAGTGTTGGAGTGTATCCAATCTTCCCTTTTTCTCTGATGGACTATTTTATACTTGCTTCTGCTTTTAATGGACTCACACTAATGTGCAATATCTAAGTGGATTGCCATTTTATCTTCTTTACCAGTGGACTTTATTCAAATATATTGTCTCCATTCTTTGCTATTGTTTGCACTAGCGCTGCTAATGTTTGAGTATTAGTACTTTTGACATAATTTTTGATATTAAATGGATTGTAGTGCAAATCTGCAAAATACAAAAAAGCACTAAACATGCATACATGCAAACATGCATAGGCGTGAAGCATGACTGTAGAGATGATCAGGGAGGTTCCAGTTCTTGGCCATTTCTATGGCTCTAAGGCTTCAGTCCTGGGCTCCCTAGTGGAATGAGAGAGCCTGGAAAGGTGGCCGAAACATGAAACAGCATTACTGGCTGAAAATACTGGGGTCATGACTGCAGCTGCAGCCAGGTACATCCTATGGGAGGAAAGTGGTTAATTTCATAGGAGCTCCAAACCTTCAACCTGTGCATTACTTACAAGTAGAACTTTTGGCAACCCTATACACAAACTGCTTAATATCTAACCGGATAATGTTGTGACCAGCAATAAATCAAACTATGGTAAAGGCCCGTCATAGGGTCAAAATATACAACATACAAAGCACATATTTTTTAAAAGGTGAAAATGATATACATGTTTTTCTGATCCTGGTAAGTCCAGTGGCCTGTATGATACCTTGGCAGTCCCTATAGTGTTAGTACATTTAGGGGTTATGCACACTGGTTTAAAATTCACTGCTTCTACAGGCGTTTTGTGTTTTGTCTGTCGGAGTAGCTTAAGGTTATCGTACGTGTCCATGCACATTAGGACGATTACAGGCATATTTTATGCTCAACGTTTAGAGGCAGGAAAACGCTAAACTCTCCGAAAGTCGCCTAAACAGTGTTTAGAAATGCTCTATATCAGCGTTTCTTCTGCCCAAACTGTAACTGACATTTTTTTTTTTTATTAAGCTCAGTGTGCATGGAGCCTTAGGATCTTCAGACGTGTAAACCTGATATACAGTATGTTTACGTTTTCATTGAGATCAGAATGTTTCCTGTAGGCTTCCATTCTTATTGCATTGTTTTCTGTGATACAGTCAGTCTAGTCTCCAGTAGCTCCATCAAGTTCAAGCAAAATGTTTTGCTAGTTTAAAGTTAAAGAGGAACTTTAGTCAGAAAATTAAGTCCTGCTAGATCACTTCAGGCTGGCCCCTTTTGCAGGTATGTATAGCTATGTAAAACATTAAAAAGAAGTGTCTATACTGTTTAAAATCCAGTAATACACAGTCTTATCCTGCTCCGCACATGCTCAGTTGCACTATATTTTTAGGCACAATGCTGAGTTTGTAGAGGCCGATCTACTGACAGCCTTAAAACCCTCCTACCCCAAACAGCCTAGGAAGCTAGTTCTGTTTGATCTGCAACTTCTATGGTGCTACACATGTGACCAGTTATGACACCAGCCATTTGATGGTTTGACAGTTTGGTTGAGGACACAAGCAAATGTGACCATTATCAATTCCAGCATTTCAGGAATGTAACTGTTTGTTGAAATCGTTAAATCATTGGGTTTAGTTCTGCTTTATGATTTACTGCTGTTCAGGGGCTCTGGGCTTCAGCAAAATGGCAGCCTCCAGCAAGAAGAAACAGGAGCAATGCTGGAGATCATTTACAGCACACGCTAATTTTAGTAGCATTATTATAAATGTGGAATCTATGTTCCTTGCTAAAGAACATTATCTTTTATTAGGTTGTTATTGGTAAAGTTATGCTTTAAGGGAAGATTAGTACCTCTGTCAGGTTTTTTATTCCAGTATGAGGCCTTGCTAGGGAGATTTCCCTCCACTGGTATCTGTCTTGGTGACAACAGTGAAGTAAAAGAAGCAGAAATAAAGCAATGAAAAGCTAGACCAGGGTAAAATGTTTTGAGTTTTTTCTTTTTTCTTTTTTTTATCTTGGGAGGGCAGGAAGTAGGTCAGATTTATAACCTTGTGCATACCTTCCTCATTATTTCACTATTGTATTGTTAACATTTGTCTTGTCCTGCTGTCTCTGCAAACATTTAAAGAGCTTAGATGCATAATCACCCTGCCCCATTTATCATTACCCATTCATTGCAAAGCAGTGAGCCGCAGTCAGAATCCACTTATCCGCCACCAAGGTCCCGCCACATTTGTGTTCTCCATGCATCTGTAGACTCGCTTGCCAAGGCCATTCTCCTTCTAGAGCCTGGGTTCCTCCAACAATGCGATTTAGAAGTCCTTGAACACCACAATCTTTGTGAGAAATAAGGACAAGTTTTATTAATATCAAGAAATAAAAAAAAAAAAAAAAAACATTATTGTGAGGGGGTATGAAAGGGTGACAGAGTTTGACAAAGAGATCATTTATGTTTTAATAAGTAAGACCATGTAGCACCAGCAACTGAAAAAAAAAAATCTTTTTTTATACAGTTTAACTTAATATTAACTATTTGATTTAGTGGAATAATGTAGGAAGACTCCAAGCCCTGCCTGTGAGGACACATGGGCGGTTTTAAAAGTGAATTCAAGATTGGATGCAGAAATTACACTACTGTACCCCCTCAAATAGTTTTCATATCCGGGCTTAGCTTTACAATAAGGCCAACCAGCAGCACTACCTTCTACCAGAGATGTACCTCAAGTGCTCTACCCAACATACAGTTAGTGTCAGGGTATTATAGTATGAGTGCAGGCACTGCTATTTCACCCAACAGATAAATATTTCATTCTGGAACCAATGTAATTTAACAGAGTCCACAGCAACAAGACCATGAAGAAGAAGGGAGCCTGCTGTTCTTGTTAGTAAGTAGATAGAGGTGCAAACACTGGCACCAATTATATTTTTGCTGCCCATTTGCATTTTCCCACTGGCCACCAATATAAGGGACATTATTTTTTCACTGACCACCAATGTAAAGGGCATTCTTTCTTCCACTGACCACCAATGTAAAGGGCATTCTTTCTTCCACTGACCACCAATGTAAAGGGCATTCTTTCTTCCACTGACCACCTATGTAAGAAGCACTCTTTTGCCCACTGACCATCAATGTAAGGAGATTTTTTTTCTACAGACCATCAATGTAAAAGGCATGCTTTCTTTTAATGACCACCAATTTAAGAAAGATTTTTTTTTGTCCACTGACTACCAATGTAAAGGACATTCTTTCTTCTACTGACCACCAAAGTAAGGGGCATGTATCCCACTGACCAACAATGTAAGTAGTATTGTTCCACTGACTACCAATGCAAAGGGCATTCTTTATTCAATGACCATCAGTGTAAGGGAAATTTTGAATGCCCCTAACATTATTTGTTAGTGGGAAGAAAGCCTCTTACATTTGTGGTAAGCGATAATAAACTAGACTAATTACATTGGTGGTCAGAATGCTGAATATTTCCTAACTATAATTTGCTACCTACTTGCATTTTTCCAAAGGCCACCAATGTAATGGGCATTCTTTCTTCCAGTGACCACCAATGCGAGGGATATTATTTCTTCCACTGACCACCAATGTGAGTAATGGAATGTTCTTTCTCCCCCTGTCCACAATTGGAGGGGATGTTCTTCCTCCATCTAATTACGAGGGAATTTTCCAACAGACCACCAATGTCAGGGAAACTTGTCCAACTGATTCCTAATTTTAGAATCATTCTTCTTTTACACCCCACAAATGTAAGAAGCATGCTTCTTCCCACTGAGCATCAATGTCAGCAACATTCTTCTCTCCATTGCCTACCAATGGGGAGAAGAATGCTGATGCTTAATTTCCACTGACTAGCAGGATAAGGTCTATACGAGGAAAAATGCCCCCTACGTCAGTGATCTCTGGGAGGGAGAATACCACTGACATTGGTTGTCAGGGGAAGCATGATGTAATTTTTCCAAAGATGACAAATGGAAAGGGTACTCCTCTTCCCACTGATAAACAATAAAAAGGACATTCGTTCTCCCACTGACCTCCGATGTAAAACATTTTTCTGCTCACTAACAATGGAAGGGGCACTCTATCTTCCTCTTGTTCACCGGTGTAATGCTAATTTTTCTGCCCAAACCAACAATGTAGCCCCCACCCACCAATATAAGTGGAATTCTTTACCTTGATGACTACCATTGTAAACTTAAACCATTAGACCACCAATATAAGGTCTCTGGGAGGAAGAATGTCCGTCATATAGGTGGCCTCTATAATGGAAAACCACATAGAGATAGAAAATTGATTTTTATATATAATGACATTGACCTCATCCTGATATGGTAATTTACATACTTTTTATGATTTACAATAAAGGTTACGTTTTAGTTAAGTGGCTTATTGGTGCATAGGGAAGCTCACCCTCGTCTAGTCCTAGTATAATTTACACTAACCACAGGTGCAGTGCATTCTTTTAACCATTTACCAACCATGTGAAGTTTATTTTTCCCCCTACTGACTACCAATTTTTCCTTCCACTTTGGATAATGGAATTTTCATTCATTTAATATTAAAGTGGAACTTTGGGAAAACCCTAACTACTCTTACAACTGTTACCTTCCCTCTCCTAACACATACCTTCCAACTTTTTGAGATGGGAACAAGGGACACCTATTAGCAAAAGTATGTAAGTTTTGGGACACACCCCCTACCATGCCCCCTTAAAGGTGAATTATAAAAAAAATGATTAGTTAAACCCACAAGAGCTTTATTTTGCCACTACTATTCCTTTATATGCAATTTAGAAATTGGATGAAAGGTTTAGCACTGGGAAACACCTTTTTAAGGATAAATAGTGCATTTTATATACAACTATATAGATCAGACCAAAATGAGGAGGAAAGAGGGACAAAGGGACTTTGTTCAAAATCAGGGACAGTCCCTCAAAATCAGGGACAGTTGGGAGCTATGCCTATACTTACTAGCCTGTGTAAGAAAGATGCATATACTTACCTATTTTCAGGCCACTCAGTCCGGTCACGTGATCCTAGGAAGAAGTGCCAAAAACACATGGTTCATTGAAGCCTTTGGGTGATGTCACCACTCCAAACTTTACTAGCTGTTGTCAGCTGCAGCTGCCTCTGACTGACACATGTGACTGAACTGGACTGGAGTAGTTAGGTTATCCTGGAATTTCACTTAACAGGAACTAGATAAAAAAACATTTTGTACCATGATCTGTAGGATGCAAAGACAGTTGAGTACAAAGCTGGGATCTATGGATTGGATGTCCCCAACAGACATAAGCAGCTCAGGATTAACTCAAATCACCAAACTTTTTTTTACAACCAAATTTAACTTTTGGACAGACTGATGCTTTAAGCGTTAATGGACGACTGGATCCAAGTGTGCAATACTATAACAAAAACAACCATACACTAAATCTGTTCTTGAAACCACTAACTTACCACAGTATGATTTATTCTGCACCAGTTACCCTCTATAAATCACAGTTTTGTTTAGTTAAGTACGCTATATTACCAAAAGTATTGGGACGCCTGCCTTTACATGCAGAAGGGACGGGGAGCTTGCAAGGTCGAGTGGCTCCCACGGGGGTTGGCGCTACATGATTGATCCAAGATATTACATAATTTTAGAGACAGACACACTTCTTACTGCAATTCTTTTCATCAGAACCATCACGACAGTCCCTAACTGAGTCACACTCAGGGTTAATCTTCTTCACACAGGTCCCGTCTGCACATTTATAGTTGAAGGCACCACAGGGAACAGCTATATGGGTGAAAACAATAAATGGTTAAACAAGATGTTGCTTTATTCAAAAGAAGGTTTATATGTACTTTCTACTAAATTTACAGTGGAAATCCAATCAAAACGGTTTCAATAACTTTAGTAAGTACCTTCAAAAGAATAAATAATACATAGCAGAGGGGAAATGGGAACCTTTGCCCTGGAGGGCAAATCCAACCAAGTGGTGTGGACAGATTCCTGTAAATTAAAGGATACATTCACCTTTCATAACATATAACATGTTACACCTGTATTCAGGGTGTAATATGTAGCATGTTACTAATGCAGCATCCCACCCCCCCAATCTCCCATACGAGGTATGGGCAGACAGCTGCACTGGCAGTCTGCAAGAGCCTGAGATTGCACCCATGATCTTCTGATTACAGGCTCCTAATATATTTAGGTAAACTTATCCTTTAAATAAAGTCTACTATGCATAGTGTGCCATAGTGTTGCACTGATTGATTGAAATGGGTAAAGGTGATACTTGTTTTTTACATCTTCTAGCATCAGCTTCCTTTTTGGTTATTTCCATTATGTCCCATGATACTCCAGAACCACAAAGAAGTAATTGCAGGAATACTTCCTTTTGCCAGGTACTAAACAAAGAAAAGATTGCTGTATAATGCCCACCATATGTCATTAACAGCAGTTCCCACCTTAATTAATATCTAAAGGCAGTGGCGGCTGGTGTTTTTTATTTTTTTGGGGGCACAAACAACCACACCCCCCCAACGACACCTCAAACTCCCCAGCCTCCCCCCACCCACTCGCTGTCTTACCCCATCTAGGTGGCAGGTGGCGGGCAGCGGGCATCAGGTGGCGGGCATCAAGCGACGGGCATCAACCTCAGGCAGCAGGCAGTGGCATTGGGCATCAGGCAGCGGGTATCAGGCAGTGGTGGGCATCAGGCGGCAGGAATTGGCTCCTGTGTCCTTTCCTCCATAGCTACGGCCGTGCGACTCCTCCCCTTCTCCTAGGTGTCCAATAGGATCGCCTGTCATTTTAGCCAATCAGGTGACGGGTCTCACGACCCGCTTCCTGATTGCCCGGGAGGAGGATCAGTGTTAAAATAGTGAATTTTCATTCGCTGTTGTAACACACCTGGGTGGGCTCAGAGCGCATTCTGAGTAAGATATGAATGTTGCAATTGGCAGATCACAAGTTTCAGTTGTTTAGTCCATTGTTTTTATTGTATTTTATTGGACAACCTTTATGCTCAAAAATTACATTTTTGAAGGGTTTTTTGGTATTTAAAACAGATCTCCATGATAATCTACATGCAGGGTGCCGGACGCATGGATTCCAATGGATTTTTTTTTTTAAGCAAGATATTAGAGCTTGAGGCTTCAAAAAAGGATGGGCTCAGGGCACTGAGCACATTCATTTGTGTGACAATAGCGAATGGATATTTGCAATTGTCTTCCTCATTCTCCTCCTGGCCAATCAGGAAGCCCCGATTGGCCAATTGGCCAGAGGGGGTGGTGGTTTATCACCGACGTTCGTACCCCGCGTGCAGGGGGGTGGTCAGATGATTGCCACCGATCATTTCCTGCGAGAGGCTTGGAGTGGTTGGGTGATCACCACTAAACGTCTTCCGCATGCGCATGGGGGGGTGTTAGTTATTGCCGCCGCCCCCAAAATGTTGAGCACCAGCCGCCACTGGTTTCACAGCCTTTGCTTAATACTTTGTTGAAGCACCGTTGGCACCAATTACAGCCTCAAGTCTTTTTGAGTATGTTACAACAAGCTTGGCCCACCTAATTTTGGGCAGTTTCTCCCATTCTGCTTTGCAGGACCTCTCAAGCTCAATCAGGTTGGATGGGAGTGTTGGTGCAAAGCCCTTTTCAGATCTCTCCAGGGATGCTCAATCAGGTTTGCAACTGGTGGGCCCGTGGAACCCAGAAGTTCTTATAAAATATGAGCCAGAAAATAATGGACATTGAGAATATGTCTTGGATTGCTTTAAAATGGGTCTGTAATATTAATCCACCTGGATGCCTGTTGTAATGTTAATGAACCCAGACTAGCTTCCAAAGACCTTTTCATTGTTGTTTGTGATGTGGATTGGAGCTGGTAGACAGTCTGGCGGCCTATTATGGGATGTTTAAGTGTCTTGCTGTGAGGAAAGGGGGGGGAATCACTCCAGCAACCCCTCCTGCTAAGACTGTTTACTGAAGGAGAAGTTTGAACACACCTGACCTGTATCACCATTGTCATTGGACAGTTTAACCCGCCCTGTTCCCCAAGGATGGGAGGGAAGTGTTTTGAAGAGAAGTGTGTCACCATGTGCTTGCAATAAAGATTCATTCCCTGTTTTGGAACCTCAACACAGAGTGGTTGTCTCGTCTGTGGAGGGAGAAGTATTTGTATGGGGTCTTATTCGGCTGGTTGGAGTGTCTGGTGGCTGTCGTGTGTTTGGAAAGGGAATATCCTAACGGCGTTAACCCCTTTCATACTTGGGGTGCCGTTACAGGGTTCAAGTCTGGGCTCTGGCTGGGTCACTCAAGGACATTCACAGAGTTGTCCCGTAGCCACTCCTTTGTTATCTTGACTGTGTGCTTAGGGTTGTTGTCCTGTTGGAAGATGAACCTTCGCCCCAGCGCTCTGAAGCAGGTTTTCATCAGGGATGTCTCTACATTGCTGCATTCACCTTTCTCTCGATCCTGACTAGTCACACAGTTCCTGCCACTGAAAAACATCCCCACAGCATGATGCTGCCACCACCATGCTTCACTGTAGGGATGGTATTGGCCAGATGATGAGCAGTGCCTGGTTTCCTCCAGACTAGTGATGAGCCGAACACCCCCGGGTTCGGTTCGCACCAGAACCCGCGAACGGACCGAAAGTTCGTACGAACATTAGAACCCTATTAAATACAATGGATGCGAACGTTCAAATTCTAAAGTGCTAATTATAACAACTATTATGCATGTTATTGTCCTAAAAAGGGTTTGGGAACCCGGGTTCTGCACCAGGGGACATGTATCAATGCAAAAAGAAGTTTTAAAAACGGTCGTTTTTCGGGAGCAGTCATTTTAATGATGCATAAAGTGAAAAAAAAAAAGTCAAATATTCCTTTAAATATCGTACCTGGGGGGTGTCTAAAGTATGCCTGTGAAGTGCCACATGTTTCCCGTGTTTAGAACTGTCCCTGCACAAAATGACACTTCTAAAGGAAAAAAAAAGCCATTTAAAACTGCTTGCGGCTTTAATGTAATGTCTGGTCCCGGTAATATGGATGAAAATCTTTAAGAAAAATGGCATAGCTACCCCATGACCCCCCCCCCCTACCCCAGCCCATTACCAGCCCCTTTGGGTCTTGTATGGATATTAAGGGGAACCCCGCACATAAAATAAAAAAGGCCCTATATACTCTGAACAGCCGTATACAGGCGGTGCATACAAGACAGGGACTGTAGGTTTGTTCTTATGTAGAATCTGTTTGTAATTTTGAACAGGTACATTGTTGAAGTGTAGCTCCAGCCCAAAAATCTATTTTTAAACTTTTTGGAAAACATAGGTAAGGGTTATCACCCCTGTAACATTTGTTTTGCTGTCTGTGCCCCTGTTCAGAACATTTCACCTCACTTTCCGTCCCAATGACAACTGTTTTTGAAATGTGGTGTTTTTCTTGAAACAAGGATTGCTGATAAAGCATCAGTACAGAGGAGACACCTTTCTCCCATATTTATTCTTACAGGAGAGAATTTTCCTTCCTAGTGGTAGATTTCCTCTCACTTCCTGTTGTCTTCTTGCGTTTGCAAGTAGGAGTCGTTTGTAAGTTGGATGTTTGAAAGTAGGGACCTGCCGTATATACTCTGCAGAAATAGGCCCCTTAGTTGTTGGTGTTGGCACAACACTGTAAGCACTCACAGTTACTCTTGGTTGGTGCTGGAACGCCCTGCTGTCAACTATTATATCAGGAATTTTAATTACATATAATTGTTGAACAGTGGTAGTAAAAATTGGGCCTTTGATGGTGGTGCTGGTGCCACAACACTGTAAGCCCTGACAGTTACTCTTGGTGGGTGCAGCAATGGGCCCTGCTGTGAATTATTAGATCAAGAATTGTAATTGCATGCCCCTGTTGAACAGGGGCTGAAAAATTGGGCCTTTCGTGGTGGTGGTGGTGGTGGTGGTGTTGCCACAACACTGTAAGCCCTCAGAGTTACTCTTGGTGGGTGCAGGAATGGGCCCTGCTGTGAATTATTAGATCAAGAATTGTAATTACATGCCCCTTTTGAACAGGGGCTGAAAAATTGGGCCTTTCGTGGTGGTGGCGGTGGTGGTGGCGTTGCCACAACACTGTAAGCCCTCAGAGTTACTCTTGGTGGGTGCAGCAATGGGCCCTGCTGTGAATTATTAGATCAAGAATTGTAATTGCATGCCCCTGTTGAACAGGGGCTGAAAAATTGGGCCTTAGGCACTGGTGGCACAACACTACAACCCCTCACAGATACTGTACTTGGAGCACAGCAATGAGCCCTGTTGCAAAGTATTGCTTCAAAAATTGTAATGACACGCCCCTGTTAAACAGGGGCTGAAAAATTGGGCCTTAGGCACTGGTGCCACAACACTCCAACCCCTCACAGATACTGTACTTGGAGCACAGCAATGAGCCCTATGGCAAATTATTGCTAAAAAAATTGTAATTACACGCCCCTGTAAAACAGGGGCTGAAAAATTGGGCCTTAGCCACTGGTGGCGGCACCCATAAACAAAAATGATCTTCCAAGCTATCATCATCAATCGTATCATTGAGGACTCGGAGGAGGAGGATAGCCAGTCAACATAACAGCACAGGCACTCAGCATCAGCATCAGTCTTGAAGGGATGTGACATGTTAAAATCAATTAGTCTGTTATATCAGCATCAGGTGTGTGGTAGCTGGTGGTGATCCAAGACTGGTTCATCTTGATGAAAGTCAGTCGATCAACCGAGTCGGTGGACAGGCGCACCCTGTGATCCGTGACAAATCCTCCAGCAGCACTGAATGTGCGTTCCGAAAGAACGCTGGATGCAGGACAGGCCAGTAGCTCAATTGCATACTGTGCAATAGGGATGGGCCCGGTGCTCGATTCGAACCCATGTTCGAATCGAGCATCGGGCGTTCGCTCGCTCGTCGAGCCCAGAACTATTTGGGCCGTTCGCATCACATTCGTGTGATGCGAGCGGCCCCGCAATGCATTGCGGCCGGCGCGGCCGGCGCAGTGCATTGCTGGCTGATGATTGGCCAAGCATGCACTGTGACCCCGCATGCTTGGCCAATCACAGCGCCCGAAACTCGGAGAGCAATAATTGGCTACAGGCAGGACGCCTGTAGCCAATTACAGCTCAGGGGCTTTAGTACACGCCCCACCATTTAAAAGGCCGCCACGCCATCGGCCCCGGTCACATGAGTTCCGGCTTTAGGAGAGATTAGTCTGCTGATTCTGTCTTTGCTTGATACTGAAAGATTTGCTCTTCTTTGCTAAACCATTGGCTATTTCTTTGCTAAACCATTGCTACCTAAGTCATTGATCGTTCATTGCTGCTGATTGCACAGTTAGTGTGTTATTAGCTGCTGCTGGGGATTAGTCTGGTGCGTGCTTACTGTTATTAGTACAGTATTGCAGTAGTACCAACCGCAGTGCTGTTAGCACAGCATTGCACCCCAACAGCACCCATAGGACTTCTAGTGTGTTAGTGGCAGCAAACAGAGCTCCTATATTTTCTTCTCAGCAGCACCCATAGGACTTCTAGTGTGTTAGTGGCAGCAAACAGAGCTCCTATATTTTCTTCTCAGCAGCACCCATAGGACTTCTAGTGTGTTAGTGGCAGCAAACAGAGCTCCTATATTTTCTTCTCAGCAGCACCCATAGGACTTCTAGTGTGTTAGTGGCAGCAAACAGAGCTCCTATATTTTCTTCTCAGCAGCACCCATAGGACTTCTAGTGTGTTAGTGGCAGCAAACAGAGCTCCTATATTTTCTTCTCAGCAGCACCCATAGGACTTCTAGTGTGTTAGTGGCATCACACAGAGCTCCTATATTTTCTTCTCAGCAGCACCCATAGGACTTCTAGTGTGTTAGTGGCAGCAAACAGAGCTCCTATATTTTCTTCTCAGCAGCACCCATAGGACTTCTAGTGTGTTAGTGGCAGCAAACAGAGCTCCTATATTTTCTTCTCAGCAGCACCCATAGGACTTCTAGTGTGTTAGTGGCATCACACAGAGCTCCTATATTTTCTTCTCAGCAGCACCCATAGGACTTCTAGTGTGTTAGTGGCAGCAAACAGAGCTCCTATATTTTCTTCTCAGCAGCACCCATAGGACTTCTAGTGTGTTAGTGGCATCACACAGAGCTCCTATATTTTCTTCTCAGCAGCACCCATAGGACTTCTAGTGTGTTAGTGGCAGCAAACAGAGCTCCTATATTTTCTTCTCAGCAGCACCCATAGGACTTCTAGTGTGTTAGTGGCATCACACAGAGCTCCTATATTTTCTTCTCAGCAGCACCCATAGGACTTCTAGTGTGTTAGTGGCAGCAAACAGAGCTCCTATATTTTCTTCTCAGCAGCACCCATAGGACTTCTAATGTGTTAGTGGCATCACACAGAGTTCCTATATTTTCATCTCAGCAGCACCCATAGGACTTCTAGTGTGTTAGTGGCATCACACAGAGCTCCTATATTTTCTTCTCAGCAGCACCCATAGGACTTCTAATGTGTTAGTGGCATCACACAGAGTTCCTATATTTTCATCTCAGCAGCACCCATAGGACTTCTAGTGTGTTAGTGGCATCACACAGAGCTCCTATATTTTCTTCTCAGCAGCACCCATAGGACTTCTAGTGTGTTAGTGGCAGCAAACAGAGCTCCTATATTTTCTTCTCAGCAGCACCCATAGGACTTCTAGTGTGTTAGTGGCAGCAAACAGAGCTCCTATATTTTCTTCTCAGCAGCACCCATAGGACTTCTAGTGTGTTAGTGGCATCACACAGAGCTCCTATATTTTCTTCTCAGCAGCACCCATAGGACTTCTAGTGTGTTAGTGGCAGCAAACAGAGCTCCTATATTTTCTTCTCAGCAGCACCCATAGGACTTCTAGTGTGTTAGTGGCAGCAAACAGAGCTCCTATATTTTCTTCTCAACAGCACCCATAGGACTTCTAGTGTGTTAGTGGCATCACACAGAGCTCCTATATTTTCTTCTCAGCAGCACCCATAGGACTTCTAGTGTGTTAGTGGCAGCAAACAGAGCTCCTATATTTTCTTCTCAGCAGCACCCATAGGACTTCTAATGTGTTAGTGGCATCACACAGAGTTCCTATATTTTCATCTCAGCAGCACCCATAGGACTTCTAGTGTGTTAGTGGCATCACACAGAGCTCCTATATTTTCTTATCAGCAGCACCCATAGGACTTCTAGTGTGTTAGTGGCAGCAAACAGAGCTCCTATATTTTCTTCTCAGCAGCACCCATAGGACTTCTAGTGTGTTAGTGGCAGCAAACAGAGCTCCTATATTTTCTTCTCAGCAGCACCCATAGGACTTCTAATGTGTTAGTGGCATCACACAGAGTTCCTATATTTTCATCTCAGCAGCACCCATAGGACTTCTAGTGTGTTAGTGGCATCACACAGAGCTCCTATATTTTCTTCTCAGCAGCACCCATAGGACTTCTAGTGTGTTAGTGGCAGCAAACAGAGCTCCTATATTTTCTTCTCAGCAGCACACATAGTACCTATAGTGTGTTAGTGTCAGCACCCATAGGACCTACAGTGTGTTGTGAGCACACATAGGAGTTCTATTTTTTATACTATATACACTACCGACTACAATGGCTGGAAGACCGCCAAGGAGAGGCAGAGCGTGCCGAGGCAAGAACACAGGGCAGGCAGGCTCTGTTTCTAGAGACAACAGTGCTGGCCGTGGACGTGGTCGTGCATCGTCATCAGCACGTGGCCATGGGACACGCTTGTCTTTGTTTTCGGCAGCTGGACATGTGGAGCCGCATCATGCCGAAGGCTTGGTAGAATGGATGACCAAGCCCTCCTCATCCTCCTCATCCTCTCTCACCCAGGCTCAGGGTACTGGCAGAGCAGCTGCCAACGCGTACTCAATGGCATCATCAGCCACCCCTTCCCTAGAACCACCATGTCCTCCTGAGGAGTCCCCCGAACTGTTTGAGCACAGTGTTGGGTACATGCTCCAGGAGGATGCCCAACGATTCGAAGGCTCGGATGATGATACCCAGCTTGAGGAAGTCAGTAGTGTGCGCGCAGAGAGAGGGGATGCTGAAGGACAGCAATCTGGCAGTAGTGTTCCACCAGCTGCAGCTTACTGCCAGGTTTGCTCTAGTGGTGAAGAGGGAGGGGATGATGAGGTCACTGACTCCACGTGGGTGCCTGAAGGGAGAGAGGAGGAGGAGGAGGAGGATGCAGCGTCACATGTCCAACGAGGCAGGATGCCCCCTGGAGGCCAGCTAGAGGCCAGCACAGCAACTGTACCACACCGCAGAGCTCCGCCTGTGCAGGGCGCTGCCTCTGCACGTTATCACAAAAGTTCTTTGGTGTGGGCCTTTTTTGAGACGAGTGCATCAGATCGCACCACTGCTATTTGCAATATTTGTCTCAAGCGTATCTCGCGTGGCCAAAACATCAGCCGCTTGGGCACCACAAGCATGAGCAGACATATGTCGACCTGCCATGCAGCTCGTTGGCAAGCACACATAAAAGACCCACACCAAAGAACAAAGCGGACCTCTCCTTGCTCCTCATCAGCTGGGATCTCCATCCCCACTATATCTTCAGTCCTCTCTGAAAGCTGCTCTGAGAGGACTGAAGGTGTAGAATTAGGTGTGTCACAACCAAGTACTTGCAGTACACCGACGTCCGATTGTAGCAGGCAAATTTCCCTGCCCCAGCTGCTGGACCGTCGAAAGAAGTATACTCCCAACCATCCACATGCCCAGCGGTTGAATGCTAGCTTGGCTAAATTGCTAGCACTTCAACTGCTGCCTTTTCAGTTGATAGACTCGGCCCCCTTCCGTGAGTTTGTTCAATGTGCGGTTCCTCAGTGGCAGGTTCCCAAACGCCACTTTTTCTCACGGAAGGCGATTCCGTCTCTCTACTGCCATGTGGAAGGCAATGTCCATGCCTCGCTGGACAGGGCGGTCAGCGGTAAGGTGCATATTACCGCTGACTCATGGTCCAGCAGGCATGGACAGGGACGTTATCTTTCTTTCACGGCCCATTGGGTCACTCTATTGGCAGCTGGGAGGGATGCAGGACAAGGTGCAGTAGTGTTGGAGGTTGTTCCGCCACCACGCCTCCAAAATGCTACTACTGGTTGTGAGACACCTCTCTCCTCCACCCCCTCCTCTTCTTCTTCCTCCATGTCCTCTTCGAGTGCTCTGTCCTCGGAACCAGCGGTGCTCCGTAGGCGTACAAGGGGCTACGCGAGTACGCAGGCAAAAAGATGCCATGCCGTGCTTGCGCTGGTGTGTTTGGGGGACAGGAGCCACACTGGGCCAGAGGTTCTGGCAGCTCTGCAGGGGCAGGCCGAGAGGTGGTTGACGCCACGCCAGCTTAAGCCAGGAATGGTCGTTTCTGATAATGGCACCAACCTCCTCTCCGCCCTGCGACAGGGGCAGCTCACCCATGTGCCCTGTATGGCTCACGTCCTCAACCTGGTGGTGCAGCGGTTCTTGGGCAGGTTCCCAGGCTTACAGGATGTCCTGAGGCAGGCCAGGAAAGTCTGTGTGCATTTCCGCCGATCTTATAATGCCAGTGCTCGGCTGACTGAGCTGCAAAAGGAGCTGAACCTGCCCAAGAACCGCCTAATATGTGACATGCCCACCAGGTGGAACTCAACGTTGGCCATGCTGCAGCGACTGCACACGCAGCAGAGGGCCATCAATGAGTACCTTTGCGACTACGGCACCAGGACAGGGTCAGGGGAGCTTGGCTTTTTTTCCCCACGCCAGTGGAGCATGATCAGGGATGCATGCACTGTCCTCTCACCATTTGAGGAGGCCACGAGGATGGTGAGCAGTGACAGTGCATGCATCAGTGACACTGTACCTCTTGTCCACCTGTTGGAGCATACGCTGCGTGGGATAATGGACAGGGCACTTGAGGCAGAACAGAGGCAGGAAGAGGAGGACTTCCTTGTCTCTCAAGGCCCCCTTTATCCAGACAATGTTCCTTCTGTCCCACCCATCACACAGGAAGAGGAGGAGGAGGAGGAGGAGGAGGAGGAGGAGGATTGTGTGAGCATGGAGGTGGAGCCTGGCACTCAGCATCAGCAGCAGCAGTCTTTTAGGGATGATGTACAGTCCCAACAAACCAGTGGACTTGTACGTGGCTGGGAGGAGGTGGCTGGCGATCATGTCATCCTCAGTGACCCAGAAGACTCCGGACCGAATGCCTCAGCTAACCTACGCTGCATGGCCTCCCTGATCCTGCAAAGCCTGCGGAAGGATCCTCGTGTTCTTCGGATCAAGGAGAGTGACCATTACTGGCTGGCCACTCTCCTTGATCCACGGTACAAGGGTAAGGTTGCGGACCTTATCTTGCCGTCGCAGAGGGAGCAGAGGATGAGACATCTCAGGGAGGCCTTGCAGAAAGGTCTGTGCAACGCGTTCCCAGAAACTGGGAGGTTACAAACTCCTGGTCCTGGACGACGAGTTGCTGAGGCTTCGGTCAGTAGCAGAAGGAGCGGTGGGGAAGGTGGACGTCTGACCGATGCGTTCAGACAATATTTTAGTCCGCAGCCCCAAGGTATGATCGGTTCCAGCAACCATCGCCAGCGTCTGATATACATGGTGCAGGAATACCTAGGGGCAAGGTCAGACTTGGACACCTTTCCCACCGAAAATCCTCTGGCTTACTGGGTCCTGAGGATGGATCACTGGCCAGAGCTTGCACAGTATGCAATTGAGCTACTGGCCTGTCCTGCATCCAGCGTTCTTTCCGAACGCACATTCAGTGCTGCTGGAGGATTTGTCACCGATCATAGGGTGCGTCTGTCCACCGACTCGGTTGATCGACTGACCTTCATAAAAATGAATCAGTCTTGGATCACCACCAGCTACCAGACACCTGAAGCGGATATAACGGAATAATTTATAATGTCACATCCCTTCAAGACTGCCTATGCTGATGCTGAGTGACTGTCCTGTTATGTTCACTGACTATCCTCTTCCTCCTCCTCAATGATCCATGCCACCACACCAGTGCCTAAGGCACAATTTTTCAGCCCCTGTATAACAGGGGCGTGTAATTACAATTTTTTAAAAAGATGCTTCGCAACAGGTGTGACTGCTGTGCTCAGAGTACAGTATCTGTGAGGGGTTGCAGTGTTGTGGCACCAGCACCAGTGCCTAAGGCACAATTTTTCAGCCCCTGTTGGGGCGTGTAATTACAATTTTTAGGCAATGCTTTGCAACAGGTCTCATTGCTGTGCTCAGAGTACAGTATCTGTGAGGGGTTGCAGTGTTGTGGCACCAGCACCAGTGCCTAAGGCACAATTTTTGAGCCCCTGTATAACAGGGGCGTGTAATTACAATTTTTTAAAAAGATGCTTCGCAACAGGTGTGACTGCTGTGCTCCAAGTACAGTATCTGTGAGGGGTTGCAGTGTTGTGGCACCAGCACCAATGCCTAAGGCACAATTTTTCAGCCCCTGTTTAACAGGGGCGTGTAATTACAAATCTTGATCTAATAGTTCACAGCAGGGCCCATTCCTGCGCCCACCAAGAGTAACTATGAGGGCCTACAGTCTTGTGGCAACACCGTCCACCACCACCACCACCACCAAAGGCCCAATTTTTCTGCCCTGTTCAACAGGTGCATGCAATTACAAATCTTGATCTAATAACTCACAGCAGGGCCCATTCCTGCACCCACCAAGAGTAACTGTGAGGGCTTACAGTCTTGTGGCAACACCGTCCACCACCACCACCACCACCACCAAAGGCCCAATTTTTCTGCCCGGTTCAACAGGTGCATGCAAGTACAAATCTTGATCTATTAACTCACAGCAGGGCCCATTCCTGTGCCCACCAGTCTTGTGGCTACACCAACATCTAATAGGGCAAATTTCTGCAGAGTATATACGGCAGGCCCCTACTTTCAAACATCCAACTTACAAACAACTCCTACTTGCAAACGACAAGAGAAAACAGGAAGTGAGAGGAAATCTACCCCTAGGAAGGAAAATTCTATCCTGTTAGATTTAATTTGGGAAAAAGGTATCTCCTCTCTACTGATGCTTTATCACCAATCCTTGTTTCAATTAAAACCCCACTTTTCCAAAAACATTTGTCATTGGGACGGAAAGTGAGGTGACATGTTCTGAACAGATGTGCAAAGACAGAAAATGTTACAGGGGTGATAACCCCTCCCTATGTTCTCCAAAAAGCTTAAAAATTGATTTTTTTGGGATGTAGCTACACTTCATAATGTACCTGTTCAGATTCTACTTAAGAACAAACCTACAGTCCATGTCTTGTTTGCACCACCTATATACTGCTGTTCAGAGTATATAGGGTTGTAGGTATAGGGTTTTATTTTGGGTTCGGGGTCCCCCTTAGTATCCATACAAGACCCAAAGGGGCTGGGGTGTGGGGGGGGGGGGTGATGGGGTAGCCATGCCATTTTTCTCAAGGATTTTCAGCCATATGGCGGCCAGGACAAGACATGACATTAAAGCCGCAAGTGGTTTTAAATGGCTTCTTTTTTTCCTTTACAAATGTCATTTTGTGCAAGGACAGTTCTAAACACGGGAAACACATGCCACTTCACAGGCATACTTTAGACACCCCCCAGGTACCATATTTAAAGGAAAATTTCACTTTTTTTTTTTTCACTTTATGCATCATTAAAATGACTGCTCCCGAAAAAACTTTAGTTTTTAAAATTTCTTTTTGCATTGATATATGTCCCCTGGGGCAGGACCCGGGTCCCCAAACCTGTTTTATGACATTAACATGCATATTGGCCGTTGTAATTAGCAATTTTGATTTCGAACGTTCGCGTCCATTATAACGAATAGGGTTCGAAAATTCGCGCGAACTTTCGGTCCGTTCGAAGGTTCTGGTGCGAACCGAACCCGGGGGTGTTCGGCTCATCCCTACTGTGCAAGCTCTGGCCAGTGATCCATCCTCAAGACCCAGTAAGCCAGAGGATTTTCGGTGGGGAAGGTGTCCAAGTCTGACCTTGCCCCTAGATATTCCTGCACCATGTTTATCAGACGCTGGCGATGGTTGCTGGAACCGATCATACTTTGGGGCTGCGGACTAAAGAATTGTCTGAACGCATCAGTCAGACGGCCACCTTCCCCACCGCTCCTTCTTTGACTGGCCGAAGCCTCAGCAACTCGTTGTCCAGGACCAGGAGTTTGTAACCTCCCAGTCTCTGGGAACGCGTTGCACAGACCTTTCTGCAAGGCCTCCCGGAGTTGTCTCATCCTCTGCTCCCTCTGCGAAGGTAACATAAGGTCCGCAACCTTACCCTTGTACCGTGGATCAAGGAGAGTGGCCAGCCAGTAATGGTCCCTCTCCTTGATCCGAAGAATACGAGGATCCTTCCGCAGACTTTGCAGGATCAGGGAGGCCATGCAGCGTAGGTTTGCTGAGGCATTCGCTCCGGAGTCCTCTGGGTCACTAAGGACGACATGATCCGCAGCCACCTCCTCCCAGCCACGTACAAGTCCACTGGTTTCTTGGGACTGTAAATCATCCCTAAAAGACTGCTGCTGATGATGCTGAGTGCCAGCCTCCACCTCCATGCTGACACAATCCTCCTCCTCCTCCTCCTCCTCCTCCTCTTCCTCTTCCTGTGCGATGGGTGGGACAGAAGGAACACTGTCTGGGTAAAGGGGGCCTTGAGAGGCAAGGAAGTCCTCCTCTTCCTGCCTCTGTTCTGCCTCAAGTGCCCTGTCCATTATTCCACGCAGCGTGTGCTCCAACAGGTGGACAAGAGGTACAGTGTCACTGATGCATGCACTGTCACTGCTCACCATCCTCGTGGCCTCCTCAAATGGTGCCAGGACAGTGCATGCATCCCTGATCATGCCCCACTGGCGTGGAGAAAAAAAACCAAGCTCCCCTGACCCTGTCCTGGTGCCGTAGTCGCACAGGTACTCATTGATGGCCCTCTGCTGCATGTGCAGCTGCTGCAGCATGGCCAACGTTGAGTTCCACCTGGTGGGCATGTCACATATAAGGCGGTTCTTGGGCAGGTTCAACTCCTTTTGCAGCTCAGCCAGGCGAGCACTGGCATTATAAGATCTGCGGAAATGTACACAGACTTTCCTGGCCTGCCTCAGGACATCCTGTAAGCCCGGGTACCTGCCCAAGAACCGCTGCACCACCAGGTTAAGGACGTGAGCCACACAGGGCACATGGGTCAGTTGTCCCTGTCGGAGGGCGGAGAGGAGGTTGGTGCCATTGTCGCAAACCACCATTCCTGGCTTAAGCTGGCGTGGCGTCAACCACCTCTCGGCCTGGCCCTGCAGAGCAGACAGGACCTCTGCCCCAGTGTGGCTTCTGTCCCCCAAACACACCAGCGCAAGCACAGCATGGCATCTTTTTGCCTGCGTACTTGCGTAGCCCCGTGAACGGCTACGGAGCACCGCTGGTTCATAGGACAAACCACAGGAAGAGGCCATGGAGGAAGAAGAAGAGGAGGGGGTGGAGGAGAGAGGTGTGTCACAACCAGTAGTAGCATTTTGGAGGCGTGGCGGTGGAACAACCTCCAACACTACTGCACCTTGTCCTGCATCCTTCCCAGCTGCCAAAAGAGTGACCCAATGGGCCGTGAAAGAAAGGTAACGTCCCTGTCCATGCCTGCTGGACCATGAGTCAGCGGTAATATGCACCTTACCGCTGACCGCCCTGTCCAGCGAGGCCAAGACATTGCCTTCCACATGCCGGTAGAGAGCCGGAATAGCCTTCCGTGAGAAAAAGTGGCGTTTGGGAACCTGCCACTGAGGAACCGCACATTGCACAAACTCACGGAAGGGGGCCGAGTCTACCAACTGAAAAGGCAGCAGTTGAAGCGCTAGCAATTTAGCCAAGCTAGCATTCAACCGCTGGGCATGTGGATGGCTGGGAGTGAACTTCTTTCGACGGTCCAGCAGCTGGGGCAGGGAAATTTGCCTGCTAGAATCGGACGTCGGTGTACTGCTAGCAGAGTGGCCGCAAGTACTTGGCTGTGACACACCTAATTCTACACCTTCATTCCTCTCAGTGCATGTTTCAGAGAGGACTGAAGTTATAGTGGGGTTGGAGATCCCAGCTGATGCGGTGCAAGGAGAGGTCCGCTTTGTTCTTTGGTGTGGGTCTTTGAGGTAGGCTTGCCAACGAGCTGCATGGCAGGTCAACATATGTCTGGTCAGGCATGTGGTACCCAAGCGGCTGATGTTTTGGCCACGCGATATACGCTTGAGACATATGTTGCAAACAGCAGCTGTGCGATCTGATGCACTAGCCTCAAAAAAGGCCCACACCAAGGAACTTTTTGAATGACGGGCAGAGGCTGCGCCCTGCACAGGCGGAGCTCTGCGGTGTGATTCCGTCGGTGTACTGCCCTTACGCTGGCCACCAAAGGGCATCCTGCCTCGTTGGAGATGTGCCTCCTCCTCATCCTCCTCCTCCTCCTCTCTCCTATTAGGCACCCACGTGGAGTCAGTGACCTCATCATCCCCTCCCTCCTCATCACTGGAGCCAATCTGGCAGTATGCTGCAGCTGCTGGAACATGACTGCCAGATTGCTGTCCTTCTTGAGCATCCCCTCTGTCTGCTCTCACGCTACTGCCTTCCTGTAGCTGGGTTTCATCATCAGACCCTTCGAAACGCTGGGCATCCTCCTGGAGCATGTACCCAACACTGTGCTCAAACAGTTCGGGGGACTCCTCAGGAGGAGGACATGGTGGGTCTAGGGAAGGAGTGACTGATGATGAGTCTGACATTGATACCAGGGAAGAGGACGCTTTGGCAGCTGCTTTGCCAGTACCCTGAGCCTGGGTGAGAGAGGATGAGGAGGAGGAGGAGGGCTTGGTCATCCACTCTACCAAGTCTTCGGCATGATGTGGCTCAACATGTCCAGCTGCCGAAAAGAAGGACAAGCGTGTCCCATGGCCATGTGCTGATGACAATGCACCGCGTCCACGACCAGCACTGTTGCCCCCAGACACAGAGCCTGCTTGCCCTCTTTTATTGCCTCCTGACTGTCTGCCTCTCCTTGTTTGCCTTCCAGACATTCTAATAGATGGCCTGCAGGGAGATGGGAAAAAAGCAATAAGGGCTACCTTCAGGTGTCCTTCTCTGTCCCTTTACTTAAGGATTTCTAAATATGGTTGAGGATTATTGCTTTTGCACAGAATAGCACAACGACAATTTCCCTGACTGTCCAAAAAACAAGGATTTCAAAGATGGTTGATGAGGAATGCTTTAGCACACTATAGCACAAGGAGAATTCCCCTCACTTTCCTTCTTTGTCCCTAGAAACAAGGACTGGCACAGTGAAAGAAACTGACACTCTCCCTACCTAGAGTTTTCTGTCCCTAGAAAAAATGTTTTTTTAAAGCACACTATAGCACAAGGAGAATTCCCCTCACTTTCCTTCTTTGTCCCTAGAAACAAGGACTGGCACAGTGAAAGAAACTGACACTCTCCCTACCTAGAGTTTTCTGTCCCTAGAAAAAATGTTTTTTTAAAGCACACTATAGCACAAGGAGAATTCCCCTCACTTTCCTTCTTTGTCCCTAGAAACAAGGACTGGCACAGTGAAAGAAACTGACACTCTCCCTACCTAGAGTTTTCTGTCCCTAGAAAAAATGTTTTTTTAAAGCACACTATAGCACAAGGAGAATTCCCCTCACTTTCCTTCTTTGTCCCTAGAAACAAGGACTGGCACAGTGAAAGAAACTGACACTCTCCCTACCTAGAGTTTTCTGTCCCTAGAAAAAATGTTTTTTTAAAGCACACTATAGCACAAGGAGAATTCCCCTCACTTTCCTTCTTTGTCCCTAGAAACAAGGACTGGCACAGTGAAAGAAACTGACACTCTCCCTACCTAGAGTTTTCTGTCCCTAGAAAAAATGTTTTTTTAAAGCACACTATAGCACAAGGAGAATTCCCCTCACTTTCCTTCTTTGTCCCTAGAAACAAGGACTGGCACAGTGAAAGAAACTGACACTCTCCCTACCTAGAGTTTTCTGTCCCTAGAAAAAAATGTTTTTTTAAAGCACACTATAGCACAAGGAGAATTCCCCTCACTTTCCTTCTTTGTCCCTAGAAACAAGGACTGGCACAGTGAAAGAAACTGACACTCTCCCTACCTAGAGTTTTCTGTCCCTAGAAAAAAATGTTTTTTTAAAGCACACTATAGCACAAGGAGAATTCCCCTCACTTTCCTTCTTTGTCCCTAGAAACAAGGACTGGCACAGTGAAAGAAACTGACACTCTCCCTACCTAGAGTTTTCTGTCCCTAGAAAAAAATGTTTTTTTAAAGCACACTATAGCACAAGGAGAATTCCCCTCACTTTCCTTCTTTGTCCCTAGAAACAAGGACTGGCACAGTGAAAGAAACTGACACTCTCCCTACCTAGAGTTTTCTGTCCCTAGAAAAAATGTTTTTTTAAAGCACACTATAGCACAAGGAGAATTCCCCTCACTTTCCTTCTTTGTCCCTAGAAACAAGGACTGGCACAGTGAAAGAAACTGACACTCTCCCTACCTAGAGTTTTCTGTCCCTAGAAAAAATGTTTTTTTTAAAGCACACTATAGCACAAGGAGAATTCCCCTCACTTTCCTTCTTTGTCCCTAGAAACAAGGACTGGCACAGTGAAAGAAACTGACACTCTCCCTACCTAGAGTTTTCTGTCCCTAGAAAAAATGTTTTTTTAAAGCACACTATAGCACAAGGAGAATTCCCCTCACTTTCCTTCTTTGTCCCTAGAAACAAGGACTGGCACAGTGAAAGAAACTGACACTCTCCCTACCTAGAGTTTTCTGTCCCTAGAAAAAATGTTTTTTTAAAGCACACTATAGCACAAGGAGAATTCCCCTCACTTTCCTTCTTTATCCCTAGAAACAAGGACTGGCACAGTGAAAGAAACTGACACTCTCCCTACCTAGACTTTTCTGTCCCTAGAAAAAATGTTTTTTTAAAGCACACTATAGCACAAGGAGAATTCCCCTCACTTTCCTTCTTTGTCCCTAGAAACAAGGACTGGCACAGTGAAAGAAACTGACACTCTCCCTACCTAGAGTTTTCTGTCCCTAGAAAAAATGTTTTTTTAAAGCACACTATAGCACAAGGAGAATTCCCCTCACTTTCCTTCTTTGTCCCTAGAAACAAGGACTGGCACAGTGAAAGAAACTGACACTCTCCCTACCTAGAGTTTTCTGTCCCTAGAAAAAATGTTTTTTTAAAGCACACTATAGCACAAGGAGAATTCCCCTCACTTTCCTTCTTTGTCCCTAGAAACAAGGACTGGCACAGTGAAAGAAACTGACACTCTCCCTACCTAGAGTTTTCTGTCCCTAGAAAAAATGTTTTTTTAAAGCACACTATAGCACAAGGAGAATTCCCCTCACTTTCCTTCTTTGTCCCTAGAAACAAGGACTGGCACAGTGAAAGAAACTGACACTCTCCCTACCTAGAGATTTCTGTCCCTAGAAAAAATGTTTTTTTAAAGCACACTATAGCACAAGGAGAATTCCCCTCACTTTCCTTCTTTGTCCCTAGAAACAAGGACTGGCACAGTGAAAGAAACTGACACTCTCCCTACCTAGAGTTTTCTGTCCCTAGAAAAAATGTTTTTTTAAAGCACACTATAGCACAAGGAGAATTCCCCTCACTTTCCTTCTTTGTCCCTAGAAACAAGGACTCGCACAGTGAAAGAAACTGACACTCTCCCTACCTAGAGTTTTCTGTCCCTAGAAAAAATGTTTTTTTAAAGCACACTATAGCACAAGGAGAAATCCCCTCACTTTCCTTCTTTGTCCCTAGAAACAAGGACTCGCACAGTAAAACACACTGACACTCTCCCTACCTATCCTTCTCTTTCCCTAAACTAAAGGAATCCAGGTTAAGCAAGAAAGAAATAAATGTCACTGTCCCTGCCTATGCTTGTCTTTCCCTGCTCTGGAACACACTACACTAGGCCGCCGTGCTGGCGGCCTTTTATAGTGTGGGGCGTGTACTAAACACCCTCAGCAATAATTGGCCACAGGCATCCTGCCTGTGGCCAATCATTGCTCTCCTCGCTGCCGGTGCTGTGATTGGCCAAGCATGCGGGGTCACAGTGCATGCTTGGCCAATCACAGCGCCTGGATGACACTGCGATGGCGTAGTGCATTGTGGGCCGTTCGCGTCACTCGAATTTGGCGCGAACGGCCCAAATCGTTCGATCTTCGTCGAACGATCGAACAGCCGATGTTCGAGTCGAACGTATGTTCGACTCGAACACGAAGCTCATCCCTACTCCAGACATGACACTTGCCAATCAGGCCAAAGAGTTAAATCTTAGTTTCATCAGACCAGAGAATTTTGTCTGAGAGTCCTTCAGGTGCCTTTTTAGAAAACTCCAGGTGGGCTGTCATGTGCCTTTTACTGAAAAATGGCTTCCATCTGGCCTATCTACCAGACAGGCCTGATTGGTGGAGTGCTGCAGAGATGGTTGTTCTTCTGGAAGGTTCTCCTCTCTCCACAGAGAAATGCTGGAGCTCTGTCAGAGTGACCATCGGGCTTCTTGGTCACCTTCCTGACTAAAGGCCCTTGTAACGGCACCCCAAGTATGGAAGGGGTTAATGCCATTTAGGATATTCCCTTTCCGAACACAGAGGCAGCTACTGACACTCCACAGTCAGGCGAACAAGATCCATAATGATAATTCCCCCCTAATAACGAGACACAGCTCTGTTACGTTTCCAGCAGGTCTGACAACCTTTATTGAGAAAAGCAGGCTCTTATATACACCAAAAGAATACTGTAGTCCAAATGAACAACTCCACCCACAACATCACACAATGGTCACATAATGAGCCCCCAATCCACATTATTCTGACATCTCTTAGCAGACAACAGGTGAGTTCATTAGCTAATCCCTTTACAGCTTAAATGACTATGCATGACCCCTACGTCTGTCTGCTAATTTACAATACACAGAGTTAATTATCACAATCCACAATGAAAGGATCTTTAGAAGTTAGCCGGGACTCATTTACATTACACAGGCAGCCAGGTGGCTAGAGTTGAACACATCAGCATCTCTCAACTAACCTGTTGAGTTCAGAATCAAACAACCAGTAAATAGTCCTTTACAGATATCCTGGGGAATATTGTGGATTAATATTACAGAACCATTTTTAAGCAATCCAAAACATATTCTGAATGTCCATTATTTTCTGGCTCATACTTTCTAAGAACTTCTGGGTTCCATGGGCCCTCCCGTTACAGCCCTTCTCCCCCGATCGCTCAGTTTGGCCGACGGCCCGCTCTAGGAAGAGTCCTGGTGGTTCCAAATTTCTTCCATTTAAGGATAATGGAGGACACTGCTCTCATTGGGACTTTCAATGCTGCAGAAATGCTTCTGTACCCTTCCCCAGGTCTGTGCCTCCATAAAATCCTGTCTCGGAGGTCTACAGACAATTTCTTGGACTTCATGGCTTGATTTGTGCTCTGACATGCACTGTTAACTGTGGGATCTTAAATAGACAGGTTTGTGCCTTTACAAATCATGTCCAATCAACTGAATGTACCACAGGTGGACTCCAATCAGTGTTGTAGAAACATCTCAAGGATGATCAGTGGAAACAGGATGCACCTGAGATCAATTTTGAGTATCATGACAAAGGCTGTGAATACCTAAGTACATGAGATTTAAAAAAAAAATATTTTTTTATTATTTTCAATAAATTTTCAAAGATTTTAAACAAACTTCTTTCTCGTTGTCAATATGGGATATTGTTTGTATAATTTTGAGGAAAATAATTAATTTAATCCATTTTGGAATAAGGCTGAAACATAACAAAATGTGGAAAAGTTGAAACGCTGTGAATACTTTCCGGATGCACTGTACATCCTAGCAACCTACGTAGAAGGGTGCTACAGTTAAAAATTACATGAGATAACACTCTCCTAAAACTAGTCTGATGCCCCATACACACGATCATTTTTCATGCCATTTTTTAAACCAACGTTTTTCTTGTAGTTTTTTTTCATGTTTCCTCTCAAGCCTGTCTTGCGTACACACGATCATTAAAAAAAACGCTCGAGCAAAGCGCAGTGACGTACAGCACGTACAACGGCACTATAAAGGGGAAGTTCCGTTCAAATGGCGCCACCCTTCATGTTAGTAAAGTTTGTTGAGCGACGATTCACGCTTTTCAGCCTCGTGCTTTTCAGTCCGTTACTGTGTGATGAATGTGCTATCTCCATTACGAACGCTAGTTTTACCAGCGCTCCCGTCTCATACTTGATTCTGAGCATGCGCGGTTTTTTTTCACGTTGTTAAAGCATACACACTATAGTTTTTCACGTCGTTAAAAAAAACGACATGAAAAACGACGTGAAAAAATCGAGCATGTTCGAAATTTTTAATGCCCGTTTTTCACGTCGTTAAAAATGCTCTGGAGCATACACACGATCGGTTTTAATGCCCATTTTTAAAAATGGCATTTTTAACGGCATTAAAAACGATTGTGTGTATGGGGCATCATGTCTAGAGTGCAGCGGTAACATTAGCTGGCCATGTACTTTCTACTTTCAGTCCCTGCTATTTTCTGAATGGACGGAGTCACTGCAAATGGCAGCTTTATAGAATTCTATTGCTATCTATCATTAAAAGAAAAATATTATCTTGAAGAAGGACTTTATTTTAGAAGTTGGCAATAGAGATTCTTGTGAGAGGGAATACATGTATTTATCTTTTTCTTGAGATTGAAGCATACCTAAAAACATACATTATCTAAGTTCAACCAGATTTAGTCAGTTTGAATGGTCCTATATGATGCAGGTTCTGGAAAGCTTTGGCTTTGGCCCAATTTTCCGGAAATGGATCGGCTTACTATACAAGACTCCTTCGGCCCATATTAAACTAAATTGGTAGGCTCTCGCCCTCCTTTCCAATTAGGAGGGGGACGGGGTAGGGGTGTCCTCTTTCCCCTGCGTTGTTTGCCCTGGTAATGGAGCATTTGGCTGAGGCCTTGCGGAAATCAAGTGGGGTGTCTGGAATCCAGGTCGGCTCTGTAATCGAGAAACTAGCGTTGTATGCTGACGACCTACTCCTCTTCTTGCGGGACCCTGGTCCCTCACTCTCGGAGGTGCTCTGGCTTCTGGACTGCTTTGCAACTCTCTCTGGCCTCCAAACCAACTGGAGTAAATTGCTTATTCTACCCATAGATCCCGGGGCACAGAGGCTGAGTGATCCTACTTCACCTCTACAATGGGCAAGCACCATTAGATACCTAGGGATCAATATTTCTTCCAATACCCAGGACTTTAGCAATTAGCAAACTTAATTTATCCCCAGTGCTGCAGTGGTGCCAACTGAAGTTGAAGGCCTGGTCGAACCTCCCACTATCTCTTATAGGGAAAATTAATTTATTAAAAATGAAAATACTCCCGGTCTTGCTATATATTTTACGACACTCCCCGGTTTGGATACCTAAAACTCTTTTCCGGCAGTTGAACTCTGCAGTGCCCTCCTTCTTGTGGCAATCACATCCCGCTAGGTTCAGTAGGAAAATATTGCGTAGGCAGGGGTATCAAGTATTTGAGGGATATATGCGAAGATTATGGGAAATTTACATTTGATAGGCTGAAAAACAAATTCAAACTTCCGAACTCTTTCTTTTTCAGGTTCCTGCAGCTCCGCCACGCCTTTGATTCACAATTTAAATCGTCCAGCTTCGGCTGGAACATGACGACCTGGAGACCCTTTTGGAGGATGCTGATTTCTTAAAACCACTTTCTCAAACTTACAGAGCACTCCTACCATCCATCCAGGTTGGACTGGATGGTCTGCGTGGTTTGTGGCGGGCGGAGGTGCGGGAACTGGACAGCGAAGACTGGGAAGACATGTGGGACTACCCATTTCAGCCGTTGGTTGCAGCTAGGGACAAACTGATCCAATTCAAAATCCTACACAGGATCTAGTACACGCCCCAACGCCTCCACCGCATATACCCAGCCTCATCGGCCAGCTGCTGGAGATGCTCTGGTACTCCTGCAGGCTTCACACATATATTCTGGGAATTCCCATAGATCCGGGATTATTGGCGGGAGGTAACTCAATTTATTCATGGTTTAACTACCATTCCTATCCCACTGACAATTAGTGTCTGCCTCCTTGGCCTAGTGGAACAACTATCACTAGCTAAAGCAACGCGCACCCTCATAAGTATCCTACTTTTTTATGCGAGGAAAAGCCATAGTACTGAAGTGGAAGTCAGCCAATCCCCCCAACCTGTCATCATGGAAGCATCTAGTTAACACAATGATACCCCTCTATAAAGCAACATATCTGTCCCGAGGTTGCCCCAAAAAATATGATAAAGTCTGGCATCTGTGGATGGACACAAAGTCCAAAACAGATGATAAGCCCTCAAGGGATTAACCCAAATAGATTTCCTCTGTATCTACCTGCCTCTTCTAGAGCAGAGATCCAGAACCCAGATAGATAATCAGAGGTGTAAACTTAGAATTCAAAATAACCGTACTTATTATTAAATATCCTGATAGCATTAATGGCCGATAACTAAAAGAGAGATGTGGTCCTTCAAGAAACAATATCTCCTATCGCAATCCTAACATGTGTAACCTGAGCAAAAACTGTGTTGTGTTTAGTTAGGAATGTGTAGTTTTTAAGGTAAACTGTTAGTTGTACCTTGTTATGCACATGTGCACCGGTTGGCCAGGGTATGCCCCAAAGACCCTGTTTCAGGGGCGGGCTGGGCCGGGGGCAGGCATGCATTTGCCCCCTGGGCTGCTCTAATATGCTCTACAAAGGCTGCCGTGTCGCCAGCTCAGAACCGCACATGCGCAGTTTTTGAGCTGGCCGAGTGCAGCAGCTATATCCAGTACAGTGAGGCAGCGATGTCTTCTCTGTCTCACGGCCGACAGTCTTGTTACACAGAGCCCAGCCCCTCCCTCCTCCACACAATTGGCTGGCAAAGGCTGGACCTGCTCTCTCTCTTTCCCCACCCACACTCTGGGCAGCCCGTGTGCTGTCTGTGAAGAGGATGTGTGGGTGGGAAAGTTAAATCTGAGCAGTCAGCTTGAATCCAGTGAGTATCCTGGGAGGCTGGGACCATACAAGTAAGTGAGCTCCTCCTCCCTCCCCCTTTCTGCAGCTAAAGAGTTTTTTTGTTTTTCTAGCAGCCTGTGACACTACCTTGCTTGCCCTAGGTGTTATGATTTGGGCTCACACTGGCATGCTGCGGTTTGTCTGCAGTGCTGGCAGTCTTCCTGCATGTTGCCCCTAGTCCCATAGTGGTTGCACATTTTTACTCTATGTTCTGAAAGTGCACAAAACGTCCTGCATGCTGCATCTTTGGTGCAATTCCAGAAAATGCTGCAAAAATGTGCAACCTGAGGGACTATGGCTGTGGAAATCTGCCAGTACACCAGTGTGAGCCCAAAGGCTTATATTCACTTGCATCAGGCACTGCCACTCCACTGAAAAGTGACAGGCAGAGGAGGTGATATCACATTTCATCCCTGCCTGTTTTAACCCCCTAAATGCCAATCCCTCCAAGTAATGGCATGGTTCACTTTGAACTCCACCTTGTTTCCATTACTCTCTGTAGGTATTAGATGTGCTCTCACCTTATTGTTTGCACATCTAATACCTAAATAGTTCTGGAAATAAGGTGGAGTAAAAAGTGAATTTTTACACCTAAGTGGAACACCCCTTTCAGAAGATTTGAGGATATTATTAAACCCAAAAGGCTGGTGGACTTAAGCCACCATAGACAGATTAAATTTTCTGCTGAACCAGCAGAATTTCAATCTATGTGCAGACTGGCTGTACAAAATTCAATCTATCAACTGACTTCAGTAGAACCAGCGTGTCTTTTTTTTTTTTTTTTTGGCGATCACTGCTGGCTGCTATAGCTGCCACCAGTGATCACTGTATTCTGATGGCTGGAAAACTTTCACCCCCACAGAGAGTGACCGCTTCGGACTGCCCCCACAGAGAGTGACCGCTTCGCACTGCTCCCACAGAGAGTGACCGCTTTGCACTGCCAGCACAGAGAGTGACCGCTTTGCACTGCCAGCACAGAGAGTGACCACTTTGCACTGCCCCCACAGAGAGTGACCGCTTCACACTGCCCCCACAGAGAGTGATCCCTTCGCACTGCCCCCACAGAGAGTGACCGATTCGCACTGCCCCCACAGAGAGTGACCGCTTCGCACTGCCCCCACAGAGAGTGATCCCTTTGCACTGCCCCCCCGGGGAGTGACCCCTTCGCACTTCCCCCACAGAGAGTGATCCCTTCGCACTGCCCCCACAGAGAGTGACCCCTTCGCACTGCCCCCAAAGAGAGTGACCCCTTTGCACTGCCCCACAGAGAGTGACCGCATTGCACTGCCCCCACAGAGAGTGACCCCTTCGCACTGCCCCCACAGAGAGTGACCCCTTCGCACTGCCCCCACAGAGAGTGACCGCTTCGCACTGCCCCTGTCATGGAAACCCTGTCAGGAACAGACGCCCTGGACTTCCTGGTTCCCGCCCCCGCAGGTGACGCCCGAAGGGCTATTTAAACTGCTCACTTGCAGACAGTCCCTGCTGTCTGCTCTACAGCGTTTATCCCAAGTGACCTGATCTGCCTTGTTTACCTGTATCTGACCCGGCTTCCTGTGACCCTCCTGCTATCTGCCTGTACCTGACCATCGGCCTGTTTTCTGACTTCGGTATTGGCTGATCCTTTTGTGCCTCGCTGCCTGCCAGTTTACCCGACCCCGGCTTGTCTGACGATCCTGCCTGACCTTGGCTCTTGTTCACCTGCTGCTGCCTAGTGGTTCCAGTTTACCTGCTGTGCCTCCCGGTCCGGGTCATCTGCTGAGTTCCTGGTTCCTGTCTGCTCATCTGCTGGTTCCTGTCTGCTCATCTGCTGGTTCCTGTTCACCTGCTGCTGCCCAGTGGTTCCAGTCTACCTGCTGTGCCTCCCGGTCCGGGTCATCTGCTGAGTTCCTGGTTCCTGTCTACTCACCTGCTGCAGTTCCTGGTTCCTGTCTGCTCATCTGCTGGTTCCTGTCTGCTCATCTGCTGGTTCCTGTTCATCTGCTGCTGCCCAGTGGTTCCAGTCTACCTGCTGTGCCTCCCGATCCGGGTCATCTTCTGAGTTCCTGGTTCCTGTCTACTCACCTGCTTTAGTTCCTGGTTCCTGTCCACTCACCTGCTGTAGTTCCTGGTTCCTGCCTCCTCACCTGCTGGTTCCTGATCACCTGCGGTAGTTCTTGATCCTGCCAGGCACTCGTACCCCTTCCACCTCCGTGCTTCCTGTTATACCACCAGGGGCCGCCGGTGGGAGCCGTAAGGGAGGCCTCCCTCTGCTAACCGGGCTCGTCACCGTCAGGTACGTGACAGCCCCCTCAGAGAATGACCGCTTTGCACTGCCCCCACTGTGTGCAGGCAGTGTCAAGCGGTCCCTCTCACTCTGTGCAGGCAGTGTCAAGCCGTCCCTCTCACTCTGTGCAGGCAGTGTCAAGCGATCCCTCTCACTCTGTGCAGGCAGTGTCAAGCAGTCCCTCTCACTCTGTGCAGGCAGTGTCAAACGGTCCCTCTCACTCTGTTCAGGCAGCGTCAAGCGGTCCCTCTCACTCTGTGCAGGCAGTGTCAAGCGGTCCCTCTCACTCTGTGCAGGCAGTGTCAAGCGGTCCCTCTCACTCTGTGCAGGCAGTGTCAAGCAGTCCCTCTCACTCTGTGCAGGCAGTGTCAAGCGGTCCCTCTCACTCTGTGCAGGCAGTGTCAAGCGGTCCCTCTCACTCTGTGCAGGCAGTGTCAAGCAGTCCCTCTCACTCTGTGCAGGCAGTGTCAAATGGTCTCTCTCTCTGGGGCAATATGGAGCAGTCTCCCCCTCTCTCTCTCTCTGTGCGGGGAATGTGGTGTAGATGGCTGGTGAGCTGATTTGTGGTTCAATGGGCCACTTGACTGGACTTGCCCCCCCCCAGGCCTAAGGCTGCCAGCCCTCCCCTGCCCTGTTTTGTACCTCAACAGCACAAAATTTTCAATGAAGAGAATAAAAAAATAAAATAAAGATTTAGTCAGCTAAACTCATTCAATCCAGTGTTGCCAACCGTAAGTATTTTTATTGGCAGCCAGTAAAAAGCGAGCACTTTTCTCCTGCCAGTAAATGCCAGTGACAGGAAAAGGCTGCCAGTAAAAATATGGCTGTGACACTTGCTCAGTTACGGTCCGGACCCAGCCAAGACCATCCGAGTTCCTGCTACAGTGTGTTCGATGGGGCGGGCTGGGGTCGGGTCTGGTATAGGCGGTGCCTGAGTGTGTCGTGTGAGGTCATAGTGCAAGGAAGCCTAGCGGAGAAGCCAGATCCTCATATGCAGATCTGCGGGACGGAGCAAGGCAAGCAGGGAGAGGGGCTGTCAGTGCTGTTTGGACTGGAGTATGACTAAGGAGGGGACGTGTCATGTCAGTGAGGTGTCATCATTATCTGTGTTGCTGTACACTGCTGTCAGTGTCACTTTGAAGCCTCGTACACACGACCGAGAATCTCGTCTTAAAAAAAACTGTCGTTTTTCTCGACAAGATTCTTGTCAAGCTTGACGAGATTCTTGTCAAGCTTTCCTTGCATACACACTGTCAATTCCAAATCTCGTCGTTGTAAAGCGCGGTCACGTACAACACGTACGACGGCAGTATAAAGGGGAAGTTCGATTCCAATGGCGCCACCCCTGCTTTTGTTGATCTCGTGTTACCGCGCGTTAGTAAAAGTTTGGGGAGAGACGATTCGTGCTTTTCAGTCTTCGTGCTTTCAGTTCGTTTTAGCGTGACGAATGTGCTATCTCCATTACGAACGCTAGTTTTACCAGAAGGAGCGCTCCCGTCTTATACTTGATTCTGAGCATGCGCGATTTTTTAAGATTCGGAAAAGCATACACACGACTGGTTTTCTCGTCAGGAAACAGGCCGACGAGAAGCCCGACGAAAAAAACGAGAATCCTGACGAGAAAATAGAGAGCAGGTTCTCTATTTTTCTCGTCGAGATTCCCGGCAGTTTTCTCGACGAGAAACCATACACACGAACGGTTTTCACGGCAAGAAAGCTCTCCCAACAGTTTTCTTGTTGTTTCTTGATGAGAAAACCGGTCGTGTGTACGAGGCTTCAGAGTCAATTTCATGTGTGTGTGTGCATGCCCATTCTAATTTCTTGCCCTCCTGAGTCCCTGAGCTACTTATTTTCTATATCGAAAATAAAATAATGTATGTTTTTTGCCTTAATATCTACCTTAAGCCACAGTGATAATTGCATATTGTACTTGTTTGTAGCGTAAATACGGAAATCTGCACTTAAAACTATAGTTTCGTAACTTTTGGAAATGCCAGGAAAAACTTGGCTGTGCCAGTAAATTTTGGGTGTTGTGTCAGTAAATTCGAATCTGGCAGGTTGGCAGCAATTTGGTTACTGATGCATACATTTGTGCATAAATTTGCCACCTGCATAAGTGTAACAGGTTTTGTAGAGTATACAAAAATGACTAAGCTTGTCTATGAATTTTAGGGGTGTACTGTATGCTCATGCCTGCAGTAGTGATGAGCCGAACACCCCCGGGTTCGGTTCGCACCAGAACCCGCGAACGGACCGAAAGTTCGCACGAACATTAGAACCCTATTAAATACAATGGATGCGAACGTTAGGATTCTAAAGTGCTAATTATAACGACTATTATCCATGTTATTGTCCGAAACAGAGTTTGGGAACCCGGGTTCTGCACCAGGGGACATGTATCAATGCAAAAAGAAGTTTTAAAAACTGACGTTTTCCGGGAGCAGTCATTTTAATGATGCATAAAGTGAAAAAAAAAAGTCAAATATTCCTTTAAATATTGTACCTGGGGGGTGTCTAAAGTATGCCTGTGAAGTGCCACGTGTTTCCCGTGTTTAGAACTGTCCCTGCACAAAATAACATTTCTAAAGGAAAAAAAGCCATTTAAAACTGCTTGCGGCTTTAATGCAATGTATGGTCCCGGTAATATGGATGAAAATCTTTATGAAAAATGGCATAGCTACCCCATGACCCCCCCTGCTGGATGCAGGACAGGCCAGTAGCTCAATTGCATACTGTGCAAGCTCTGGCCAGTGATCCATCCTCAAGACCCAGTAAGCCAGAGGATTTTCGGTGGGGAAGGTGTCCAAGTCTGACCTTGCCCCTAGGTATTCCTGGACCATGTATATCAGACGCTGGCGATGGTTGCTGGAACCGATCATACTTTGGGGCTGCGGACTAAAGAATTGTCTGAACGCATCGGTCAGACGGCCACCTTCCCCACCGCTCCTTCTTTGACTGCCCGAAGCCTCAGCAACTCGTTGTCCAGGACCAGGAGTTTGTAACCTCCCAGTCTCTGGGAACGCGTTGCACAGACCTTTCTGCAAGGCCTCCCGGAGTTGTCTCATCCTCTGCTCCCTCTGCGACGGTACGATAAGGTCCGCAACCTTACCCTTGTACCGTGGATCAAGGAGAGTGGCCAGCAAGTAATGGTCCCTCTCCTTGATCCGAAGAATACGAGGATCCTTCCGCAGACTTTGCAGGATCAGGGAGGCCATGCAGCGTAGGTTAGCTGAGGCATTCAGTCCGGAGTCCTCTGGGTCACTAAGGACGACATGATCCACAGCCACCTCCTCCCAGCCACGTACAAGTCCACTGGTTTCTTGGGACTGTAAATCATCCCTAAAAGACTGCTGCTGATGATGCTGAGTGCCAGCCTCCACCTCCATGCTGACACAATCCTCCTCCTCCTCCTCCTCCTCCTCCTCTTCCTGTGCGATGGGTGGGACAGAAGGAACACTGTCTGGGTAAAGGGGGCCTCGAGAGTCAAGGAAGTCCTCCTCTTCCTGCCTCTGTTCTGCCTCAAGCGCCCTGTCCATTATTCCACTCAGCGTGTGCTCCAACAGGTGGACAAGAGGTACAGTGTCACTGATGCATGCACTGTCACTGCTCACCATCCTCGTGGCCTCCTCAAATGGTGCCAGGACAGTGCATGCATCCCTGATCATGCCCCACTGGCGTGGTGAAAAAAACCCGAGCTCCCCTGACCCTGTCCTGGTGCCGTAGTCGCACAGGTACTCATTGATGGCCCTCTGCTGCGTGTGCAGCCACTGCAGCATGGCCAACGTTGAGTTCCACCTGGTGGGCATGTCACATATAAGGCGGTTCTTGGGCAGGTTCAACTCCTTTTGCAGCTCAGCCAGGCGAGCACTGGCATTATAAGATCTGCGGAAATGCACACAGACTTTCCTGGCCTGCCTCAGGACATCCTGTAAGCCCGGGTACCTGCCCAAGAACCGCTGCACCACCAGGTTAAGGACGTGAGCCATACAGGGCACATGGGTCAGTTGTCCCTGTCGGAGGGTGGAGAGGAGGTTGGTGCCATTGTCGCAAACCACCATTCCTGGCTTAAGCTGGCGTGGCGTCAACCACCTCTCGGCCTGCCCCTACAGAGCAGACAGGACCTCTGCCCCAGTGTGGCTCCTGTCCCCAAACACACCATCGCAAGCTCAGCATGGCATCTTTTTGCCTGCGTACTTGCGTAGCCCCTTGAACGCCTACGGAGCACCGCTGGTTCCGAGGACAAACCACAGGAAGAGGCCATGGAGGAAGAAGAAGAGGAGGGGGTGGAGGAGAGAGGTGTGTCACAACCAGTAGTAGCATTTTGGAGGCGTGGCGGTGGAACAACCTCCAACACTACTGCACCTTGTCCTGCATCCTTCCCAGCTGCCAAAAGAGTGACCCAATGGGCCGTGAAAGAAAGGTTACGTCCCTGTCCATGCCTGCTGGACCATGAGTCAGCGGTAATATGCACCTTACCGCTGACCGCCCTGTCCAGGGAGGCCAAGACATTGCCTTCCACATGCCTGTAGAGAGCCGGAATCGCCTTCCGTGCAAAAAAGTGGCGTTTGGGAACCTGCCACTGAGGAACCGCACATTGCACAAACTCACGGAAGGGGGCCGAGTCTACCCACTGAAAAGGCAGCAGTTGAAGCGCTAGCAATTTAGCCAAGCTAGCATTCAACCGCTGGGCATGTGGATGGCTGGGAGTGAACTTCTTTCGACGGTCCAGCAGCTGGGGCAGGGAAATTTGCCTGCTAGAATCGGACGTTGGTGTACTGCTAGCAGAGTGCCCGCAAGTACTTGCCTGTGACACACCTAATTCTACACCTTCATTCCTCTCAGAGCAGGTTTCAGAGAGGAGTGAAGGTATAGTGGGGTTGGAGATCCCAGCTGATGCGGTGCAAGAAGAGGTCAGCTTTGTTCTTTGGTGTGGGTCTTTAAGGTAGGCTTGCCAACGAGCTGCATGGCAGGTCAACATATGTCTGATCAAGCATGTGGTGCCCAAGCGGCTGATGTTTTGGCCACGCGATATACGCTTGAGACATATGTTGCAAACAGCAGCTGTGCGATCTGATGCACTCGCCTCAAAAAAGGCCCACACCAAAGAACTTTTTGAATGACGGGCAGAGGCAGCGCCCTGCACAGGCGGAGCTCTGCGGTGTGATTCCGTCGGTGTGCTGCCCATACGCTGGCCACTCAAGGGCATCCTGCCTCGTTGGAGATGTGCCTCCTCCTCATCCTCCTCCTACTCCTCCTCTCTCCTATTAGGCACCCACGTGGAGTCAGTGACCTCATCATCCCCTCCCTCCTCATCACTGGAGCCAATCTGGCAGTATGCTGCAGCTGCTGGAGCATGACTGCCAGATTGGTGTCCTTCTTGAGCATCCCCTCTATCTGCTCTCACGCTGCTGCCTTCCTGTAGCTGGGTATCATCATCAGATCCTTCGAAACGCTGGGCATCCTCCTGGAGCATGTACCCAACACTGTGCTCAAACAGTTCGGGGGACTCCTCAGGAGGAGGACATGGTGGGTCTAGGGAAGGATTGACTAATGAAGATAATGATACCAGAGAAGAGGACGCTTTGGCAGCTGCTTTGCCAGTACCCTGAGCCTGGGTGAGAGAGGATGAGGAGGATGAGGTGGGCTTGGTCATCCACTCTACCAAGTCTTCGGCATGATGTGGCTCAACATGTCCAGCTGCCGAAAAGAAGGACAAGCGTGTCCCATGGCCATGTGCTGATGACAATGCACCGCGTCCACGACCAGCACTGTTGCCCCCAGACACAGAGCCTGCTTGCCCTCTTTTTTTGCCTCCTGACTGTCTGCCTCTCCTTCTTTGCCTTCCAGACATTTTAATGGATGGCCTGCAGGGAGATGGGAAAAATAGCAATAAGGGCTACCTTCAGGTGTATACTGTGCAGGAGGCTTAGCAACAATGACACTGACACTGTCCCCTGCCTATCCTTCTCTGTCCCTAAACTCAAGGATTTGAAATATGGAACAGCAAAATTGGTTTAGAACAGAATAGCACACTGTCAGTTTCACTCACTGTACCTCTCTGTCCCTAAACTCAAGGATTGAAAATATGGTTCAGCAAAATTGGTTTAGAACAGAATAGGACACTTTCCCTCACTGTCCTGTCCCTCCCTACAAACAAGATTTAGCACAGAATAGCACACTGATAATTTCCACGAGTGTCCTTCTCTGTCCCTAAACTCAAGGATTGAAAATATGGAACAGCAAAATTGGTTTAGAACAGAATAGCACACTGACACTTTCCCTCACTGTCCTACTCTGTCCCTCCCTACAAACAAGATTTAGCACAGAATAGCACACTGAAAATTGCCACGAGTGTCCTTCTCTGTCCCTAAACTCAAGGATTGAAAATATGGAACAGCAAAATTGGTTTAGAACAGAATAGCACACTGACACTTTCCCTCACTGTCCTACTCTGTCCCTCCCTACAAACAAGATTTAGCACAGAATAGCACACTGAAAATTGCCACGAGTGTCCTTCTCTGTCCCTAAACTCAAGTATTGAAAATATGGAACAGCAAAATTGGTTTAGAACAGAATAGCACACTGACACTTTCCCTCGCTGTCCTACTCTGTCCCTCCCTACAAACAAGATTTAGCACAGAATAGCACACTGATAATTGCCACGAGTGTCCTTCTCTGTCCCTAAACTCAAGGATTGAAAATATGGAACAGCAAAACTGGTTTAGAACAGAATAGCACACTGACACTTTCCCTCACTGTCCTACTCTGTCCCTCCCTACAAACAAGATTTAGCACAGAATAGCACACTGATAATTTCCACGAGTGTCCTTCTCTGTCCCTAAACTCAAGGATTGAAAATATGGAACAGCAAAATTGGTTTAGAACAGAATAGCACACTGACACTTTCCCTCACTGTCCTACTCTGTCCCTCCCTACAAACAAGAATTAGCACAGAATAGCACACTGACAATTGCCACGAGTGTCCTTCTCTGTCCCTAAACTCAAGGATTGAAAATATGGAACAGCAAAATTGGTTTAGAACAGAATAGCACACTGACACTTTCCCTCACTGTCCTACTCTGTCCCTCCCTACAAACAAGATTTAGCACAGAATAGCACACTGATAATTGCCACGAGTGTCCTTCTCTGTCTCTAAACTCAAGGATTGAAAATATGGAACAGCAAAATTGGTTTAGAACAGAATAGCACACTGACACTTTCCCTCACTGTCCTACTCTGTCCCTCCCTACAAACAAGATTTAGCACAGAATAGCACACTGATAATTTCCACGAGTGTCCTTCTCTGTCCCTAAACTCAAGGATTGAAAATATGGAACAGCAAAATTGGTTTAGAACAGAATAGCACACTGACACTTTCCCTCACTGTCCTACTCTGTCCCTCCCTACAAACAAGAATTAGCACAGAATAGCACACTGATAATTGCCACGAGTGTCCTTCTCTGTCCCTAAACTCAAGGATTGAAAATATGGAACAGCAAAATTGGTTTAGAACAGAATAGCACACTGACACTTTCCCTCACTGTCCTACTCTGTCCCTCCCTACAAACAAGATTTAGCACAGAATAGCACACTGATAATTGCCACGAGTGTCCTTCTCTGTCCCTAAACTCAAGGATTGAAAATATGGAACAGCAAAATTGGTTTAGAACAGAATAGCACACTGACACTTTCCCTCACTGTCCTACTCTGTCCCTCCCTACAAACAAGATTTAGCACAGAATAGCACACTGATAATTTCCACGAGTGTCCTTCTCTGTCCCTAAACTCAAGGATTGAAAATATGGTTCAGCAAAATTGGTTTAGAACAGAATAGCACACTGACACTTTCCCTCACTGTCCTACTCTGTCCCTCCCTACAAACAAGATTTAGCACAGAATAGCACACTGAAAATTGCCACGAGTGTCCTTCTCTGTCCCTAAACTCAAGGATTGAAAATATGGAACAGCAAAATTGGTTTAGAACAGAATAGCACACTGACACTTTCCCTCACTGTCCTACTCTGTCCCTCCCTACAAACAAGATTTAGCACAGAATAGCACACTGATAATTTCCACGAGTGTCCTTCTCTGTCCCTAAACTCAAGGATTGAAAATATGGAACAGCAAAATTGGTTTAGAACAGAATAGCACACTGACACTTTCCCTCACTGTCCTACTCTGTCCCTCCCTACAAACAAGATTTAGCACAGAATAGCACACTGATAATTGCCACGAGTGTCCTTCTCTGTCCCTAAACTCAAGGATTGAAAATATGGTACAGCAAAATTGGTTTAGAACAGAATAGCACACTGACAGTTTCCCTCACTGTCCTACTCTGTCCCTCCCTACAAACAAGATTTAGCACAGAATAGCACACTGATAATTGCCACGAGTGTCCTTCTCTGTCCCTAAACTCAAGGATTGAAAATATGGAACAGCAAAATTGGTTTAGAACAGAATAGCACACTGACACTTTCCCTCACTGTCCTACTCTGTCCCTCCCTACAAACAAGATTTATCACAGAATAGCACACTGATAATTTCCACGAGTGTCCTTCTCTGTCCCTAAACTCAAGGATTGAAAATATGGAACAGCAAAATTGGTTTAGAACAGAATAGCACACTGACACTTTCCCTCACTGTCCTACTCTGTCCCTCCCTACAAACAAGATTTAGCACAGAATAGCACACTGAAAATTGCCACAAGTGTCCTACTCTGTCCCTAAACTCAAGGATTGAAAATATGGAACAGCAAAATTGGTTTAGAACAGAATAGCACACTGACACTTTCCCTCACTGTCCTACTCTGTCCCTCCCTACAAACAAGATTTAGCACAGAATAGCACACTGATAATTGCCACGAGTGTCCTTCTCTGTCCCTAAACTCAAGGATTGAAAATATGTAACAGCAAAATTGGTTTAGAACAGAATAGCACACTGACACTTTCCCTCACTGTCCTACTCTGTCCCTCCCTACAAACAAGATTTAGCACAGAATAGCACACTGATAATTTCCACGAGTGTCCTTCTCTGTCCCTAAACTCAAGGATTGAAAATATGGAACAGCAAAATTGGTTTAGAACAGAATAGCACACTGACACTTTCCCTCACTGTCCTACTCTGTCCCTCCCTACAAACAAGATTTAGCACAGAATAGCACACTGATAATTGCCACGAGTGTCCTTCTCTGTCCCTAAACTCAAGGATTGAAAATATGGAACAGCAAAATTGGTTTAGAACAGAATAGCACACTGACACTTTCCCTCACTGTCCTACTCTGTCCCTCCCTACAAACAAGGTTTAGCACAGAATAGCACACTGATAATTGCCACGAGTGTCCTTCTCTGTCCCTAAACTCAAGGATTGAAAATATGGAACAGCAAAATTGGTTTAGAACAGAATAGCACACTGACACTTTCCCTCACTGTCCTACTCTGTCCCTCCCTACAAACAAGATTTAGCACAGAATAGCACACTGATAATTTCCACGAGTGTCCTTCTCTGTCCCTAAACTCAAGGATTGAAAATATGGAACAGCAAAATCGGTTTAGAACAGAATAGCACACTGACACTTTCCCTCACTGTCCTACTCTGTCCCTCCCTACAAACAAGATTTAGCACAAAATAGCACACTGACACTTTCCCTCACTGTACCTCTCTGTCCCTAAACTCAAGGATTGAAAATATGGTTCAGCAAGATTGGTTTAGAACAGAATAGCACACTGACACTTTCCCTCACTGTACCTCTCTGTCCCTACAAACAAGGATTAGCACAGAATAGCACACTGTCACTGACACTCTCCCTACCTATCCTTATTTGTCCCTAAACACAAGGAATCCAGGATTAGTAAAGGAAAAATAATGACACTGTCCCTGCCTATGCTTCTCTTTCCCTGCTCCGGAACACACTACACAAGGCCGCCGCGCTGGCGGCCTTTTATAGTGTGGGGCGTATACTAAACCCCCTCAGCAATAATTGGCCACAGGCATCCTGCCTGTGGCCAATCATTGCTCTCCTCGCTGCCGGCGCTGTGATTGGCAAAGCATGCGGGGTCACAGTGCATGCTTGGCCAATCACAGCGCCTGGATGACACTGCGATGGCGTAGTGCATTGTGGGCCGTTCGCGTCACTCGAATTTGGCGCGAACGGCCCAAATCGTTCGATCTTCGTCGAACGATCGAACAGCCGATGTTCGAGTCGAACGTATGTTCGACTCGAACGCGAAGCTCATCCCTAGCCTGCAGTGCTTCCTCCAACTCTGAATCACCCAGACTCTTATTTCTAGCTGCTTTTTCTTGGTGTAGGGTAGGGTTTGTTTTGTGAGATAATCACATGAAATATTGGGGGACAATCTGGGTGGTGGGTGTTATCATCAGATGACCAATCCTCCATTCCCAGAAGTAGCCTATTAAGGGGAAACATGTTGGAAGGAGATGGGAGCTGTTATGTGATGATCAGGCCCGTCGGAACAGACAGGCAAAACAAGCAACTGCTTGGGGCCCCAAACTGGCCTGGGGCCCCCAAGCAGGGCCCTTGCCTTGCCGCGCTGTGTCAATCCTCCAGTCCGGTGGGCGTGGAACGGCCACGCTGTACTGTAGCAGTCCCCTGTCTGCCCCCCGCCCCCTCTGTGTGTGTCGGCTCCTCTCACAGACATAGGCGGCTGATGAGAGCCTTCTGGTTGACCGGAGCTGCTATCCAATCATCCCCTGCACAGTCCCAGAAATGCCCTCCGAGTCCCGCCCTCCTAGCAACTGAAGATGTTACGTATGCCCCACCCCCTGCAACGTGCTTCTGCTTCCAGTGCGCCTGAGCTATAGGGACAGGTACAGCTCTAATAATCTTGATCTAATTAGGAGGCTGTCGGATTGATCCATCGAGGAGGTCAGGTTACATACAGGAGGAATCAACATATCTGTTCACCTCATGCGATATATTATCTCTTATAACTTGGAGATCATTGTGATCTGGTAAGAGGCACATTTAATTATATTTGGAAAAACGGATTGAAAACATTCTTTCACTGGAAATGGTTCCCTTGATTTTATAGAAAGATTTGAACGTGGATTGAAATGAAGAAACCACAACACTTTATATGTATTTTTTGATGTAAAGATATAATTTAAAAAAAAATTGATGAACTTTTATCTTTAACTTTATTTTTTGATGAATAATTTTCTGATGAATTTGGTTTCACATTATGTTATTATGTTTGTTTAATTTTTGTGTGTGTTCACAATACTAAATTTTATTGATTCACATGAGACAGCGTATATCTTTTATATATTGAGCACCTTATCAGATGTGCCTATAATAGTATATATTTGTAATGCATCCCTAAGCCCTGGTTCACACTGGTGCGTTTTGACATGCGATTTGGCATGTCAAATCGCATGTCAAAACGCCGATATTTGCCGCAAATTGCCGGCAATGGCACCATCCTAATCGGTGCGACGCCGCATCTGCGGCGCTGCACTGATTTCAAAAAGTAGTTTCTGTACTGTGTCAGATGTCTTTGTAATCGCGGCTGAAATCGGGACTGCCAGCGAGAGTGAAATCGTGCGAGTTCAGCTGAACTTGCACGGCTTCACTCCAGCAGCCCAGTGTGAACCTGGGCTTAAGAAAGGAATTAAAAATTCATATGACATGATCACTACTTGTATTTCATTTATATGCTTCTACATTAGCTGTAGGAAGGAATTAATTATATAACACAAGCAGTTACTGTAAATTCACTGGAGAACATGAAAGATGAATGGGGTACCTTGGTTACACTGCTGTTCATCTGTGCCATTAATACAGTCCTCAATTCCGTCACATATCTCAGTAGAATTAATACATTCCCCATCTGAGCATTCATAACTGGCAGGACACACTGAAAAAAAAACCCATTAAAATACCCAATACAGGTTTTGATACATAGATTATATATTAAATACATAGATTATTACCAAGAGGAACTGGAAAGGTGTGCTTATTCAATGATGTAGTGCAAAGAAAACTGGAAGTATGTCAATTTTTATCATTAATAACAAATATAATAACATTTTGCTTTTAGGAAAATTATTTTAGATTGCTCACTCTGAGTCACTGCACTATGCACATTGCTCTTCGCCTCACTCAGTAAACCCTTATGCCGTGTACACACGGTCGGAATTTCCGAGGAAAAAAGTCAGACGGAATTTTTTCATCGGATATTCTGACCGTGTGTATGCCCAATTGGACTTTTTCAGTCGGAAATTCCAACGGAGTTAGAAAGAGAATATGTTCTCTTTTTTTTCTGACGGAAATTTTGCTCGTCTGTATGGAACTCCGACGGAGAAAAAACTACGCATGCTCAGAATTAAGTCAACGCATGCTCGGAAGCATTGAACTTAATTTTTCTCCGGTTTGTCGTAGTGTTGTACATAACCGCGTTCTTGATGGTGGGAATTTGGTGTGACAGTGTGTATGCAAGACAGCTTGAACGGAATTCCGTCGGAAAAATCCGTCAGAGTTTATCCAGACGGAAAATCCGACCGTGTGTACAAGGCATTAGGTGTACAATTCTCTTTTTTATTTCTTCTTTTTTCTTCAGCCATTTGGATATTTGGCAAGAGAATTTTGTGTGAAGGTTCCCATTTATCCAGACTATGCTGTAGCTAGTAGTAGCTAGTTGCAGTCAACTGGAATGGTTCTATAATATTAAGGATGTTTTGCTGCTCATCCAAGTATATCAAGAAACACATCCAAGCATTTATAGTCACCAGGGTAACTCAGACACCTTCATCCAATCACCATGAATTGTGTCAAAGCAGATGTTGACTGTCAAAGGACATGGCATACGGTTTGAAAGTCTGTGAAACCACCCTGTTCTAGTTCCATAATATAATGCCTCTTTCACATGGTCAGACCATCTGTCCATTTTTCATCCATCTGTTGACTGATAAAAAACGAACAGTAATGTAGTTTTATGGACCAGCGGATGTGAACAGATTATCATCCGTTTACCATCCATTTACATCTGCATTTTTCCAGTCCATTTTTTTTTAAATGCTTTCAAAAATATATATTTTTAAAAATTTATTTTAATCAATTCACAAAATGCAAACTGAGTAAATAGAAGAAAAATCTAAATCAAGCCAATATTTGGTGTGACTATTCTTTGGCTTTAAACCAGCATCAATTCTTACACTTGCTAACTTTGTACACTTGCACAAAGTCAGGGATTTTGTAGGATTTGAGTCAGGTGTATGAATAATCAGTTATACCAAGCAGGTCCTAATGATCATCAATTTTATATGAAGGTTGAAACACAGTCATTAACTGAAACAGAAAAAGCGTAGTAGGTTTTAACTGGGCGGGGAACCCAAGACTCTAGTAAACTGCAGAAACTTTGACAAACTCTGTTACTAATGTGAGTTTGTGGAAGACAATTTCATGTCACAGGTCATACACATGGGAAGACTGAACACAGCAACAAGGTAGTTATACTGCATCAGCAAGGTCTCTCCCAAGTAAAGATTTCAAAGCAGACTGTGGTTTCAAGATATGCTGTTCTTCCTCTTTTGAAGAAGCACAAAGAAATGGGCAGCATTGGGTACCATAGACGCAGTGGTCAGCCAAGGAAACGTATTGCAGCAGATAAAAGACACATCATGCTTATTTCCCTTTGACAACAGAAGATGTCTAGCAGTGCCATCAGCACAGAACTGGTGGAAACCAGTGGGACACAGGTACACCCATGTACTGTCCGGAGAAGTCTGGCCAGAAGTGGTGTAAGAATTGCGGCCAAAAAGCCATACCTCCGACGAGGAAACAAGGCTAAGCGACTAAACCATGCACAAAAACATAGGAACTGGGGTGCAGAAAAATGACAGCAGTTGCTTTGGAATGATGAGTCAAAGTTTGAATATTTTGCTGCAGCTGGCGGCAGTTTGTTGGCCAAAGGGCTCTAGAGCAGTACAATAATGAGTGTCTGTGGGCAACAGAGAAGTAGGGTGGAGATTTCTTACAAGTTTGGGGCTACATTTCTGCAAATAGAGTTGGAGATTTGGTCAGGATCAATGGTGTCCTCAATGCTGAGAAATACAGGCAAATACTTATCCATCATGCCATGTGTGATTGGCCCTAAGTTTATTCTGCAGCAGGACACCGACCCCAAACATACTGCCAATGTCATTAAGAAAAATGCATAGGTGTGAACCAGGCCTAAAAGTCCAGCCAACTTCTTTTTTATCTCTTAAACTGTTTGTAGAAGGATGTGGCACAATAATTAGAGCCTTGCCAAAACAAAGTCTAGAAAGTAGAGGGATGGTAGGCCAACTTGCTGGATTTCAGTTGGAGTAATTAGGAAGGAGTAGTAATTGGCTTCCAGGGGTGGGAAGGTCTGAATGTACCTGCAGCTGGATTGTCTCCAGTCACTGTCTCCAGTCACTGCAGCTGGATTGTCTCCTCTTATTTGCTTTCTAAAGGGTTTATTGAACCCTATGAGCAGCGGTTCTGCAGTATGAACATGTGCTTGACGGTTCCGTAAGACATGGTCCTGCTGGGACCCTTTGTACTTTACAAGCACAATATAATACAGTTTGGGCTCGTGACCTCGCTATCACCGTTCTATACTTTCTCTAAAGTGTATTTTATAAAACCTTTAAATTCTGGATAGAATAGAGGATGATTAAAGCTGCCGTCAGGTTTTTTTTTTTTTGTTTTTTTGCTGTAGGGAGATTAACCTTCTCTATTTGTCCTAGTCACCACTGTCATCAAAACAGAACATTATGTGAATTCTCAAACAGGAGGTGATGGGAAATTGTCCAATAGGGAGATCTGCTTCAGTAATAGCTATCTATGAGTGGATTTCCCCTCACTTTATATTGAGTCTTGGGAACAGGAAATTTCCCCAACAGGACCTTGACACCCACACAAAAAAAACATTCTCTAATTTACTTAAAACTAAAGAAAAATTGCAAAATTCTGAAAAGTCAAATAATTTTGTAGTAAGATAGAAGCCATCAGAAATAGCAAGGCATATATCAAAGGGATATGTTGATAAAATTGTTCTAGTGTATTTTCTTGGCAAGCATTCAGGAATCGATACGGTAGAATTTTCTAATTTTATAATGCTGTCACATACACCAGTAATGTGAACATTAAACAAAAATAAATAAAAAATAGTTAAGAAAAACAGCAAAGGGGATGCTGCACTATTGTTGTGAGGCCGTGAAATATTGTACTTGCAAGTCCAGGAAATGAATAGGCAGTTGCGGGTGTATAGAGGTGTGAAAAGGACACCATTTGATTTCAGCAGTCTCCTTTGTACTGCTTTTTCATGTTCTGTCTGTCAAATGGCCAAATTTGCAAGCTAGAAGACAAAGATGACAACCTTAAAGGAGAAGGAGCGGCCAAAGCTTTTTTGGCTATACTTCACCTGGGGATCCTAGGAGCGCAGTTCATTCTGGAGTTTTGTTTCAGATAGATTCGTTATGTTACTAATTTTGTTTTGTTATTCATTTTCGGAATTCGATTCGTTTTGTTTCATTTATTCATTTTCAAACTAATTCCAAATTTTAGAAACAATTACAATTCGAATTGGTGGAAAATTGATCGACCAAATTAAACTCTGTATAAAGAATAGCTGTTTTTTTAGGAGCAGGCTGGCAACTCGTTTGTGACGTCCTTAAAAACCATGACTCATCTGCTGTCTGCAGCAGCAGAGTAAGTGCCTCCCACTTCTGAACCATACCAGGCCACATGTCCTCAAGGTGCTTTGGGGGGATCCCTTTTGGGGGTGCCTTAAAGCACCACCCCCCATGCCAAAGTACAAAAAAAAATGGCGTGTGGTCCCCCGCAAAATTCATACCAGACCTAAGGGCCTGGTATGGATTTTGAGGGGGTCCCCCACACAGTTTTTTTAAAAATTGTTAGCATGGGGTTCCCCTTAAAATCCATAACAGACCCGAAGGGCCTGGTATGGATTGTGGGGGATCCCCACGCTGTTTAAATTTTTTTTTTTTAATGCTATTCCGAAATTCTGCACACGCTCAATGGCCAGACTGGGGTGACCAATGGATCTAGATCATCTAGCCCATCGCCCAGCCCAGCAGTTGATTGCAGATCTCTGAATAAGAAAAAAAGGTATAGAACCAAATGTCCGAGCAGGGAGCTACATAGGTCCTTACTACTGAAACTAGGCAGGAAAAACTGGATGCCTATAGCAGAGAGAGGGATTTTTACCAGCTAGGACTGCCCATAGGCATTGCCAAGTTTATTTTCTGCCTTTGTGTCCTACTACTGTAGGTGGCGATATAACGCTATGGTCGAGAATATGAAGAGTTGTGTCTGTCAATGAACATAAGAGAAAATCATTTTATTCCTTAGTCAGAGTGCGTGTTTTAGAGCAGTGTATTTAGTGTAGTTTCATTTATTTCAGTTAGTTTTGTAGTTGTGTGTATTTGATTTCTATTTGCCACTGTCGCTTCTTTCTGTAGAAAACTGTATGGCAATGAAGTTAATAAGTGCTATCCAGGATAGTTGAAATGGTCTCTCATAACCATCAGGAGCCATTTAAAGCCCACTACAAACCACCATAAACCCAAGTGACTCCAATGCATTTTTACCAAAATAGCAACATTTTGCCATATCTCCCAATTTTTACCAAAATTTTGAGGTAAATGAAGACCCATGACGACATTTTTTTTCTCATTTTTACATTCAGACTAGGAAAGCAAGAGGCAGCATTTTATTGCTAGGCAATACACACTTACATTCTGCTACATGGAAAATAATTCCAGTGGCAGGTAAGTATAACATGTTTGTTATTTTTAACTAAAAAAAACAGAGACTTTAGTATCACTTTAAGCTGGTCGTAGATAGATCTAATCTCGGCCGGTTTAGCAGGGACTGGCATCTATGGGCATGCTGATTGTACCCAAGTTGATCTATTGACTTGGGTACAACCAGCATGCCGGATTTTTAGCATGCAATTAGAGATGTGTTTTCCCTGCAGGGTCAGCTCCCCGTGTCGTGTTGCAGGAAAGAAAATCGCTTAATCTATGACCGGCTTTAGACTCGTTTCTCAGAAAAAAGAAAGGGTATGTTTGACCAGGTCTATTACATTACTGAGAGTAGTGGGTGTAACTCACTGCCTATTGGATTGCACTGTCATAGCTTGGCACAGCTGCTTTAAAAGGAAAGTGTAAGTAAGACTATGAAAATGAAGGCTGTTAGTTTCTTTATATGGCCGCATATTATATGGCTGCATATCTGTCACTGTTTAGTTTCGGTCTTAGTAATTTTTACAGTGGCTGAATTTAGTCTGTTTACTCACCACAGTTTCTCTCATCCAACCCGTTTGGACAATCCTTGACACCATCGCATAACGGAACACACATACCATCATTTTCGCACAGGTACTCCCCAGGACAAGCTGCACAAAGATTCAGAGATGATGTGACAATGTTTGGACTTTACAAACACAGCAGGCTTTTGTAAAATAAATTTGAAGGAGGTTAATATTACAGAGCACAACTCACGGTCTGTTAGATTGTAGAGGCTGTAGGAAGCCTGTATTCCTGGGCCAGTTTGTGATCCTTGACAGGAAAATTTTATTGTGATGTTATTTGACTTCCCTTTGATCCTTTCAGTGTATGATCTAAGCGCACGTAACCCACAGAGTCTAAAGATTAAAAGTGAAAGCGTGAAGTTACTGTAATGGAATTTAGATACTGATGGATTCTTTTTGTACCTCCATTTTAATGTGTATGGACACATGTATAATTTGAAATTGCCTTCTTCTCTTAAATAAAACATTTGAAGAAAAAGTGAAATAGTACCACTTTTGACATTACCTGAAAGCGACCCTGTCAGCACAGGATCACTTTTATGCACAACATGCCAGCCATAAGAAAGCTACAGTACATGTATTCCCCTTTCTAGTGGCCTTTTTCTTGAATTACTGCCGAAGAATTACTGCTCTCCCAGCCACTGCACGGGAGGTGTGTGATATCCGCTCTACCTGCTGCTAACTCTGGGTTTTTATACAGGCACATGCATCACAACTAGGGATGAGCTCTGTGTTCGTGTCAAACGCATGTTCGACTCGAACATCGGCTGTTCGCCTGTTCGGCGAAACCAGAACTTTGTGGGCCGTTCGCGCCAAATTCATGTGACGCGAACGGCCCACAATACACTGCGCCATCGCAGTGAATTGCCGGCGCTGTGATTGGCCAAGCATGCACTGTGACCCCGCATGCTTGGCCAATCACAGCGCCGGCAGCGAGGAGAGCCATAATTGGCCACAGGCAGGATGCCTGTGGCCAATTATGGCTCAGGGGGGTTTAGTACACGCCCAACACTATAAAAGGCCGCCAGCGCGGCGGCCTTGTGTAGTGTATTGGCGTGCAGGGACAGAGAAGGATAGGCAGGGAAAGTGTCTTTGATATTTTTTCATTAACCTTGTGCATTTACAGTGTGTTGGTATACAGGGACAGAGAAGAATAGGCAGGGACAGTGTCAGTGATATTCTTTCATTAACCTTGTGCATTTACAGAGTGTTGGTATACAGGGACAGAGAAGGATATGCAGGGGACAGTGTCAGTGATATTCTTTCATTAACCTTGTGCATTTACAGTGTGTTGGTATACAGGAACAGAGAAGGATAGGCAGGGGACAGTGTCAGTGTCATTTTTGCTAAACCTCCTGCACAGTATTGTTATTATTGCTGTGTTTTCCTGTTGTGTAACACAGGCAGGCATCTGCAGCAGTTACAGTGGGTGTAGTGTGCCTCCTGCACAGTATACACCTGAAGCTACCCCTTATTGCTGTGTTTTCCTGTTGTGTAACACCGGCAGGCATCTGCAGCAGTTACAGTGGGTGTAGGTGCCTCCTGCACAGTATACACCTGAAGCTACCCCTTATTGCTTGTGGTTTTTTTCTTTTGTGTTACACTAACAGACATCTACAGCAGTTAGAGTGGGCGTAGTGTGCCTCCTGCACAGTATACACCTGAAGCTACCCCTTATTGCTGTGTTTTCCTGTTGTGTAACACAGGCAGGCATCTGCAGCAGTTACAGTTGGTGTAGTGTGCCTCCTGCACAGTATAAACCTGAAGCTACCCCTTATTGCTGTGTTTTCCTGTAGTGTAACACAGGCAGACATCTGCAGCAGTTACAGTGGGTGTAGTGTGCCTCCTGCACAGTATACACCTAAAGCTACCCCTTATTGCTGTGTTTTCCTGTAGTGTAACACAGGCAGGCATCTGCAGCAGTTACAGTTGGTGTAGTGTGCCTACTGCACAGTATACACCTGAAGCTACCCCTTATTGCTTGTGGTTTTTTTCTTTTGTGTTACACTAACAGGCATCTGCAGCAGTTACAGTGGGCGTAGTGTGCCTCCTGCACAGTATACACCTGAAGCTACCCCTTATTGCTGTGTTTTCCTGTTGTGTAACACAGGCAGGCATCTGCAGCAGTTACAGTGGGCGTAGTGTGCCTCCTGCACAGTATACACCTGAAGCTACCCTTTATTGCTGTGTTTTCCTGTTGTGTAACACAGGCAGGCATCTGCAGCAGTTACAGTGGGCATAGTGTGCCTCCTGCACAGTATACACCTGAAGCTACCCCTTATTGCTGGTTTTCCCATCTCCCTGCAGGCCATTAGAATGTCTGGAAGGCCAACAAGGAGAGGCAGACAGTCACGAGCCAATAAAAGAGGGCAAGCAGGCTCTGTGTCTGGGGGCAACAGTGCTGGTCGTGGACGCAGTGCATTGTCATCAGCACGTGGCCATGGGACACGCTTGTCCTTATTTTCGGCAGCTGGACGTGTTGAGCCGCATCATGCCGAAGACTTGGTAGAGTGGATGACCAAGCCCTCCTCATCCTCTCTCACCCAGGCTCAGGGTACTGGCAAAGCAGCTGCCAACGTATCAATGTCATCAGTCACTCCTTCCCTAGACCCACCATGTCCTCCTGAGGAGTCCCCCGAACTGTTTTAGCACAGTGTTGGGTACATGCTCCAGGAGGATGCTCAGCGTTTTGAAGGGTCTGATGATGATACACAGCTAGAGGAAGGCAGTAGCGTGAGCACAGAGAGAGGGGATGCTCAAGAAGGACAGCAATCTGGCAGTCATGTTCCAGCAGCTGCAGCATACTGCCAGGTTGGCTCCAGTGATCAAGAGGGAGGGGATGATGAGGACACTGACTCCACGTGGGTGCCTGATAGGAGAGAGGAGGAGGAGGAGGCACATCTTCAACGAGGCAGGATGCCTTCCGGGGGTGTAAGGTCAGCACACCGACTGAATCACACCACAGAGCTCCGCCTGTGCAGGGCACTGCCTCTGCCCGTTATTCCAAAAGTTCTTTGGTGTGGGCCTTTTTTGAGTTGAGTGCATCAGATCGCATCGCTGCTATTTGCAACATATGTCTCAAGCGTATCTCACATGGCCAAAACATCAGCCGCTTGGGCACCACATGCTTGACCAGACATATGTTGACCTGCCATGCAGCTCATTGGCAAGGGTACCTTAAAGACCCACACCAAAGAACAAAGCGGACCTCTCCTTGCTCCTCATCAGCTGGTATCTCCAACCCCACTATACCTTCAGTCCTCTCTGAAACCTGCACTGAGAGGAATGAAGGTGTAGAATTAGGTGTGTCACAGCCAAGTACTTGCGGGCACTCTGCTAGCAGTACACCGATGTCCGATTGTAGCAGGCAAATTTCCCTGCCCCAGCTGCTGGACCGTCGAAAGAAGTTCACTCCCAGCCATCCACATGCCCAGCGGTTGAATGCTAGCTTGGCTAAATTGCTAGCACTTCAACTGCTGCCTTTTCAGTTGGTAGACTCGGCCCCCTTCCGTGAGTTTGTGCAATGTGCGGTTCCTCAGTGGCAGGTTCCCAAACGCCACTTTTTCTCACTGAAGGTGATTCAGGCTCTCTACCGGCATGTGGAAGGCAATGTCTTGGCCTCGCTGGACAGGGCGGTCAGCGGTAAGGTGCATATTACCGCTGACTCATGGTCCAGCAGGCATGGACAGGGACGTTACCTTTCTTTCACGGCCCATTGGGTCACTCTTTTGGCAGCTGGGAAGGATGCAGGACAGGGTGCAGTAGTGTTGGAGGGAGTGCCGCCGCCATGCCTCCAAAATGCTACTACTGGTTGTGACACACCTCTCTCCTCCACCCCCTCCTCTTCTTCTTCCTCCATGGCCACTTCCTGTGCTTTGTCCTCGGAACCAGCGGTGCTCCGTAGGCGTTCAAGGGGCTACGCAAGTACGCAGGAAAAAAGATGCCATGCGGTGCTTGCGCTGGTGTGTTTGGGGGACATGAGCCACACTGGGACAGAGGTTCTGTCAGCTCTGCAGGGACAGGCCGAGAGGTGGTTGACGCCATGCCAGCTTAAGCCAGGAATGGTGGTTTGCGACAATGGCACCAACATCCTCTCCGCCCTCCGACAGGGACAACTGACCCATGTGCCCTGTGTGGCTCACGTCCTTAACCTGGTGGTGCAGCGGTTCTTGGGCAGGTACCCGGGCTTACAGGATGTCCTGAGGCAGGCCAGGAAAGTCTGTGTGCATTTCCTCAGATCACATGATGCCAGTGCTCGGCTGGCTGAGCTGCAAAAGGAGTTGAACCTGCCCAAGAACCGCCTTATATGTGACATGCCCACCAGGTGGAACTCAACGTTGGCCATGCTGCAGCGGCTGCACATGCAGCAGAGGGCCATAAATGAGTACCTGTGCGACTATGGCACAAAGACAGGGTCAGGGGAGCTCGGGTTTTTTTCACCACGCCGGTGGGGCATGGTCAGGGATGCATGCACTGTCCTGGCACCATTTGAGGAGGCCACGAGGATGGTGAGCAGTGACAGTGCATGCATCAGTGACACTGTACCTCTTGTCCACCTGTTGGAGCATACGCTGCGTGGAATAATGGACAGGGCAATTGAGGCAGAACAGAGGCAGGAAGAGGAGGACTTCCTTGCCTCTCAAGGCCCCCTTTACCCATACAGTGTTCCTTCTGTCCCACCCATCACACAGGAAGAACAGGAGGAGGAGGAGGAGGAGGATTGTGTCAGCATGGAGGTAGAACCTGGCACTCAGCATCAACAGCAGCAGTCTTTTAGGGATGATTTACAGTCCCAAGAAACCCGTGGACTTGTACGTGACTGGGAGGAGGTGGCTTCGGATCATGTCATCCTTAGTGACCCAGAGGACTCCGGACTGAATGCCTTCAGACAATCTTTTAGTACGCAGCCCCAAGGTATGATCGGTTCCAGTTCTTTCGGAACGCACATTCAGTGCTGCTGGTGGCTTTGTAACCAATCACAGGGTGCGCCTGTCCACCGACTCGGTTGATCGACTAACCTTCATTAGGATGAACCAGTCTTGGATCACCACCAGCTACCAAGCACCTGAAGCTGATGTAACCGAATCATTTTTTTTGAAATGTCACATCCCTTCAAGACTGCCTATGCTGATGCTGAGTGACTGTCCTGTTATGTTGACTGACTATCCTCTTCCTCCTCAATGATCCTGCCGATAGCTTGGAAGAACATTTGTGGTTCTGGGTGCCGCCACCAGTGGCTAAGGCCCAATTTTTCAGCCCCTGTTTAACAGGGGCGTTTAATTACAATTTTTTATGCAATACTTTGCAACAGGGCTCATTTCTGCGCTCCAAATACAGTATCTGTGATGGGTTGAAGTGTTGTGGCACCAGTGGCTAAGGCCCAATTTTTCAGCCCCTGTTTAACAGGGGCGTATAATAAAAAATTTTGATGCAATACTTTGCAACAGGGCTCATTGCTGCGCTCCAAATACAGTATCTGTGATGGGTTGAAGTGTTGTGGCACCAGTGGCTAAGGCCCAATTTTTCAGCCCCTGTTTAACAGGGGCGGATAATTAAAATTTTTGATGCAATGCTTTGCAACAGGGCTCATTGCTGCGCTCCAAATACAGTATCTGTGATGGGTTGAAGTGTTGTGGCACCAGTGGCTAAGGCCCAATTTTTCAGCCCCTGTTTAACAGGGGCGTGTAATTAAAATTTTTGATGCAATACTTTGCAACAGGGCTCATTGCTGCGCTCCAAATACAGTATCTGTGATGGGTTGAAGTGTTGTGGCACCAGTGGCTAAGGCCCAATTTTTCAGCCCCTGTTTAACAGGGGCGTGTAATTAAAATTTTTGATGCAATGCTTTGCAACAGGGCTCATTGCTGCGCTCCAAATACAGTATCTGTGATGGGTTGAAGTGTTGTGGCACCAGTGGCTAAGGCCCAATTTTTCAGCCCCTGTTTAACAGGGGCGTATAATTACAATTTTTGATGCAATACTTTGCAACAGGGCTCATTGCTGCGCTCCAAATACAGTATCTGTGATGGGTTGCGGTGTTGTGGCACCAGTGGCTAAGGCCCAATTTTTCAGCCCCTGTTTAACAGGGGCGTATAATTATAATTTTTGATGCAATACTTTGCAACAGAGCTCATTGCTGTGCTCCAACTACAGTATCTGTGATGGGTTGAAGTGTTGTGGCACCAGTGGCTAAGGCCCAATTTTTCAGCCCCTGTTTAATAGGGGCGTGTAATTACAATTCTTGATCTAATACTTTGCAACAGGGCTCATTGCTGTACTCCAAATACAGTATCTGTGATGGGTTGAAGTGTTGTGGCACCAGCACCAGTGCCTAAGGCCCAATTTTTTTGCCCCTGTTCAACAGGGGCATGTAATAACAATTCTTGATCTAATATTTCACAGATGGGCCCATTCCTGCGCCCACCAAAAGTAACTGTGAGGACTTACAGTCTTGTGGCACCAGCACCACCGCCACCACCAAAGGCCCAATTTTTCAGCCCCTGTTAAACAGGGGCATGCAATTACAATTCTTGATCTAATAATTCACAGCAGGGCTCATTCATGCGCCCACGAAGAGTAACTGTGTTGTGGCACCAGCACCACCACCAAAGGCCCAATTTTTCCTACCACTGTTCAACAATGGCATGTAATTACAATTCCTGATATAATAGTTCACAGCAGGGCGTTCCAGCGCCCACCAAGAGTAACTGTGAGGGTTTACAGTGTTGTGGCAACACCAACACCTAAGGGACAAATTTCTGCAGAGTATCACCACGTCCCTGATGACACAAGTTGGTGGAGAAACGTTGGGCGAGTGGAGGAAGGCTGACGCAGTATTGCTACTGGTCGGTCGGACGGATGAGCGCCATCTGATGGGTAGGAAGCGCTGGTCGCTTTCTTGTTTACATGCCTGTCTTTTATAGCTCACATGTGAGTGTACTTACACTTGTTTTTTGCAAATAAATTTTTGTTTGATGGGATGTCTGCGCAATGAGTTGTGTTCCTTTTTATTTACACATGTTCTCATTGGCTTACTGTTGGAGTTGCTCTGGCACAACCCTGTGCTGACTTCTAAGTACTCCCCCAAGTGAATTGGTCTGCAGAGAGAGGATTTGCTGATGATTTCTCTCAAGGATGAATTATCTGGTGAATTGAGAGTTTCCTTGTCTTGGTCTGGAGTACCCTATATGTGCATTACCTATGCACTGAAGGTAGGAGTCAGTGTGTTTGGGTGCTGGTGGCGGCTTCCTTATCACCTTTTCACCTGATCTCTTTTTTCTCTGAATTTTCTGGACTAGATCTACATCCCAATTGTTATATATTGGAGTGACAGAATTTAACTTTTTTATTATTATTTTAGCGCTACACCTCAACCTTCCAGAACTTTATGACTGCTGACGGGTTAATTGAATAACATTGATTTTCTCATTACAGTGGCATCTGAAAGTCAAGATATACTGTATTGAGCGGCAAGAAAATATGTTTCAGTCTTTGCAGATGACACCAAGCTGGAACTGGAGAAAGTGCAGAGAAGGGCAACCAAACTGATAAGAGGTATGGAGGAGCTCAGCTATGAGGATAGATTAGAGCAGGGGTGTCAAACTCAATTTCATCATGGGCCGCATCAGCATTATGATTGTCCTCAAAAGGGTCGGTTGTATCTGTAAGATTAGATGTCCAGCGCATCCCCTCCCCTTACATTAGATGTCAAGAGCCACCCCACCATCAGAAGTTGAGTCCCCTACTCTCCCTTACATCACAGTGCACCCCCTTTTCTTATGCTGCTGCTGGAAAGAAGCTGGATGCATTGTTTGAAAGCAGAAAGTAGGGGTCTAGAGGAGGACCAGAGGAGGGCTGGAGCTCTCCTGCAGCTGCAGGAGAGGTGTGAGGGCCACATGAAATGGCCTGGAGGGCCGGATTCAGCCCGCGGGCCTTGTGTTTGACACCTGTGGATTAGAGGAACTGAATTTATTCTCTCTTGAGAAGAAAAGATTAAGGGGGACATGATCAACATGTATAAATGCATAAGTGGTCCATATAGTGAACTTGGTGTTGAGTTATTCAACGTAAGAGGACAAGGGGGCATTCTTTAAGGCTGGAGGAAAAAAAAATTTAATCTCCAAATACGGCAAGGTTCCTTCACAGTAAGAGCTGTGAAAATGTGGAATAGACACCCTCAATAGCTGGTTCTGGCCAGCTTAGTAGCTTGCTTTAACCACTGCAGCCCTGGAGGATTTGGCTGCCAAATGACCGGGCCACTTTTTGCGATTCGGTACTGCGTCACTTTAACTGACAATTGCGCGGTCATGCGACGTGGCTCCCAAACAAAATTGACGTCCTTTTTTTCCCACAAATAGAGCTTTCTTTTGGTGGTATTTGATCACCTCTGCGGTTTTTATTTTTTGCGCTATAAACAAAAATAGAGCGACAATTTTGAAAAAAAAAGCAATATTTTTTACTTTTTGCTATAATAAATATCCCCCAAAAATATATAAAAAAACGAATTTCTTCCTCAGTTTAGGCCGATACGTATTCTTCTACAAATTTTTGCAAAAAAAATAGCAATAAGCGTTTATTAATTTGTTTGCGCAAAAGTTATAGCGTCTACAAAATATGGGATAGTTTTATGGCATTTTTATTAATATTTTTTTTTTACTAGTAATGGCGGCGATCAGCGATTTTTATTGTGACAGTCCCCCCACAGTTAGAATTACTCCCTAGGACATACTTAACCCCTTCATCGCCCCCTAGTGTTTAACCCCTTCCCTGCCAGTGTCATTTACACATATAATCAGTGCCTTTTTATAGCACTGATCGCTGTATAAATGACAATGGTCCCAAAATAGCATCAAAAGTGTCCGATGTGTCCGTCACAATGTCTCAGTCACAATAAAAATCGCAGATCGTCGCTATTACTAATAAAAAAAAAAAATGATAATAAAAATGCCATAAAAATATCCCCTATTTTGTAGACGCTATAACTTTTGTGCAAACCAATCAATATACGCTTATTGCAATTTTTTTTGCCAAAAATATGTAGAAGAATACATATCGGCCTAAACTGAGGAAGAAATGTATTTTCTTATATATTTTTTGCGGATATTTATTATAGCAAAAAGTAAAAAATATTGCTTTTTTTTAAATTGTCGCTCCTTTTTTGTTTATAGCGCAAAAAATTCAAACCGCAGAGGTGATCAAGTACCACCAAAAGAAAGCTCTATTTGTAGGGAAAAAAGGACGTCAATTTTGTTTGGGAACAACGTCGCACGACCGCGCAATGGTCAGTTAAAGCGACGCAGTGCCGAATTGCAAAAAGTGCTCTGGTCAGGAAGGGGATAAATTCTTCCGGGGCTGAAGTGGTTAAAGAACTTAAAGGATCTGCTGCTGGCGGCTTGGTGCTAGATATTACAGCATACAGTTACAGGTGTAGTGGCATCCATGAACCTGTTGGGTCAGGGCTGGTTTGGTGGTAGAAAGGGCTATTTTGGTGGCAAATGGGGGAGCTACTCAATAGTAGGTGGGTGGTCATAGAGTTATGGATGACCGGTGTATGAGCAAGCAGAATGAACCACAACAACTGACAGGGGAAACAAGTATTCCACCATCTGTTATTTGCTTGTAGAGGATGCCAAGCACTGAAATTACATATTTTTAGGACACTGGCCATGGAAAAGGAAAGTATATGCAGTCTTATTTTAGCAGATATATTGTAAACACAAGTGATCCTGTAAAGAAAGAGTAATTACAGTAGGCGCCTGCTCTGATGATAAAACACAAGCAAAATAAATTTAATACGGAATTTTTTTTATTTTTTTATTTATATATATTGTGACAGCAGGAAGGTAAAGTCACCTGGTTGCATCCAGGGGGGTAGATATATTTCGCCCAGATTCAGGCTTTACGCCGACTTATACAACTAGGTGGAGAGTTGTATAAGGCTAGTGGGCTCGTGGATGACTCATACCTCTAGGGAGAGGGCTGGGCGTCGTGCAGACAGGGAGTTGATGAGACCAGCTGAAGCTTGTCAGCTCATTTAGGCCTCTATAAGAACTCCCAGATTCATTAGGTGTGAGCTCATGCCTGGAACCAGACCTGTGTGGACTGTCTAGGGAGAGTGAACCCCTGTGCGGTGAGACAAAGCCTGTGTGGCTATTTGCTTGGACATTTAAAACCAGGGACTTAGGGACTAGGACAGCACTAGGCTGATCCCAGTTGTTAGTTAGGAAACCTGTATGTTTAGTCAGAGGTCAACTTGACCAGGATTTATTTTGGTTATGTTTCTTTTGCTTTGCTGTGTTTTGTCACTGTAAATAGAAAATAAACCGCACCTTTTTTGATTTTGAAAACCACAACCTCCGTTTGCTGGGCCTGTTTTGTGTGGGGAGCCCATCCCGGGGGTCACACACACCCGCTGCCGAGCTAACCCCCTCGCAGTTGGTGGAGAATGCGGGCAGTTTTTTTTTAAGCCAGCATGGAGGAGATACTGAAGCAGCTGGCTCTAGCAAATGCCAATCAACAGCAGACAAATGCAGGTTTGCAAAGGAGCCTTGCAGCCCAGCAGCAGACAAACGCAACTTTGCAACAGAGTCTGGAGGCTCAGCAACGAGCCCAGCAGCAATCTGAGGCCCGCTTCATAGACCTGTTGCAGAAGCAAGAGCAGAGACTACAACAACAGATGGAAGCAGTAATGCAGCAACGTCCGCAGACCAGTGAGGAAAGCCGTCCCACTAATACCGCGTCCTTTGGGGTGAGTCGTTTATTGACAAAAATGACTGGAGAGGATGATCCAGAGGTATTTTTGACCACATTTGAAAGGACCGCTGAAAGAGAAAAGTGGCCTGAGGAGCAGTGGGCTGGACTGGTGGCTCCTCTGTTAACTGGTGAATCGCAGAAAGCTTACTATGACCTAGAGCCTAACCAAGCAAAAGACTATGTGATGCTAAAAGCTGAAATATTGGCAAGGCTGGGTGTCACCCAGGCTGTCCGGGCTCAGCGTGTGCATAACTGGACTTTCCAGCTTGGAAAACCCCCCAGGTCTCAAATGTATGATCTCATTCACCTGAGCAGAAAGTGGCTACAGCCAGAGACTTTGTCCGCACCAAAGATTGTGGAACGTGTTGTAATGGATCGGTTTTTGAGAGCTTTTCCTACTGCCATCCAAAAGTGGGTAAGCCATGGAGACCCAGAGACGGCCGATGGTCTTGTGGATCGTGTGGAGAAATACTTGGCTACAGAGAACCTGACGGCCTCTTCCAGAGACACTCGGACTTTCCACCCTAAGACCAGACCATCCCCAGGGGCGGATAAGAGGATTCCAAGGGGTGAGGGTGGAGAGAGTGAGAGGGTGGGAGCTCTACCCCAAGTTTGGCGAGAACAGCCTGGGAAATCAGCGGCTCAAGAGGCGGCAAGAAGGATCGTTTGCTACCGCTGCCGGCAAGCGGGACATATTGCAGCCAATTGCCCGGTTGTGGAGGAACCCATGCAGTGTGACTTTCTGACGGGCAGACGTCAGTCGCTGTGTGCGACAGTCGCATGCACTGCCATTCGAGGAACTGAGAAACATTTATGCAAAATGTGTGTTAATGGTAGAAATGTTGTGGTATTGCTGGATTCAGGTAGCCTTGTGACCCTGATAAAGGCTGAGTTAGTTAAAACAGAGGTCTCTGGGAATAGCAAGGTAGCTGTTATTTGTGTGCATGGGGACACCCAAGAGTATCCAGTGACTACAGTGTGTTTCGAGACCCCCAAAGGTACCCTCTCTCATCCAGTGGGCTTAGTATCTCAGTTACCGCATGACGCCATTGTGGGAAGGGATTTTCCGAAGTTCTGGGAACTGTGGGATGATCCTGAGCCCCTCACTGGTGCCCCTATGTACCAGGAATGTGATAGCCAGAACTCCCCTGAGAGTGGTGAGGACTCTCCGGAATTTCCCTTATCAGTATTGGCAGGGGAGACTCAAGAAACTGGAGAGGAGCCCACCTCCTCAGACGAAAACCTACCGTCTGTGGAGTTTTCTGATCTTGAGGTTCACAGGGAAAACTTTGCCACAGAACAGTTGAAAGACCCCGCCCTAATAAAGGCACGGGAAAACGTAGTGAAAATAGATGGCGAGTTAGTGAACCCAGATAATACCTGCACTTACCCATACTTCAGCGTAGAGAAGGACCTACTGTATCGGGTGGCAAAAAGGGCAGAAGAAACCGTTGAGCAGCTTGTGGTGCCCAAACCTTACAGGAAGTTGGTGTTGGAGTTGGCCCATGGGCACATTCTTGGAGGTCATCTGGGGACAGAGAAAACCCGAGAGAGGGTATTACAGAGATTCTATTGGCCGGGGGTGATGAAGGACGTAGAAAATTATTGTTCCTCCTGCCCTGTGTGTCAGAGGTTGGCCCCGATGCCACATTTCCGTAGCCCGCTGGTCCCTCTACCCATCATTGAGGTCCCGTTTGAGAGGATCGCCATGGATTTGGTAGGTCCTATAATCAAGTCCGCTAGGGGGCACCAGTACATATTAGTTATAATGGACTATGCCACCCGTTATCCAGAAGCGATCCCTCTCTGAAATACCTCGGCCAAAACCATAGCCAAAGAGCTATCTCTTGTTTTTAGCCGGGTGGGTATTTGTAAAGAACTGCTTACGGACCAAGGTACACCCTTTATGTCCCGGGTTATGAAAGAGCTGTGTAAATTGTTCAAAGTGACGCAATTGCGTACGTCTGTGTATCACCCCCAAACCGATGGGCTGGTTGAAAGATTCAACAAAACCCTAAAACAAATGTTGAAGAAAGTGGTGGCTAGAGATGGAAAGGATTGGGACTGTCTACTTCCTTATTTGATGTTTGCTATTAGGGAGGTGCCCCAATCCTCTACGGGATTCTCCCCCTTTGAGTTACTGTATGGGAGACACCCAAGAGGGCTGTTGGATATTGCCAAGGAAACTTGGGAAAGTGAGAGTTCTCCCCACAGGAGTGTGATTGAGCATGTCGCCCTGATGCAAGATCGAATTGCACAGGTAATGCCCATCGTGAAGGAACATTTGGCCCAAGCGTAGTTGGCACAGCAGAGAGTGTACAACCGTGGAGCCAAGACCCGTACCTTTTCCCCGGGGGATAGGATATTGGTACTTGTCCCTACGGTTGAAAGTAAATTCCTTGCCAAATGGCAAGGCCCCTACGAGATAATGGAAAAAGTGAGCGAAGTGAATTACAAGGTCAGACAACCAGGAAGGCGAAAGCCCGAACAGATCTATCACGTTAATCTGTTGAAAGCCTGGAGGGATAGAGAGTCCCTAGTCGCAGAAACTTGGTCACCAGCTCAAACTGGTTGCGTGATTCCGGAGGTTGGAATAGCAGCCACCTTGTCACAACCCCAACAACAGGAGGTTAAGGAGTTTGTGCTTCGCAACAAGGACGTGTTCTCTGAGCTGCCGGGACAAACATCTGGGGTAGAGCATGATATTATTACCCCGCCCGGTGAAAGGGTGAAGTTAAAACCCTATCGGATCCCAGAGGCTCGACGGGAGGCAATACGGGAGGAAGTACAGAAAATGCTGAACTTAGGGGTGATAGAGGAGTCCCAAAGTGATTGGTCTAGTCCCATCGTGTTGGTGCCTAAACCGGATGGGAGCTGGCGATTTTGTAACGATTTTCGTCAGTTGAACAAAGTTACAAAATTTGACACCTACCCCATGCCACGTATAGATGAGTTGATCGACCGGCTGGGAACAGCCCGATACATGACGACTCTTGACCTCACAAAAGGGTATTGGCAAATCCCCCTGGCCAAGTCGGCCAAAGAGAAAACCGCATTTGTAACCCCAGACGGGGCGTTCCAATATAAAAGAATGCCGTTCGGGTTACAGAATGCGCCGGCCACATTCCAGCGGAAAATGGACCAGATGCTGAGGCCCCATCGGAAGTATGCTGCGGCTTACCTGGATGACGTAATTGTCCATAGCACAGATTGGGCCTCACATCTGCCAAAAGTGCAAGCAGTCCTGGACTCTGTTCGGGAAGCGGGGTTTACGGCTAACCCCAAGAAGTGTACCATTGGGCAGGAGGAGGCCAAATATCTTGGGTACACCATTGGGAGGGGAGTAATAAAACCCCAACTCAACAAAGTCGAGGCCATCCAGAGTTGGCCACGTCCCAACAGCAAGAAGCAGGTACGAGCCTTTCTGGGAATCGCTGGGTATTATCGGCGATTCATTCCCCACTTTGCTTCTAAGGCTGTGCCCCTAACCAACCTGACGAAGGGGAAAGGGTCGGTCATGATTAAATGGACCCCCGAGGCTGAGGCAGCATTCCAATTCTTGAAACAAGCCTTATGTAGCCAGCCAGTGTTGTACTCACCCGACTTCTCTAAAGACTTTGTCGTACAAAGTGATGCGTCAGATGTGGGGTTAGGAGCAGTATTGTCCCAGGTCTGGAACGGGGAAGAGCACCCAGTCATTTACCTCAGCAGGAAGTTGAAGTCCCATGAGGTAAATTACGCCACCGTTGAAAAGGAGTGTTTAGCGGTGAAGTGGGCTCTAGATTCCCTTCGGTACTACCTGCTAGGTAGGCACTTTGACATGGTTACGGATCACGCTCCGTTAAAGTGGATGGCTCAAAACAAGGAAACAAATAGAAGAGTGAATAGGTGGTTCCTGGCCCTCCAGGAATTCAACTTCACAGTAAAGCATCGCCCTGGCGTTCAAATGGGGAATGTGGATGCTTTGTCTCGAGTACATGAATGCCTGATTGCTGGTGTTCCAACCCCGAGGTTGACAGCAGGAAGGTAAAGTCACCTGGTTGCATCCAGGGGGGTAGATATATTTCGCCCAGATTCAGGCTTTACGCCGACTTATACAACTAGGTGGAGAGTTGTATAAGGCTAGTGGGCTCATGGATGACTCATACCTCTAGGGAGAGGGCTGGGCGTCGTGCAGACAGGGAGTTGATGAGACCAGCTGAAGCTTGTCAGCTCATTTAGGCCTCTATAAGAACTCCCAGATTCATTAGGTGTGAGCTCATGCCTGGAACCAGACCTGTGTGGACTGTCTAGGGAGAGTGAACCCCTGTGCGGTGAGACAAAGCCTGTGTGGCTATTTGCTTGGACATTTAAAACCAGGGACTTAGGGACTAGGACAGCACTAGGCTGATCCCAGTTGTTAGTTAGGAAACCTGTATGTTTAGTCAGAGGTCAACTTGACCAGGATTTATTTTGGTCATGTTTCTTTTGCTTTGCTGTGTTTTGTCACTGTAAATAGAAAATAAACCGCACCTTTTTTGATTTTGAAAACCACAACCTCCGTTTGCTGGGCCTGTTTTGTGTGGGGAGCCCATCCCGGGGGTCACACACACCCGCTGCCGAGCTAACCCCCTCGCAATATATATATATATATATATATATATATATATATATATTGTGACAGCAGGAAGGTAAAGTCACCTGGTTGCATCCAGGGGGGTAGATATATTTCGCCCAGATTCAGGCTTTACGCCGATTTATACAGCTAGGTGGAGAGTTGTATAAGCCCAGCTGAGACTAGTGGGCTCATTGATGACTCATACCTCTAGGGAGAGGGCTGGGCGTCGTGCAGACAGGGAGTTGATGAGTCCAGCTGAACCTTGTCAGCTCATTTAGGCCTCTATAAGAAAGCCCAGATTCATTAGGTGTTAGCTCATGCCTGGAAGCAGACCTGTGTGGACTGTCTAGGGAGAGTGAACCCCTGTGCGGTGAGAGAAAGCCTGTGTGGCTATATTTTGCTTGGACATTTAAAACCAGGGACTAGGACAGCACTAGGCTGATCCCAGTCGTTAGTTAGGAAACCTGTAAGTTTAGTCAGAGGTCAAGTTGACCAGGATTTATTTTGTGTTTGTTTTTTTTTTGCCTTGCTGTGTTTTTATCACTGTAAATAGAAAATAAACCGCACCTTTTTGATTTTGAAAACCACAACCTCCGTCTGCTGGGCCTGTTTTTGGGTGGGGAGCCCATCCCGGGGGTCACACATACCCGCTGCCGAGCTAGCCCCCTCACAGTTGGTGGAGAACCAGTGGCAGTTTTTTTTTAAGCCAGCATGGAGGAGATACTGAAACAGCTGGCTCTAGCAAATGCCAATCAACAGCAGACAAATGCAGGTTTGCAAAGGAGCCTTGCAGCCCAGCAGCAAGCTCATCAACAGAGCCTTGCAACTTTACAACAGAGTCTGGAGGCTCAGCAACAAGCCCAACAGCAATCTGAGGCCCGCTTCATAGACCTGTTGCAGAAGCAAGAGCAGAGACTACAACAACAGATGGAAGCAGTAATGCAGCAACGTCCGCAGACCGGTGAGGAAAGCCGTCCCACTAATACCGCGTCCTTTGGGGTGAGTCGTTTATTGACAAAAATGACTGGAGAGGATGATCCAGAGGTATTTTTGACCACATTTGAAAGGACCGCTGAAAGAGAAAAGTGGCCTGAGGAGCAGTGGGCTGGACTGGTGGCTCCTCTATTAACGGGTGAATCGCAGAAAGCTTACTATGACCTAGAGCCTGACCAAGCAAAAGACTATGTGATGCTAAAAGCTGAAATATTGGCAAGGCTGGGTGTCACCCTGGCTGTCCGGGCTCAGCGTGTGCATAACTGGACTTTCCAGCTTGGAAAACCCCCCAGGTCTCAAATGTATGATCTCATTCACCTGAGCAGAAAGTGGCTACAGCCAGAGACTTTGTCCGCACCAAAGATTGTGGAACGTGTTGTAATGGATCGGTTTTTGAGAGCTCTTCCTACTGCCATCCAAAAGTGGGTAAGCCATGGAGACCCAGAGACGGCCGATGGTCTTGTGGATCGTGTGGAGAAATACTTGGCTACAGAGAACCTGACGGCCTCTTCCAGAGACACTCGGACTTTCCACCCTAAGACCAGACCATCCCCAGGGGCGGATAAGATGATTCCAAGGGGTAAGGGTGGAGAGAGTGAGAGGGTGGGAGCTCTACCCCAAGTTTGGCGAGAACAGCCTGGGAAATCAGCGGCTCAAGAGGCGGCAAGAAGGATCATTTGCTACCGCTGCCGGCAAGCGGGACATATTGCAGCAAATTGCCCGGTTTTGGAGGAACCCATGCAGTGTGACTTTCTGACGGGCAGACGTCAGTCGCTGTGTGCGACAGTCGCATGCACTGCCATTCGGGGAACTGAGAAACATTTATGCAAAATGTGTATTAATGGTAGAAATGTTGTGGTATTGCTGGATTCAGGTAGCCTTGTGACCCTGATAAAGGCTGAGTTAGTTAAAACAGAGGTCTCTGGGAATAGCAAGGTAGCCGTTATTTGTGTGCATGGGGACACCCGAGAGTATCCAGTGACTACAGTGTGTTTCGAGACCCCCAAAGGTACCCTTTCTCATCCAGTGGGCTTAGTGTCTCAGTTACCGCATGACGCCATTGTGGGAAGGGATTTTCCGAAGTTCTGGGAACTGTGGGATGATCCTGAGCCCCCCACTGGTGCCCCTATGTACCAGGAATATGATAGCCAGAACTCCTCTGAGAGTGGTGAGGACTCTCCCGAATTTCCCTTGTCAGTATTGGCAGGGGAGACTCAAGAAACTGGAGAGGAGCCCACCTCCTCAGACGAAAACCTACCGTCTGTGGAGTTTTCTGATCTTGAGGTTCACAGGGAAAACTTTGCCACAGAACAGTTGAAAGACCCCGCCCTAATAAAGGCACGGGAAAACGTAGTGAAAATAGATGGCGAGTTAGTGAACCCAGATAATACCTGCACTTACCCATACTTCAGCGTAGAGAAGGACCTACTGTATCGGGTGGCAAAAAGGGCAGAAGAAACCGTTGAGCAGCTGGTGGTGCCCAAACCTTACAGGAAGTTGGTGTTGGAGTTGGCCCATGGGCACATTCTTGGAGGTCATCTGGGGACAGAGAAAACCCGAGAGAGGGTATTACAGAGATTCTATTGGCCTGGGGTGATGAAGGACATAGAAAATTATTGTTCCTCCTGCCCTGTGTGTCAGAGGTCGGCCCCGATGCCACATTTCCGTAGCCCGCTGGTCCCTCTACCCATCATTGAGGTCCCGTTTGAGAGAATCGCAATGGATTTGGTAGGTCCTATAATCAAGTCCGCTAGGGGGCACCAGTACATATTGGTTATAATGGACTATGCCACCCGTTATCCAGAAGCGATCCCTCTCAGAAATACCTCGGCCAAAACCATAGCCAAAGAGCTATCTCTTGTTTTTAGCCGGGTGGGTATTTGTAAAGAACTGCTTACGGACCAAGGTACACCCTTTATGTCCCGGGTTATGAAAGAGCTGTGTAAATTGTTCAAAGTGACGCAATTGCGTACATCTGTGTATCACCCCCAAACCGATGGGCTGGTTGAAAGATTCAACAAAACCCTAAAACAAATGTTGAAGAAAGTGGTGGATAGAGATGGAAGGGATTGGGACTGTCTACTTCCTTATTTGATGTTTGCTATTAGGGAGGTGCCCCAATCCTCTACGGGATTCTCCCCCTTTGAGTTACTGTATGGGAGACACCCAAGAGGGCTGTTGGATATTGCCAAGGAAACTTGGGAAAGTGAGAGTTCTCCCCACAGGAGTGTGATTGAGCATGTCGCCCTGATGCAAGATCGAATTGCACAGGTAATGCCCATCGTGAAGGAACATTTGGCCCAAGCGCAGTTGGCACAGCAGAGAGTGTACAACCGTGGAGCCAAGACCCGTACCTTTTCCCCGGGGGATAGGATATTGGTACTTGTCCCTACGGTTGAAAGTAAATTCCTTGCCAAATGGCAAGGCCCCTACGAGATAATGGAAAAAGTGAGCGAAGTGAATTACAAGGTCAGACAACCAGGAAGGCGAAAGCCCGAACAGATCTATCACGTTAATCTGTTGAAAGCCTGGAGGGATAGAGAGTCCCTAGTCGCAGACACTTGGTCACCAGCTCAAACTGGTTGCGTGATTCCTGAGGTTGGAATCGCAGCCACCTTGTCACAACCCCAACAACAGGAGGTTAAGGAGTTTGTGCTTCGCAACAAGGAGGTATTCTCTGAGCTGCCGGGACAAACATCTGGGGTAGAGCATGACATTATTACCCCGCCCGGTGAAAGGGTGAAGTTAAAACCCTATCGGATCCCAGAGGCCCGACGGGAGGCAATACGGGAGGAAGTACAGAAAATGCTGAACTTAGGGGTGATAGAGGAGTCCCAAAGTGATTGGTCTAGTCCCATTGTGTTGGTGCCTAAACCGGATGGGAGCTGGCGATTTTGTAACGATTTTCGTCAGTTGAACAAAGTTACAAAATTTGACACCTACCCCATGCCACGTATAGATGAGTTGATCGACCGGCTGGGAACAGCCCGATACATGACGACTCTTGACCTCACAAAAGGGTATTGGCAAATCCCCCTGGCCAAGTCAGCCAAAGAGAAAACCGCATTTGTAACCCCAGACGGGGCGTTCCAATATAAAAGAATGCCGTTCGGGTTACAGAATGCGCCGGCCACATTCCAGCGGAAAATGGACCAGATGCTGAGGCCCCATCGGAAGTATGCTGCGGCTTACCTGGATGACGTAATTGTCCATAGCACAGATTGGGCCTCACATCTGCCAAAAGTGCAAGCAGTCCTGGACTCTGTTCGGGAAGCAGGGTTTACGGCTAACCCCAAGAAGTGTACCATTGGGCAGGAGGAGGCCAAATATCTTGGGTACACCATTGGGAGGGGAGTAATAAAACCCCAACTCAACAAAGTCGAGGCCATCCAGAGTTGGCCACGTCCCAACAGCAAGAAGCAGGTACGAGCCTTTCTGGGAATCGCTGGGTATTATCGGCGATTCATTCCCCACTTTGCTTCTAAGGCTGTGCCCCTAACCAACCTGACGAAGGGGAAAGGGTCGGTCATGATTAAATGGACCCCCGAGGCTGAGGCAGCATTCCAATTCTTGAAACAAGCCTTATGTAGCCAGCCAGTGTTGTACTCACCCGACTTCTCTAAAGACTTTGTCGTACAAAGTGATGCGTCAGATGTGGGGTTAGGAGCAGTATTGTCCCAGGTCTGGAACGGGGAAGAGCACCCAGTCATTTACCTCAGCAGGAAGTTGAAGTCCCATGAGGTAAATTACGCCACCGTTGAAAAGGAGTGTTTAGCGGTGAAGTGGGCTCTAGATTCCCTTCGGTACTACCTGCTAGGTAGGCACTTTGACATGGTTACGGATCACGCTCCGTTAAAGTGGATGGCTCAAAACAAGGAAACAAATAGAAGAGTGAATAGGTGGTTCCTGGCCCTCCAGGAATTCAACTTCACAGTAAAGCATCGCCCTGGCGTTCAAATGGGGAATGTGGATGCTTTGTCTCGAGTACATGAATGCCTGATTGCTGGTGTTCCAACCCCGAGGTTAAAACAAGAGGGGGGGGTATGTGACAGCAGGAAGGTAAAGTCACCTGGTTGCATCCAGGGGGGTAGATATATTTCGCCCAGATTCAGGCTTTACGCCGATTTATACAGCTAGGTGGAGAGTTGTATAAGCCCAGCTGAGACTAGTGGGCTCATTGATGACTCATACCTCTAGGGAGAGGGCTGGGCGTCGTGCAGACAGGGAGTTGATGAGTCCAGCTGAACCTTGTCAGCTCATTTAGGCCTCTATAAGAAAGCCCAGATTCATTAGGTGTTAGCTCATGCCTGGAAGCAGACCTGTGTGGACTGTCTAGGGAGAGTGAACCCCTGTGCGGTGAGAGAAAGCCTGTGTGGCTATATTTTGCTTGGACATTTAAAACCAGGGACTAGGACAGCACTAGGCTGATCCCAGTCGTTAGTTAGGAAACCTGTAAGTTTAGTCAGAGGTCAAGTTGACCAGGATTTATTTTGTGTTTGTTTTTTTTTTGCCTTGCTGTGTTTTTATCACTGTAAATAGAAAATAAACCGCACCTTTTTGATTTTGAAAACCACAACCTCCGTCTGCTGGGCCTGTTTTTGGGTGGGGAGCCCATCCCGGGGGTCACACATACCCGCTGCCGAGCTAGCCCCCTCACAATATATATATGCATATATATATATATATATATATATATATATATATATATATATATATGCATATATATATATATATATATATATATATATATATATATATATATATATATATATATATATAGGAGCGTGTAGCTGCCCCTTTAAGTGTTGTAACACACAAATAAAAATTATATATAAAAGATATGCTTAGCACAATATAGTCATGCTCAAATCCCTAAAATAATCCCCATGTATTGATTTCAAACACAATCTCAGTGAAAAAAATTCCCACACCGTGCTGCATACAGTTGTGCATTATTCAATGTTCTTCCTTTTTCTTCTTAAACGAAACCAGTGCTTCACCACGTGTGGCAAACAATTGAACTTACCACTAATATATGACTTGTCATTTTGTGTTTGATCCAATATTTATGGGTGGTCTGGTTCACAGGTAATTCTCACGTATTCAGATCTCTCTTCCCCAATATCCAATGCCAGCTTTCTCTCAGGAAACAATTGATTTGTACCAAAAGATAAATATGTTCATAGTGTAGTATTTATTTACCGTAATATGCATAAATTAAAATTACAACGGGAAACTCACATTATTAGGTTCCAGTACCTCGGCATCAAAACACAGTGCTCAGGACGGGGGCGTGGCTACCGCGCAACTGCATGGACGGCTGAACTGAGAGCTCCGCTCTAGCGACAGGAATCTCAGCAATCTGAGGCACTTGAGACCGACCCCACCAGCCTCACCGAGTAGCTGCTGTCCCGCTCGTCATCCGGGGATGGCTAGAAAGAGGAAACCCGCCGCTCACCCGGCAAAACTGGAGGATTTCTTCTCCCCTAAGAGCAGCGGCGCACACCAAGATGGCGCCGGCGGCTGTTCCTCGACATCCACAGGCGGATCCTCCTCTGCCACACCAAGCCCTGTCTCAAGGGACGGATCACTCCGGCACTCTCCGGCTGTCTCAACACCTCTCTCCTGCAGCCCTGTGAAGTCAAAACCCCGCTTATCTGCTGCTCCTCAAAGCACCAAGGTGAGTGCACACCAGAGTTCACTGGATGACACGAGGGAGCTAGCTGACACCATTAACGCTTTCCCTACCACTAACCAGCCCATCTCAGACACAACCTTAAAAGACATGCTGATTTCTTTGCATAGTTCTCTGCATTCAGACATGATGAAATGCATGAAAAACTTCAAAGCTGTGTTGGGAGAACTGGGAGGTAGGATTGACCATGTGGAAAAAAAGATGGGTGAATATGCATCCTCTTATAACTCTCTGGTGGATTCCCACAATGATCAGTCAGATGAGGTGGCCTGGCTCAAAGCTAAAGTCTCAGACCTCGAGGACAGGTCACGCAGGAATAATATTAAACTGCGTGGCGTACCTGAATCAATTCTACCTGCGCAACTCCACCAATACGCCCAGGACCTCATAGGTGCCTTCCTACCCTCTGCACCAAAATCAGAACTGGTTATCGACAGAGTCCACCGCCTCCCCAAACCTTCCCACCTCCCGGACAATGTTCCGAGGGACGTGTTGATGCGGGTGCATTTCTATCATGTAAAAGAGCAATTTACGCTGGCATTTCGCAAGAACTCACAACCCCCTGCACAATACTCTGCCATTCAAATTTTTGCGGATCTCTCGCAGTATACTATGCAGAAACGTAAGTCTCTTTTGCCCGTAACCAAGGCACTGCGAAACCATAGTATTGTATACAGATGGGGCTATCCAACCAAACTCACTATCACACGGGAGGGCAAAACATCAGTGATCACATGTCTAGAGGAAGGCCTGACCCTTCTGCGGGAATGGGATATCTTGCCTGAACAAATTCCTGAAAATCATCCCTCCAATTCTAAGATCCATACTCAGGATGCCTGGCAGGTCGTGTTGCACAAGCGAAACAACAAAAAGAAAACATAGCCTCTATGCCTCAGTAGCAATAATCCATCTGATCCACAAGATTCCTGAATCGCTTTGGAGCTCAAAGTCCACGAGTTCCCCCTCTTTGAGTAATGTGCAGTAAATCTGCCACCAGATTCCTAAAAGAATCTACCTTTTTATGTTACCAGTTTTATGTTTGTTCTTTGACTTTCGCTTTCCCATTTTCTATGTTTTTTATCTTCTTCCCTACCCCGTCTGAGATGGATAACAAGTTTCTAACTCTGAAGACGACCGGTACGACATCTGCGCTCACCATCTGGAAATTACGGACTCTGTGGGAAAACCCTGGGCTCGATAAGGTACTGTCTCCTCTTTTCTCCACCTATAACCCATGGCTATTACAGTAACTTCCTTCAACGTCCGCGGCCTAAACCACCCGGCTAAACGCGCCTCAGTCTGGAAAGAAGCCCTTAAACTACGCTCTGACATTTTGTGCTTACAGGAAACGCATTGGACACCTTTTAATACCCCCTCCTTTCATCATAACAAATTTCCACACATACTTACGGCCTCAGCCTCCAAAAAACAAAAAGGGGTTCTCATTGCCATCAAAGACTCTGTAACTTTCTCCCTCCAAGAGACAATCATTGATCCTGATGGCAGATACCTGATCCTAGTGGGAATGTTCAATAACCACCCCTACACAATAGTTAATCTCTACGCGCCCAATACCCATCAACTACGCTTTTTGAAAAAGCTTTTTTGCAAAATCAACGCGGTAAAAAGGGGTGCTCTGATAATGTGTGGAGACTATAACTTAACGGTTGATTTTGCGATGGATACCACTTCTAAGTCAAAACGCCCCCAACCGGCCCTTCAATCCTTGCTCCATGCTGAGGAAATGTGCGACTCCTGGAGATGCCAACACTCAAATGAAAGAGACTACTCTTTTCACTCCTCCCGGCATAATTCGTACTCACGCATTGATATGATTTTAGTTGATAGACTCCTGCTGCAGAAAATATCCTCCTCCACCATTCATGATATCACCTGGTCGGACCACGCACCGGTGTCCATTACGGTAGATGAGGGAATTCCCTCTACCCCAGCCTACATCTGGAGAGCTAACTCTCGACTGTTCCAACAACCCTCTCAGGTGGTTTCCCTAACCAACCACCTAAAGCAGGGATATGCAATTAGCGGACCTTCAGCTGTTGCAAAACTACAAGTCCCATCATGCCTTTGCCTCTGGGTGTCATGCTTGCTGCTGTCAGAGTCTCGCTATGCCTCATGGGACTTGTAGTTTGGCAACAGCTGGAGGTCCGCTAATTGCATATCCCTGACCTAAAGGAATACTTTTCTTTAAATTCCCACTCGGTATCTAACCCATTTACTGTATGGTGTGCCCATAAGGCTTTTATTAGAGGTATTATACTCCAACTGTGCTCGCGGGCAAAGAGGCAGAGGACACAGAAATTAGACTCCCTACTCACAGAGATTAGACTCCTAGAAACGCAGAATAAAAACGCATCTGACAGCTCCCTGGCCAATAAACTAACCAAATTGCGTTCAGATCTCAGGCTCCTGTTACTAGACCAATATGATAAACATGTTCAATCTCTAAAATTGACCCACTATTCTTCAGGCAACCGAGCGGGCAAGTTCCTAGCTCAGAGACTAAAAGATCGCAGAGCAAAAGTCAACATCCCCTTTCTACTTCGTAACTCAGACAGCAGCAAAAATTTTAATCCGAAGGAGATAGCAAACTCTTTTGCTGACTACTACTACTCCTTATATAACCTACGAGATGACCCCAACACCCCCCAACCAACTGAAGATGCAATTCAATCTTTCTTGGCCGATCTCGCACTCCCTACACTATCACACTCACAGTTAGAATCTCTTAACTCACCCGTCACGGAGCCTGAGATCCGGAAAGCGATCAAAACTCTCCCAGGTGGTAAATCACCAGGTCCAGACGGACTACCTAATAGTTATTACAAGACCTTCCAAGATGTCCTCACCCCCTCACTGGAAATTGTGTTTTCTGAAGCAATGTCCTCTGCCTCGTTTCCCGCTGAAATGCTTAAAGCATATATTGTTACCATCCCAAAGCCGGGAAAAGACCCTACCACGCCGGCTAATTTCAGGCCTATTTCATTATTAAATACTGATGTCAAACTTTATGCCAAAATATTAGCCCACAGGTTGCTCCCCATCCTGCCAACTCTGATCAAACCTGACCAAACAGGGTTCACCTCAGGCAGGCAGACGTCAGATGCCACTAGGAGAGTCATAGACATTGTGCATTGTGCTACATCCAGTCGGACGCCTTCTCTGCTGCTCTCTTTGGACGCGGAGAAGGCGTTCAACAGGGTACATTGGGGCTACATGACTCAGGTCCTGAGGAAATTTGGGTTCTCCGGTCGTATATTATCGGCTATTTTGGCTCTTTATTCCTCCCCAGGTGCGCAGGTCTACACCTCTAATATGTTGTCCCTCCCCTTTTGTATAACCAATGGTACTAGACAGGGGTGCCCCCTGTCCCCATCAATTTTCAATCTCCTTATAGAGCCCCTAGCCGAAAAAATCAGAGCTCACCCCGGTACACCAGGCTTCACTTTCCTGGGTAGATCACATAATATAAGCCTTTTTGCGGATGACATCATCCTTTTCTTGACCTCGCCACAGACATCTCTACTGCAGGCACACAAAATTCTTAACAAATTTAGCCAAATATCTTACTATAAGGTAAATTTTACGAAATCTCTCGTACTAGGCTTACACCTCTCCTCTTGCCTCCAATCCCATCTGCAAAATTCCTTTCCCTACTCCTGGAACACATCCAGTATACCTTACTTAGGACTCCAAATCACTGCAGACCCCTCTAAACTTGCAGATGCTAACTATATCCCTTTAATAGACAAAATGGCCAAGGAGACAAGCCGACTATCCAAGGTCGAACTAACCTGGTCGGGCCGTCTGGCTTCCTTCAAAATGCTTCTACTCCCACAGATTTTGTATGTCTTCCGAACACTGCCCATCCCACTGAAAAACAGCCACCTCAAATCCTTGAATTCCATTCTCAAACATTATATCTGGGGTACTAAACGACCAAGATGCTCCAAATCCCTTTTAATTAAGCATAGATCAGTGGGGGGGATGGGTCTCATTGACATTAAGGACTATTTTCGGGCAGCCATACTTACCCAACTCAGGCATTGGATATCCCCATCCTCCGACATCCTCTGGTGTAACATCGAACAAGCCCTTAGCCCAACTCTAAATCTGCGCAATCTTCTAATTCTTGACGTATGGAAACCTTTCTCCCTACGCCAGTTCCCACTAACACTTCAAGCTTCCTTAATGGCTTGGAGAGACCTGTGCGACTTGGCCTCCAAGTCCCCCAGTACAATAACTATCCCTATTCCCATTGCGATTCTGACACACGCAATCCCACACACTACCTACTCTGATTGGCACGGCAGAGGCATCTCCTGGATAGCCGATCTATATAGTAACGACACACTTAAATCATTTGACTCACTTTCAGCGGAATTTGACCTTCCACCTACCGACCGCTTTAAATATATCCAGACCTCTCACTTCCTAAAATCAATAAAGTCCCATCACATACCTATCCAAGATAACCTATGAAAATTCTACATTAAGGAACTCTCATCCCCTAAAGGGATTTCCCTTTTTTACACTCCCTTCCAAAACAAATTGGACTTCACGCCCTCCCCTCCTCACCACAAATGGGAATTAGACTTGGGTAAAACCTTTACGCCGAACCAATGGCAATATGCATTTGGAATTACATACAAAGCTTCCAGATGCGTAAACCACTGGGAACTCACTCAAAAAATTGCTCAGAGATGGTACCTAACCCCATATAGAATGTCAAAATTCTCTTCCTCTAACTCTCCGCTGTGCTGGAGGGAATGTGGTGCCGTGGGTAACATCATGCATGTGTTCTGGCTCTGCAAACACCTTACCAGCTTCTGGAGAAATGTATTTAGATGTATTTCACGCATTACAGGAATCCTAACACCGCCCAACCCTGAATTGGCACTGCTAAACCTAGGCATTGAAAAATTCCCCCCTTGCCTCCGAATTGTAGTTACACATCTCCTGTTAGCAGCTAGATCATTGATAACTAGAAATTGGAAATCTAACAAGGTCCCCAACATTTCAGAAGTTCTTGAAATTACACAAAATAACTATACCTTTGAAGTTTTGTTAGCAAATAGAGATGGCAGAAGGGCAAGGTTTGACACTCATTGTAAAATATGGGCAGAATGGTTTGATGCAAAGTAGAATAAAAGGAAAAAAAAAAGGAGAGAAAGAAAGGAGAAAAAAAAAAAAGAAAAAAAAAAAAGGAAAAAATGTCTTCGGTATCGTATTACTTATGATAGCAGCAGCATGCAAACGATACCTGTACTTGTTTGGAAATGTTTAATGTACATCCTATGATTATCCATCCATTACCCCCTCCCCCCCTTTTTTTTTTTTTCTATCCTGTGAGGGGGTTAGCTCGGCAGCGGGTGTGTGTGACCCCCGGGATGGGCTTCCCACAAAAAACAGGCCCAGCAGACGGAGGTTGTGGTTTTCAAAATCAAAAAGGTGCCGTTTATTTTCTATTTACAGTGACAAAAACACAGCAAAGCAAAAGAAACAAACAAAATAAATCCTGGTCAACTTGACCTCTGACTAAACATACAGGTTTCCTAACTAACAACTGGGATCAGCCTAGTGCTGTCCTAGTCCCTGGTTTTAAATGTCCAAGCAAAATATAGCCACACAGGCTTTCTCTCACCGCACAGGGGTTCACTCTCCCTAGACAGTCCACACAGGTCTGCTTCCAGGCATGAGCTAACATCTAATGAATCTGGGAGTTTTTATAGAGGCCTTAAACGAACTGACAGGCTTCAGCTGGCCTCATCAACTCCCTGCCTGCACGACGCCCAGCCCTCTCCCTAGAGGTATGAGTCATCAATGAGCCCACTAGTCTCAGCTGGGCTTATACAACTCTCCACCTAGTTGTATGAATCGGCGTAAAGCCTGAATCTGGGCGAAATATATCTACCCCCCTGGATGCAACCAGGTGACTTTACCTTCCTGCTGTCACATACCCCCCCCTCTTGTTTTAACCTCGGGGTTGGAACACCAGCAATCAGGCATTCATGTACTCGAGACAAAGCATCCACATTCCCCATTTGAACGCCAGGGCGATGCTTTACTGTGAAGTTGAATTCCTGGAGGGCCAGGAACCACCTATTCACTCTTCTATTTGTTTCCTTGTTTTGAGCCATCCACTTTAACGGAGCGTGATCCGTAACCATGTCAAAGTGCCTACCTAGCAGGTAGTACCGAAGGGAATCTAGAGCCCACTTCACCGCTAAACACTCCTTTTCAACGGTGGCGTAATTTACCTCATGGGACTTCAACTTCCTGCTGAGGTAAATGACTGGGTGCTCTTCCCCGTTCCAGACCTGGGACAATACTGCTCCTAACCCCACATCTGACGCATCACTTTGTACGACAAAGTCTTTAGAGAAGTCGGGTGAGTACAACACTGGCTGGCTACATAAGGCTTGTTTCAAGAATTGGAATGCTGCCTCAGCCTCGGGGGTCCATTTAATCATGACCGACCCTTTCCCCTTCGTCAGGTTGGTTAGGGGCACAGCCTTAGAAGCAAAGTGGGGAATGAATCGCCGATAATACCCAGCGATTCCCAGAAAGGCTCGTACCTGCTTCTTGCTGTTGGGACGTGGCCAACTCTGGATGGCCTCGACTTTGTTGAGTTGGGGTTTTATTACTCCCCTCCCAATGGTGTACCCAAGATATTTGGCCTCCTCCTGCCCAATGGTACACTTCTTGGGGTTAGCCGTAAACCCTGCTTCCCGAACAGAGTCCAGGACTGCTTGCACTTTTGGCAGATGTGAGGCCCAATCTGTGCTATGGACAATTACGTCATCCAGGTAAGCCGCAGCATACTTCCGATGGGGCCTCAGCATCTGGTCCATTTTCCGCTGGAATGTGGCCGGCGCATTCTGTAACCCGAACGGCATTCTTTTATATTGGAACGCCCCGTCTGGGGTTACAAATGCGGTTTTCTCTTTGGCTGACTTGGCCAGGGGGATTTGCCAATACCCTTTTGTGAGGTCAAGAGTCGTCATGTATCGGGCTGTTCCCAGCCGGTCGATCAACTCATCTATACGTGGCATGGGGTAGGTGTCAAATTTTGTAACTTTGTTCAACTGACGAAAATCGTTACAAAATCGCCAGCTCCCATCCGGTTTAGGCACCAACACAATGGGACTAGACCAATCACTTTGGGACTCCTCTATCACCCCTAAGTTCAGCATTTTCTGTACTTCCTCCCGTATTGCCTCCCGTCGGGCCTCTGGGATCCGATAGGGTTTTAACTTCACCCTTTCACCGGGCGGGGTAATAATGTCATGCTCTACCCCAGATGTTTGTCCCGGCAGCTCAGAGAATACCTCCTTGTTGCGAAGCACAAACTCCTTAACCTCCTGTTGTTGGGGTTGTGACAAGGTGGCTGCGATTCCAACCTCAGGAATCACGCAACCAGTTTGAGCTGGTGACCAAGTGTCTGCGACTAGGGACTCTCTATCCCTCCAGGCTTTCAACAGATTAACGTGATAGATCTGTTCGGGCTTTCGCCTTCCTGGTTGTCTGACCTTGTAATTCACTTCGCTCACTTTTTCCATTATCTCGTAGGGGCCTTGCCATTTGGCAAGGAATTTACTTTCAACCGTAGGGACAAGTACCAATATCCTATCCCCCGGGGAAAAGGTACGGGTCTTGGCTCCACGGTTGTACACTCTCTGCTGTGCCAACTGCGCTTGGGCCAAATGTTCCTTCACGATGGGCATTACCTGTGCAATTCGATCTTGCATCAGGGCGACATGCTCAATCACACTCCTGTGGGGAGAACTCTCACTTTCCCAAGTTTCCTTGGCAATATCCAACAGCCCTCTTGGGTGTCTCCCATACAGTAACTCAAAGGGGGAGAATCCCGTAGAGGATTGGGGCACCTCCCTAATAGCAAACATCAAATAAGGAAGTAGACAGTCCCAATCCTTTCCATCCCTATCCACCACTTTCTTCAACATTTGTTTTAGGGTTTTGTTGAATCTTTCAACCAGCCCATCGGTTTGGGGGTGATACACAGATGTACGTAATTGCGTCACTTTGAACAATTTACACAGCTCCTTCATAACCCGGGACATAAAGGGTGTACCTTGGTCCGTAAGCAGTTCTTTACAAATACCCACCCGGCTAAAAACAAGAGATAGCTCTTTGGCTATGGTTTTGGCCGAGGTATTTCTGAGAGGGATCGCTTCTGGATAACGGGTGGCATAGTCCATTATAACCAATATGTACTGGTGCCCCCTAGCGGACTTGATTATAGGACCTACCAAATCCATTGCGATTCTCTCAAACGGGACCTCAATGATGGGTAGAGGGACCAGCGGGCTACGGAAGTGTGGCATCGGGGCCGACCTCTGACACACAGGGCAGGAGGAACAATAATTTTCTATGTCCTTCATCACCCCAGGCCAATAGAATCTCTGTAATACCCTCTCTCGGGTTTTCTCTGTCCCCAGATGACCTCCAAGAATGTGCCCATGGGCCAACTCCAACACCAACTTCCTGTAAGGTTTGGGCACCACAAGCTGCTCAACGGTTTCTTCTGCCCTTTTTGCCACCCGATACAGTAGGTCCTTCTCTACGCTGAAGTATGGGTAAGTGCAGGTATTATCTGGGTTCACTAACTCGCCATCTATTTTCACTACGTTTTCCCGTGCCTTTATTAGGGCGGGGTCTTTCAACTGTTCTGTGGCAAAGTTTTCCCTGTGAACCTCAAGATCAGAAAACTCCACAGACGGTAGGTTTTCGTCTGAGGAGGTGGGCTCCTCTCCAGTTTCTTGAGTCTCCCCTGCCAATACTGACAAGGGAAATTCGGGAGAGTCCTCACCACTCTCAGAGGAGTTCTGGCTATCATATTCCTGGTACATAGGGGCACCAGTGGGGGGCTCAGGATCATCCCACAGTTCCCAGAACTTCGGAAAATCCCTTCCCACAATGGCGTCATGCGGTAACTGAGACACTAAGCCCACTGGATGAGAAAGGGTACCTTTGGGGGTCTCGAAACACACTGTAGTCACTGGATACTCTCGGGTGTCCCCATGCACACAAATAACAGCTACCTTGCTATTCCCAGAGACCTCTGTTTTAACTAATTCAGCCTTTATCAGGGTCACAAGGCTACCTGAATCCAGCAATACCACAACATTTCTACCATTAATACACATTTTGCATAAATGTTTCTCAGTTCCCCGAATGGCAGTGCATGCGACTGTCGCACACAGCGACTGACGTCTGCCCGTCAGAAAGTCACACTGCATGGGTTCCTCCAAAACCGGGCAATTTGCTGCAATATGTCCCGCTTGCCGGCAGCGGTAGCAAATGATCCTTCTTGCCGCCTCTTGAGCCGCTGATTTCCCAGGCTGTTCTCGCCAAACTTGGGGTAGAGCTCCCACCCTCTCACTCTCTCCACCCTTACCCCTTGGAATCATCTTATCCGCCCCTGGGGATGGTCTGGTCTTAGGGTGGAAAGTCCGAGTGTCTCTGGAAGAGGCCGTCAGGTTCTCTGTAGCCAAGTATTTCTCCACACGATCCACAAGACCATCGGCCGTCTCTGGGTCTCCATGGCTTACCCACTTTTGGATGGCAGTAGGAAGAGCTCTCAAAAACCGATCCATTACAACACGTTCCACAATCTTTGGTGCGGACAAAGTCTCTGGCTGTAGCCACTTTCTGCTCAGGTGAATGAGATCATACATTTGAGACCTGGGGGGTTTTCCAAGCTGGAAAGTCCAGTTATGCACACGCTGAGCCCGGACAGCCAGGGTGACACCCAGCCTTGCCAATATTTCAGCTTTTAGCATCACATAGTCTTTTGCTTGGTCAGGCTCTAGGTCATAGTAAGCTTTCTGCGATTCACCCGTTAACAGAGGAGCCACCAGTCCAGCCCACTGCTCCTCAGGCCACTTTTCTCTTTCAGCAGTCCTTTCAAACGTGGTCAAAAATACCTCTGGATCATCCTCTCCAGTCATTTTTGTCAATAAACGACTCACCCCAAAGGACGCGGTATTAGTGGGACGGCTTTCCTCACTGGTCTGCGGACGTTGCTGCATTACTGCTTCCATTTGTTGTAGTCTCTGCTCTTGCTTCTGTAATAGGTCTATGAAGCGGGCCTCAGATCGTTGCTGGGCTTGTTGCTGAGCTTCCAGACTCTGTTGGTGAGCTTGCTGCTGGGCTGCAAGGCTCTGTTGATGAGCTTGCTGCTGGGCTGCGAAGTTCTGTTGTTGAGCTGCAAGGCTCTTTTGCAAACCTGCATTTGTCTGCTGTTGATTGGCATTTGCTAGAGCCAGCTGTTTCAGTATCTCCTCCATGCTGGCTTAAAAAAAAACTGCCACTGGTTCTCCACCAACTGTGAGGGGGTTAGCTCGGCAGCGGGTGTGTGTGACCCCCGGGATGGGCTTCCCACAAAAAACAGGCCCAGCAGACGGAGGTTGTGGTTTTCAAAATCAAAAAGGTGCCGTTTATTTTCTATTTACAGTGACAAAAACACAGCAAAGCAAAAGAAACAAACAAAATAAATCCTGGTCAACTTGACCTCTGACTAAACATACAGGTTTCCTAACTAACAACTGGGATCAGCCTAGTGCTGTCCTAGTCCCTGGTTTTAAATGTCCAAGCAAAATATAGCCACACAGGCTTTCTCTCACCGCACAGGGGTTCACTCTCCCTAGACAGTCCACACAGGTCTGCTTCCAGGCATGAGCTAACATCTAATGAATCTGGGAGTTTTTATAGAGGCCTTAAACGAACTGACAGGCTTCAGCTGGCCTCATCAACTCCCTGCCTGCACGACGCCCAGCCCTCTCCCTAGAGGTATGAGTCATCAATGAGCCCACTAGTCTCAGCTGGGCTTATACAACTCTCCACCTAGTTGTATGAATCGGCGTAAAGCCTGAATCTGGGCGAAATATATCTACCCCCCTGGATGCAACCAGGTGACTTTACCTTCCTGCTGTCACAATCCCTTCCTTCCTTTCTTGTTACTATTATTGTTTCTCTGAAGTACACTATCTCGATCTCCCAAGGGTATAATATGTGCTCACTCAACTCATGTGTTATTATACCCCCGTTTGACCCAACCCATTACTATGCGTATTGTATGTTTGGGTCACCTGTTGCTTATGGTGTATTCTTGTTCTCCTTGTATTCTCGGTAATATTTTGTACTTTACTTTGTATTTTGAAAAATCTCTAATAAAAAATAATAAAAAAAAAACAAAAAACACAGTGCTCAGTACTCTGTTTGCTGTCGCTCTGCTCGCTGGAGCCAGTGTGCGTTCTACAAACCAGAACCTGAAACTGACGTCACTACGTTACCAGAAATGACAGACGTAGTACGTAACCAACATGTGTTCTATATGATACTACATATTTTTGCAAAATAAAACCAAAGAAATTCCCAGCTTAATTTACCAACAAGCCTGATAACCAACTGAATTGTCCTGTCTAACAGCATGTGCCCCTGTGCCTTTAAGGAGGATTGGGCTACCTACAGGCTCATCTGCCCTCTGCCCATCCATGTGCTTCCACTGTGGAGGCTCTCAACATTTAGTGTTAGGACTACAGAAACTGTACTGGGGTGCCTTGACAGGGATCTTTAGTTTACACATGTATTTGCAAATGTGTGCAAACTAAACCCTTGTTTTTAACACATACTGTTAGACAGGACAATTCGGTTGGTTAGCTGGCTGGTCGATAAGATGAGCTGGGAATTTCTTTGTGTTTTTTTTCCATGCGTTGCCCTTCCATGTGCTCCTTGCTGCAAAGGCCAGTTATAGGTGAGGGCAGTGGCAAATTTGTTTGTACTACCTACTATTACGTAATCCTTAACTAACTAATGTAAAAATCTTTATAACATAAATAACATGTGCCTAATTGATAAGAAAATTTCTTTCTAAAATAAGGTGTAAAAAGCCCCATAGTCTAACATCTTATATCCGAATATAACTCCATCTAATATCAATCTAATCCAATATTACCCAGTCAATGATTATGCACAGAAATGAACCTAAAAGGGGGGATAAATACAAAAAAAAAAAAAGCTAACAAAATATAATTAAAGGGAGCATATGGTGATATACAACAGACACAAAGTTGTGTGACTCAGACTTTTTTGCCACAAATGGACATGCTGATAAAGAGGTTCGAAGAAAAAGGGCACAAGGAGGCGCATGCGCGGAGGACTCCAAGATGGCCGCTTAAGCCTGAAGCTCCGCATCACCCCGCCCGAACAGCACACAGAGCACCCGACTATGTCCAGCAGGACGGCACCTGACCACACCATCAGCTGAGGGAATCCCCCGGGAGCCGGTACATGTCCAGGGGCTCAGCCAGAAGAGACCTACGGCCACGATTTAGCTAGATCCTGGAGCTGCTCGTTTCCAAGTTGGTGGCCGCAGCACATTCCTGTGCTGACATGGAGGAGGAACTCACAGAGCGCTTGGCTCTGGACCTCCTGCAGACACCCCCGGGGAAAGCTGTGAGTACCCGCCATGCTGTGGCACCCTCCCTGGACTCCACAGAGTCACTCATAGGCTGTAAAATAGAGGAGTACATGCTCTCGCCCATGGGGCCTGATGAGGCCTACTTGGCTTCCCCACACCAGCTTATGCAGGGCAACTCAGACACCCACATAAACACTGCTGACCTGTTCAATAAACTGTCGGAATTACTCGATAGGGGACTGACCACCACTGCAGCTAAAATTACAGGGGACATTAAGGCTGATTTTCAGAATCTAGGTGACAAGATGGAAGCCATGGAACACAAGCTGGAAGCCACAGTTTCCAGGACCAATCAAAACTCTGATCACATACAAGTTCTACAGGAACAACTGGACAATGCCCTGTTCAAGATCGATGATCTCGAAAACAGATCAAGAAGGTATAATTTGAGGATGAGGGGACTCACAGCAGGAGTCCAAGACCTCATTAAGGGCCTTTTCCCTGACATTCAGTCACATAAACTGGAATTGGACAGAGCACACAGGGCTTTGGGCCCCCCGAGAAAAGAGAGAGCCCCTAAAGATATAGTGGTGAAGCCTCATTTCTACACGATAAAGGAGGAGATCATGAAAAGATCCCACACACAAACACCACTTCTATGCCAAAATCATCAAGTCCAAATCTTTGCGGACATCTCCCCATCAACCATCCAAAGACGACGGTCCCTAAAACCCCTGCTTGCGGGTTCTTTTACAGAAAGAAATCAAATACTGGTGTGCATTTCCCATTTGCTCTTAAGTTTACCTCCAAATCAAAGACGTATTCCTTATCCAGCCTCCAAGAAGGTGAGAAACTTCTACTGGGACTGAGATTGATCACATTGGGCCCCCCACAAACCCTGCCGAACCCCCACCCGGGAGCCACGAAACGTCAAACTTCATCCAGCCCCATCTCTCCAGTATGGAACAAATCCAACTTCAAGCGATCCAAGGAAGGCAGACCCCCCTGATATCAAATGTGGACACTCACCCTTTTCTGGTCCTAACCAGGTATTGGACAATGCTCCGTTCAACCATGAACCATATTTTCTTTCGCAATTTGTGCCTGTTTGAACAGTTTATAACAGTTCTTGATATTTTCAAAGCTACTATGGAACAAAGACTCCCAGTACAGATATCTAGACCCCAATAACGATTCCAAAGTCCCGGGACTAAATTACACCCGATGGGATCCAATTACGGGGGGCTCAACAGCACCCTTAAGCAACTAAAATTGGGATCTACCTCCAAACCCCCTCTGACCACCCTACCTCGCCCCCTCCCCTCACCAGCCTACCCAAAATATTCTGTTTCCGCAATCCCCCCCCTCCCCATCACCTCCTCCAATCTATTAATCGCGGGTCACGTATAGATTTATTATTACATTAGATGAATTGTAGTTGGATTTTACAGTTTCAATTTTCATAGATTTACAAGTTTTGGTTTGTCTCGACCGGGGTGATATGGTTATGCACCTCATCTACCCAATGGTTATGGTTTTCCCATGCTCATTTGGTGGGACTTTAGCCTCTCTAGTGGAGGCTGAATCCACTGTACATTGTGTGGACAGCGAGATAGTGTGCTTCTCCTGTCCATTGGAACTCCGAGAGGACCCCCCCTCCTCTCTTATCTCCTGGTTGGACAAAGGATTATACCGCATTGGACACTATCTGACTACCCTGGGCCCGCTCTCGCTCAGCTACTGTAAAAGCAAGCTGGAGATGCCGGATTCCGAACGGTATAGATACTTACAAATCTCCCATTTCCTGACCGCTCAATGGTGGAATAAGCCATCACCCCCAAAACTAACAGCCTATGAACAATGGTGCGGTCAGACCACAGAGCAGAGGGGGGGGGGGCATTTCAGTAATTTACCTGTCACTAGCCTCAGACAACTCTAAGCTCCCTTACATACTGACCTGGGAAAGAGAGACCCGGATCAGCTGGAGTGAGGACACCTGGCATAGTAACGTCTTTCGGTCTTACAAAAGCATGTGTAACACAGCCTTGGTAGAAGCAAATCTCAAAATAATAACCAGGTGGTACCTTGTTCCCGCAAGGCTGGCAATAATTTTCCCTTCCTCCTCGCCTCTATGCTTTAGAAGCTGCGATATCTCTGGTTCCATGTTGCCCATTTGGTGAGATTGCCCAAAAATCAGGGGATTCTGGAACAACATTTTCTACATGATATGCAAAGTAACGGGATGTCAAATCCCGAAAGATCCATCCATAGCTTTACTCAATGCCCGGATACCTGACGTTACCAAGGTAATCCAATCACTGATTTTCTTCATCTTACTGGGAACTAAATTGACCATAGCAAAAGCATGGAAACAACACAGTGTCTACTTCACCGCAGCCAAAATAAAAATTTCCTGGATAATGGCTCAAGAGAAAATGTTAAGCTCAATAAAAGACACTGTGGCAAAATTTTAGTCTGTTTGGGAACCATGGGCTACCTACGATGGCATTCCATGGTAATATAGACATGTCTTACTAAGATAGGTGTGATTCCTGAAGGCTGGCAAAAACTAAATTTCTGTACTCTTCTTTCCCCCTCTTCTTCTTCCCGACTTTCCTCCTCACTATTAGGGATGAGCTCGGTGTTCGAGTCGAACGCATGTTCAACTCGAACATCGCCTGTTCGCCTGTTCGGCGAAACCAGAACTTTGTGGGCCGTTCGCGCCAAATTCGTGGCACTGTGATTGGATAAGCATGCACTGTGACCCCGCATGCTTGGCCAATCACAGCGCTGGCAGCGAGGAAAGCCATAATTGGCCACAGGCAGGATGCCTGTGGCCAATTATAGCTCAGAGGGTTTAGTACACGCCCCACACTATATAAGCCCGCCAGCGCGGCGGCCTTGTGTAGTGTGTTCCGGCGTGCAGGGAAAGAGCTAGATAGGCAGGGACAGTGTGTTCTACAGTGTGTTCTTTTCTCAGGCATCTGCAGGAGTTAGTGGGTGTTGTGTGCCTCCAGCACAGTATACACCTGTATCTACCCTTTATTGCTGTTCTCTAAGCTAGATAGGCAGGGACAGTGTGTTCTTTTCTCAGGAATCTGCAGGAGTTAGTGGGTGTTGTGTGCCTCCAGCACAGTATACACCTGTATCCACCCTTTATTGCTGTTCTCTAAGCTAGATAGGCAGGGAGAGTGTGTTCTTTTCTCAGACATCTGCAGGAGTTAGTGGGTGTTGTGTGCCCCAGCACAGTATACACTTGTATATACCCGTTATTGCTGTTCTCTAATACAGGCATCTGCAGGAGTTAGTGGGTGTTGTGTGCCCCAGCACAGTATACACCTGTATCTACACTTTATTGCTGTTCTCTAATACAGGCATCTGCAGGAGTTAGTGGGTGTTGTGTGCCCCAGCACAGTATACACCTGTATCTACACTTTATTGCTGTTCTTTAATACAGGCATCTGCAGGAGTTAGTGGGTGTTGTGTGCCCCAGCACAGTATACACTTGTATATACCCGTTATTGCTGTTCTCTAATACAGGCATCTGCAGGAGTTAGTGGGTGTTGTGTGCCCCAGCACAGTATACACCTGTATCTACACTTTTTTGCTGTTCTCTAATACAGGCATCTGCAGGAGTTAGTGGGTGTTGTGTGCCCCAGCACAGTATACACCTATATCTACACTTTTTTGCTGTTCTCTAATACAGGCATCTGCAGGAGTTAGTGGGTGTTGTGTGCCCCAGCACAGTATACACCTGTATCTACACTTTTTTGCTGTTCTCTAATATAGGCATCTGCAGGAGTTAGTGGGTGTTGTGTGCCCCAGCACAGTATACACCTATATCTACACTTTTTTGCTGTTCTCTAATACAGGCATCTGCAGGAGTTAGTGGGTGTTGTGTGCCCCAGCACAGTATACACCTGTATCTACACTTTATTGCTGTTCTCTAATACAGGCATCTGCAGGAGTTAGTGGGTGTTGTGTGCCCCAGCACAGTATACACCTGTATATACTCGTTATTGCTGTTCTCTAATACAGGCATCTGCAGGAGTTAGTGGGTGTTGTGTGCCCCAGCACAGTATACACCTGTATCTACACTTTATTGCTGTTCTCAAATACAGGAATCTGCAGGAGTTAGTGGGTGTTGTGTGCCCCAGCACAGTATACACCTGTATCTACACTTTATTGCAGTTCTCTAATAAAAGCATCTGCAGGAGTTAGTGGGTGTTGTGTGCCTACAGCACAGCACAGTATACACCTGTATCTACCCTTTTTTGCTGGTGTTCTCTAATAAAGGCATCTGCAGGAGATAGTGGGTGTTGTGTGCCTCCAGCACAGCACAGTATACACCTGTATCTACCCTTTATTGCTGGTGTTCTCAAATACAGGCATCTGCAGGAGTTAGTGGGTGTTGTGTGCCCCCAGCACAATATACACTACCCAATTGCTGGTTTTCCCATCTCCATGCAGGCCATTACTATGTCTGGAAGGCCAACAAGGAGAGGCAGACAGTCACAAGCAAATAAAAGAGGGCAAGCAGGCTCTGTGTCTAGAGACAACAGTGCTGGTCGTGGACGCGGTGCATCGTCATCAGCACGTGGCCATGGGACACGCTTGTCCCTATTTTCGGCAGCTGAACGTGTTGAGCCGCATCATGCCGAAGACTTGGTACAGTGGATGACCAAGCCCTCCTCATCCTCCTCATCCTCTCTCACCCAGGCTCAGGGTACTGGCAAAGCAGCTGCCAAAGCGTCCTCTTCCCTCGTATCAATGTCATCATCAGTCACTCCTTCCCTAGACCCACCATGTCCTCCTGAGGAGTCCCCCGAACTGTTTGAGCACAGTGTTGGGTACATGCTCCAGGAGGATGCCCAGCGTTTTGAAGGGTCTGATGATGATACCCAGCTAGAGGAAGTCAGTAGCGTGAGCGCAGAGAGAGAGGATGCTCAAGAAGGACAGCAATCTGGCAGTCATGTTCCAGCTGCTGCAGCATACTGCCAGATTGGCTCCAGTGATGAGGAGGGAGGGGATGATGAGGTCACTGACTCCACGTGGGTGCCTGATAGGAGAGAGGAGGAGGAGAGAGGAGGAGGCACATCTCCAACGAGGCAGGATGCCCTCCGGGGGCCAGCGTAAGGGCAGCACACCGACTGAATCACACCGCAGAGCTCTGCCTGTGCATGGCGCTGCCTCTGCCCGTTATTCCAAAAGTTCTTTGGTGTGGGCCTTTTTTGAGTCGAGTGCATCAGATCGCACCACTGCTATTTGCAACATATGTCTCAAGCGTATCTCGCGTGGCCAAAACATCAGCCGCTTGGGAACCACATGCTTGACCAGACATATGTTGACCTGCCATGCAGCTCGTTGGCAAGCGTACCTTAAAGACCCACACCAAAGAACAAAGCGGACCTCTCCTTGCTCCTCATCAGCTGGGATCTCCAACCCCACTATACCTTCAGTCCTCTCTGAAACCTGCACTGAGAGGAATGAAGGTGTAGAATTAGGTGTGTCACAGCCAAGTACTTGCGGGCACTCTGCTAGCAGTACACCGACGTTCGATTGTAGCAGGCAAATTTCCCTGCCCCAGCTGCTGGACCGTTGAAAGAAGTTCACTCCCAGCCATCCACATGCCCAGCGGTTGAATGCTAGCTTGGCTAAATTGCTAGCACTTCAACTGCTTGCTGCCTTTTCAGTTGGTAGACTCGGCCCCCTTCCGTGAGTTTGGGCAATGTGCGGTTCCTCAGTGGCAGGTTCCCAAACGCCACTTTTTCTCACGTAAGACGATTCCGGCTCTCTACCGGCATGTGGAAGGCAATGTCCATGCTTCGCTGGACAGGGCGGTCAGTGGTAAGGTGCATATTACCGCTGACTCATGATCCAGCAGACATGGACAGGGACGTTACCTTTCTTTCAAGGCCCATTGGGTCACTCTTTTGGCAGCTGGGAAGGATGCAGGACAAGGTGCAGTAGTGTTGGAGGTTGTTCCGCCGCCACGCCTCCAAAATGCTACTACTGGTTGTGACACACCTCTCTCCTCCACCCCCTCCTCTTCTTCTTCCTCCATGGCCTCTTCCTGTGCTTTGTCCTCGGAACCAGCGGTGCTCCGTAGGCGTTCAAGGGGCTACGCAAGTACGCAGGCAAAAAGATGCCATGCCGTGCTTGCGCTGGTGTGTTTGGGGGACAGGAACCACACTGGGGCAGAGGTTCTGTCAGATCTGCAGGGGCAGGCCAAGAGGTGGTTGACACCACGCCAGCTTAAGCCAGGAATGATGGTTTGTGACAATGGCACCAGCCTCCTCTCCGCCCTCCGACAGGGACAACTGACCCATGTGCCCTGTGTGGCTCACGTCCTTAACCTGGTGGTGCAGCGGTTCTTGGGCAGGTACCCGGGATTACAGGATGTCCTGAGGCAGGCCAGGAAAGGCTGTGTGCATTTCCGCAGATCATATAATGCCAGTGCTCGGATGGCTGAGCTGCAAAAGGAGTTGAACCTGCCCAAGAACCGCCTTATATGTGACATGCCCACCAGGTGGAACTCAACGTTGGCCATGCTGCAGCGGCTGCACATGCAGCAGAGGGCCATCAATGAGTACCTGTGCGACTACGGCACCAGGACAGGGTCAGTGGAGCTCAGGTTTTTTTCACCACGCCAGTGGGGCATGATCAGGGATGCATGCACTGTCCTGGCAACATTTGAGGAGGCCACGAGGATGGTGAGCAGTGACAGTGCATGCATCAGTGACACTGTACCTCTTGCCCACCTGTTGGAGCATACGCTGCGTGGAATAATGGACAGGGCACTTGAGGCAGAACAGAGGTAGGAAGAGGAGGACTTCCTTGCCTATCAAGGCCCCCTTTACTCAGACAGTGTTCCTTCTGTCCCACCCATCACACAGGAAGAGGACGAGGAGGAGGAGGAGCAGGAGGAGGATTGTGTCAGCATGGAGGTGGAGCATGGCACTCAGCATCAACAGCAGCAGTCTTTTAGGGATGATTTACAGTCCCAAAAAACCCGTGGACTTGTACGTGGCTGGGAGGAGGTGGCTGCGGATCATGTCATCCTTAGTGACCCAGAGGACTCCGGACCGAATGCCTCAGCTAACCTACGCTGCATGGCCTCCCTGATCCTGCAAAGTTTGCGGAAGGATCCTCGTATTCTTCGGATCAAGGAGAGGGACCATTACTGGCTGGCCACTCTCCTTGATCCACGGTACAAGGGTAAGGTTTTGGACCTTATCTTGCCGTCGCAGAGGGAGCAGAGGATGAGGCATCTCCGGGAGGCCTTGCAGAAAGGTCTGTGCAACGCGTTCCCAGAGACTGGGAGGTTACATACTCCTGGTCTTGGACAACGAGTTGCTGAGGCTTCGGTCAGTAGCAGAAGGAGCGGTGGAGAAGGTGGCCGATGCGTTCAGACAATTTTTTAGTCCGCAGCCCCAAGGTATGATCGGTTCCAGCAACCATCGCCAGCGTCTGATATACATGGTGCAGGAATACCTAGGGGCAAGGTCAGACTTGGACACCTTTCCCACCGAAAATCCTCTGGCTTACTGGGTCTTGAGGATGGATCACTGGCCAGAGCTTGCACAGTATGCAATTGAGCTACTGGCCTGTCCTGCATCCAGCGTTCTTTCGGAACGCACATTCAGTGCTGCTGGAGGCTTTGTCATGGATCACAGGGTGCGCCTGTCCACCGACTCGGTTGATCGACTGACCTTCATAAAGATGAACCAGTCTTGGATCACCACCAGCTACCAAGCACCTGAAGCTGATGTATCAGAATAATTTATTTTGAAATGTCACATCCCTTCAAGACTGCCTATGCTGATGCTGAGTGACTGTCCTGTTATGCTGACTGACTATCCTCTTCCTCCTCAATGATCCGATTCCTGATGATAGCTTGGAAGAACATTTTTGTTTCTGGGTGCCCAATTTTTCAGCCCCTGTTTAACAGGGGCATAATATTAAAAAAAATTATGCAATGCTTTGCAGCAGGGCTCATTCCTGCAATCCAACTAGAGTATCTGGGAGAGGTTGCAGTGTCGTGGCACCAGCACCAGTGCCTAAGGCCCAATTTTTCAGCCCCTGTTTAACAGGGGCGTGCAATTACAATTTTTTTTGCAATACTTTGCAACAGGGCTCATTGCTGTGCTCCAAGTACAGTATCTGTGAGGGGCTGCAGTGTTGTGACACCAGTGCCTAAGGCCCAATTTTTCAGCCCCTGTTTAACAGGGGCGTGTAATTAAAATGTTTTATGCAATACTTTGCAACAGGGCTCATTGCTGTGCTCCAAGTACAGTATCTGTGAGGGGCTGCAGTGTTGTGGCACCAGTGCCTAAGGCCCAATTTTTCAGCCCCTGTTTAACAGGGGCGTGTAATTAAAATTTTTGATGCAATACTTTGCAACAGGGCTCATTGCTGTGCTCCAAGTACAGTATCTGTGAGGGGTTGCAGTGTTGTGGCACCAGTGCCTAAGGCCCAATTTTTCTGCCCCTCTTCAACAGGGGCATGCAATTACAATTCTTGATCTAATAATTTACAGTAGGGCCCATTCATGCGCCCACCAAGAGTAACTGTGAGGGCTGACAGTGTTGTAGCACCAGCACCACCACCACCACCAAAGGCCCAATTTTTCCTACCACTGTTCAACAATGGTATGTAATTACAATTCCTGATATAATAGTTCACAGCAGGGCGTTCCAGCGCCCACCAAGAGTAACTGTGAGGGCTCACAGTGTTGTGGCAACACCAACATCTAAGGGGCAAATTTCAGCAGAGTATATACGGAAGGCCCCTACTTTCAAACATCCAACTTACAAATGACTCCTACTTGCAAACGGAAGGAGACAACAGGAAGTGAGAGGAAATCTACCCCTAGGAAAGGAAATTCTCTCCTGTAAGAGTTAATATGGGAAAAATGTGTCTCCTCTCTACTGATGCTTTATCACCAATCCTTGTTTCAATAAAAACCCCACTTTTCCAAAAACATTTGTCATTGGGATGGAAAGTGAGGTGAAATGTTCTGAACAGGGGCACAGACAGCAAAACAAATGTCACAGGGGTGATAACCCTTCCCTATGTTTTCCAAAAAGCTTAAAAATATATTTTTGGGCTGGAGCTACACTTAAACAATGTACCTGTTCAAAATTACAAACAGATTCTACTTAAGAACAAACCTACAGTCCCTGTCTTGTTTGCACCACCTGTATACTGCTGTTCAGAGTATATAGGGCCTTTTTTTATTTTGGGTGCGGGGTTCCCCTTAATATCCATACAAGACCCAAAGGGGCTGGTAATTGGGCTGGGGTAGGGGGGGGGGGGTGATGGGGTAGCCATGCCATTTTTCTCAAAGATTTTCATCCATATTGCCAGGACAAGACATGACATTAAAGCCGCAAGCAGTTTTAAATTTCTTTTTTTCCTTTAGAAATGTCATTTTGTGCAGGGACAGTTCTAAACACGGGATACACATGCCACTTCACAGGCATACTTTAGACACCCCCCAGGTACGATATTTAAAGGAATATTTCACTTTTATTTTTTCACTTTATGCATCATTAAAATGACTGCTCCCGAAAAAACGGCCGTTTTTAAAACTTATTTTTGCATTGATACATGTCCCCTGGGGCAGAACCCGGGTCCCCAAACCCTTTTTAGGACAATAACATGCATATTAGCCATTATAATTAGCACTTTAGATTTTGAACGTTCTCGTCCATTGTATTTAATAGGGTTCTAACGTTCGCGCAAACTTTCGTTCCGTTCGCAGGTTCTGGTGCGAACCGAACCGGGGGGGGGGGGGTGTTCAGCTCATCCCTACTCACTATTCATCTAACCTCGCACTATCTACTAGTGCTCACAGTTCTGGGTTCTCTACAATGAGTCCAGGGACCTTATACCCAGAGGTCTCTTAACTAATAATCTGGTAATTTTAAAGGTTATGTTCGTTATCAATATACTGATTAGCCGGATGGCGTTTGGCCTGTTTTATGTGTAAACCACCTCTCATGTTTGTGGCCATCGGAAGAATTAAGTAAATAATATGCATTTTCATCTCATGCCATGTACACATGATTGGTTTTACTGATGAAAACAGTCCGATGGACTTTTTTCATCGGACAAACCGATCGTGTATGGGCCCCATCGGTTTTAAATTTATCCGATGGAAAAAAAAAACGATAGCAAATTCCGATCGTCTGTGTGGAATTCCATCGGAGAAAAAACCCACGCATGCTCAGAATCAAGTCGACGCATGCTCAGAAGCATTGATCTTAATTTTTCTCGGCTCGTCTGAGTGTTTTACATCACGGCGTTTGGGACGGTCGGTTTTTTGACTGATGGTGTGTAGGCAAGACTGATGGAAGTCAAGTTCATCGGATTTCCGATGGAAAAATCCATCGGATTAGAATCCATAGGAAATCTGATTGTGTGTACAGGGCTTTACTTGCCTAGTATTATTCAGGAATTATTCATTTAGTCTTGGATATATTGGTATAACATTGACCAATGCAATTTTTGTATGTTTATATTGAAAATAAAACATATTGAAAAAAAAAGAAAAGAAAAAGGGCACAAAAGAGCAGAGTTAGAAAGAACTAGGCACCTATTGAAATGGATGAATAGACAAGAAATATTACAAAAGAAGCAAAGACTTAAACATGATTTTGATGTAGCCTTTATTACTAGATACAGTGTTTAATATAGGGAAATAGAGAAAGGTATGAAGAAAAACTGACCTATTCTACTTAAAGATCATTCTTTACAAAAAATTATCCCCAAAAAAACAAAATTCATTTACAAGAGAACTCCAGGACCTATGATAGCCCAGAATGTGGTAGATCCCCCTAAAAAACTGTTAAGTTTTTAGATGGGAAGGGATTTTATAGATGCAAGAGGTGTAGGGCTTGTAAAACCACACAGGATAAAAAAAAAGAAAGAATTAGTACATGCGATAGTCGATATGTAACTTATCTTCTTGCCTGTCCCTGTGGACTAAAATACACAGGCTGCACTATCAGGAAGTTGTCTAAGCGGATTCATGAACATATTACCAACATCAAAAACGGGTTTAAGAAACAAAGCATTTTAAACCACTTTAGGTTGGTGCACAACAAAGACCTCACTTTACTATCATTTTATGGGACAGAGAAGGTAACTAAACATTGGAGGGGAAGAGACCTACTTTACCACTTGCCGACCAGCGCACGACGATATACGTCGACACAATGGCACGGCTAGGCAAATGGGCGTACAGGTATGTCCCCTTTAAGAAGCTGCATTGTGGGTGCGCGCGCGCCCGCCGCGAGCTCCGTGAGTCTGACCATGGGCCCCGCGGACTGGATGTCCACGGGGATACCCGCGATCGTCTCACGGAGAGGAAGAACCGGGAAATGCTGATGTAAACAAGTATTTCCCCAGTCTTCCTAGTGACAGAACACTGATCACAGCTCCCTGTAATGGGGAGCAGTGATCGGTGTCGTGTCACACATAGCCCATCCCCCCTACAGTTAGAACACATCCCAAGGACATACTTAACCCCTTCAGCGCCCCATACTGGTTAACTCCTTCAATATGTAGAAGAATACGTATCGGCCTAAGCTGAGGAAAAAATGTATTTTTTTATATATTTTTTGGGGATATTTATTATAGCAAAAAGTAAAAAATGCTCTATTTTTGTTTATAGCGCAAAAAATAAAAACCGCAGAGGTGATCAAATACCCCCAAAAGAAAGCTCTATTTGTGGGAAAAAAAGGATGTCAATTTTGTTTGGGAGCCGACCGCGCAATTGTCAGTTAAAGCAACGCAGTGCCAAATCGCAAAAAGTGGCCTGGTCTTTGGCCAGCCAAATGGTCCAGGGCTTAAGTGGTTAAAGAGATATCAAAACGTATAATAAAGTCGATATCCAAGCTAAATACTTTAGCTCCAAACCGATTTAACATAGAAATGTATTTAAACTATATTTTTTACAAATTTTTACTTACAAAAGTAATATGCATAGTCTGACCTGAGTCATCACACAAGGGTACAACTTCGTGCCTGTTTTATATCACCATATCTTCCCTTTAATTTAGATTTTTTTGGATTTTTAGTTTTTAGTATTTATCCTTCTTTTTAGTTTCAATTATGTGCATAATCATTGACTGGGTAATATATTAGATTGGCACTAGATGGAGCCATATTGGGATATAATATGCTAAAATATGGGGCTTTTTACACATTATTCACTTCAGCGCTGGAAAATATTACCCCCTTCACGGACCAGGCCATTTTGTTTCTATTTGGCATCACGCTTCTTTAACTGGTGATTGCGTAGTCATGCAAAGCTGTACTAAAATGAAATTTATATCATTTTTTTCACACAAGCAGAGCTTTCTTTTGGTGGTAGTTGATCACCACTGGGTTTTTTATTTTTTACAATATAAACAAAAAAACACTGAAAATTTAGAAAAATTACCCAATATTTTTTACTTTCTGCTTTATAGCCAATAAAAAAACAAAAAAACATAACAAATTTCTTCATAAATGTTGGCCAAAATGTATTGTATTCTGCTACATGTTTTTGATAAAAAATCCCAATAAGCATATGTAGTGGGCATGCACTTTCCCTGTGTATTTAAAACTGGCAAAGACACCAGTAATGTGCAGTTCCCTGCAGCTCAGCAGGTGGCGCTGTCGCCTTGGGCTGGGGTTGAACCATTGCTGAGTGCGTACCCCTTTTTGTCCTCCCTCGGCAGTGGTATGGTGGGGCGGGGAACCCGCCGTGCCTGCTGGGAGAGGGTATAAAGGGCGCGGCCATCTTTGTCACGGTCGAGTCCCAGGCACCTTCAGCCTGAGGGCGGTGGTTCGTGTCGGTCCTCTAGGCGGCCCAGGCCTGGAGGACGTTCGGAGGTTGTGTTCCATCCCAGGCACCTTTGGCCTGGGGTGAGGTACTCGGATGGAGGTCTGGAGCTCAGTGCCCACCACTGAGTTCCGCGAGGGAAGGAGATCCTAGGGGACCCCAGGAGTGGGTACCCGAATCCAGAGGCGTAATGGACCGGGAGGGGGTACTTGCTTGAAGACCTGGTGCAGCATATCGCCAGTGACGGGTGAGCCTCCACCGGAGACCGCCTGGAAGGATATTCCCCCTCGATTGGAGACCGCAACCCACTTTCAGGAAGGAAAGTGGAGAGTTCATTGTGTCTGGGCCTACTCGTATCCACACCCCTCTGTCTGTTCTACTCGTTGAGGGAGTCCAACTGTTTGTGCATTACTCTGTTATCAGAAGAATAAAGGAGTGTTGGACTTTATTGGTGTGGGGCTCATTTTCTGGCAGACATTGTTCAAGAAAACCACCAGGAGGAGGCTCCAGATGCAGAACACCGACCCGAAGGTAAAAGAGGATTGTCTCTCACTGCCCATACATCTGCAGGGGAACTTGGCGTGGTGACCTCGCAATCTCTCCTCAGAGGTACCCCTAGACAAGAGCAAGAACAGTTGAGAGGAGAGAGAGGGGGCCGCTACACGTGGGGGCCGCTACACGTGGGGGCTCGGGTCCGGGATGGTGTTCGTGCTACTACGGAGTTTGAACGTGTCTGCCCGGAGGAGTTCCGAGTAGGTCGGCCATATTATTGGCCAAAGTGCATCCCTGCTCGAAGTCGCGGACATGACCCAGTGAAGGGAAAGGCCCACGCAGAAGAGCGAGAAGAGGGGGGAGCTCAGCTGTGTGAGGGACTACACGTGGGGGCTTCTATTTGCACTGCGCCATCAGGCACACCCTCCCTGCTTAGTTTGTGGGCGTGACTCAGGAAAGAAGAGAAGAAAAGCCCGCGAACTAGAGTGCAGAGGGGAGGAGTCCAATACGTGTGAAGGACTACACGTGAGACATTGGCGCAAAACTTGCAGTGTGTAATGGACCAGCAGCAAGTCACCATGTTCGGACATACAGCGTGGGTTCCACTTCACCCTTCCACCACGTCTTTGACTGCTGCTGCTCCAGTGACCGATAAAGGGATTCGGCTAAAGCCAAGGGGACAATTCGCCCTGTATTCATGCATGGACGTTGAGGCCCTGGGTGTGATTTGTCCCGGCTGCTCGGGACTGGTGTGTCATCTGAAGCCATTCGGGCGATGCAAGGCCTGTGGGGAGTTCTTATTCGAGGTGGATTCCGTCATCGAGAAGCCAAGGACCATCTACCCCGGCTGTGCTGCAGGCAACACCACTCAGAGAGGAGGAATCACTGCTTTGACAGCCATCCCTGTGCGCACTGCAGCGACCGCGGAGGAGGTCGCGAGTACTCAATGGGAGAGATCCGAGGATGCAGACTCGATCACCACTGACTCACAGCGTCCACCACCGAAGAGAAAGACCGGCATGGTAGCCCCGACCAGCGGTTGTGGTGGACCATCCTGCCCGCTTACGCCCGGCCCGGATGGTACCGTTGAGAAAAGTTCTGGACATTCCTTCTCAAGTAAAGGCCAAGGTAAGCTGGGCGGAGAGACTTGGTGTGTGGGCGGAGGTGGAAATTCAGTCTCCACTACAGGCTACCTGCCCGCAGAGGAGTGTGACACCTCCGACCTGGAGTCGCTCTCCGATCTGGGAGACGATGTCGCCATAAACGAACTCTTTGCGCAGAAGGGGTGGAATAAGGTACCTCTCGCCTCGTCACGCAGAACCAGGGACACACCCATGTCTACAGGGGATAGTACACCCCGGGTGGAGGCACCAGCGCCTGAGGAGGGGTCCCGTCCCCAGCCTGCCCTTACATCCCCGGTACCACCTACACCCAGTACCGGGGAAAAGAGACTGTTGTTGCAGGCACCTATGCCCAGACCAGATGTAATCAAGGTCCCTCGCCACCCGGACTCAATAGTTTTGCCTGGCGAAGGGGACAGAGCCACTATGCCTCCTCTGGCAAGACTACAACGCCTATTTGGCCAGAAGGTTGCTGCTGAGTATGGGTGGGAGTACCCATACTTGTCCAAGGAGTTATTGTATGAAGTGGAAGTTTGCCGGGAGCGCTGGTACAATGACTTTGTGTGGACCCACCTTCAGGTTCCACACGCCCGCAGGTACCTTGCGTGTTCCCCCAAGGCCTCTCAGCGCTTTAAAGACTGCAAAGCGGAATGGATGCTGGGACTACATATCCACGTGGACAAGGTGCTGATCCGACGCAAGGAAGGGGAAGATGTTGAGTACCATCTGGAGACCATGGATCAGCACTTGAAGCCACTTGTCCTGCCGCACCCTCGGTTCTATCTATAGGAGAAGAGAGACTCAGTTTTTGTTCTTTGCATTGCTGAACTTTCCGGGATCGTTGTTCTTGTTACCCAGAGGAGTTGAAGGATTGTTCCTGTTTTGTTCTTCAATTTTCTAGCAAGTAATCATGGACTCTGGGGTAGATAGGGCCCAAAGAAGAAGGAAAGTTCCATGAGTGCAGTTACCGCAATGCTGTCACCAGGTGGCAATGTTGCGCATCAATATCACTGTTCACACACACACTTAAAGAAGGAAAGGATTTCTCTGCGGAGACGTTTTTTAATTCTCACACGAATACATGTGTCAGGGTTTATGTGTGTTAACTTTTCTTTTTCCCTCTGCAGGAGAGCATCCCATCAAGACCACTGAGAATGGGGTGGGTGTTAGTCAGGATGGGTGGGAAAAAGTGTAATGTGAAAATGTGATTTTCAGTGTTATGGTTAAGTGTTGTTGTTTCCCTTCCCTTCCCTTTCATGTAAGGCTCAGACACGATTGTTCCAGTTAGTAAGTTTCCAAAAGTTTTTATTTTTGTACAATTTATAGTTGGTTTCTGGACTGGGCTATGTCAGCCGTTGAGGGAATAGTTTATTCCAGACACTGGGGACCAGTGTCAAACCACCAGGGGGAGAGTGTAGCGGGCATGCACTTTCCCAGTGTATTTAAAACTGGCAAAGACACCAGTAATGTGCAGTTCCCTGCAGCTCAGCGGGTGGCGCTGTCGCCTTGGGCTGGGGTTGAACCATTGCTGAGTGCCGTACCCCTTTTTGTCCTCCCTCGGCAGTGGTATGGTGGGGCGGGGAACCCTCCATGCCTGCTGGGAGAGGGTATAAAGGGCGCGGCCATCTTTGTCACGGTCGAGTCCCAGGCACCTTCAGCCTGAGGGCGTGGTTTGTGTCGGTCCTCTAGGCGGCCCAGGCCTGGAGGACGTTCGGAGGTTGTGTTCCATCCCAGGCACCTTTGGACCGGGAGGGGGTACTTGCTTGAAGACCTGGTGCAGCATATCGCCAGTGACGGGTGAGCCTCCACCGGAGACCGCCTGGAAGGATATTCCCCCTCGATTGGAGACCGCAACCCACTTTCAGGAAGGAAAGTGGAGAGTTCATTGTGTCTGGGCCTACTCGTATCCACACCCCTCTGTCTGTTCTACTCGTTGAGGGAGTCCAACTGTTTGTGCATTACTCTGTTATCGGAAGAATAAAGGAGTGTTGGACTTTATTGGTGTGGGGCTCATTTTCTGGCAGACATTGTTCAAGAAAACCACCAGGAGGAGGCTCCAGATGCAGAACACTGACCCGAAGGTAAAAGAGGATTGTCTCTCACTGCACATACATCTGCAGGGGAACTTGGCGTGGTGACCTCACACTCTCTCCTCAGAGGTACCCCTAGACAAGTGCAAGAACAGTTGAGAGGAGAGAGAGGGGGCCGCTACACATATATTTATTAGTTTGCGTGAAAGTTATATGCCTACAAACTCTGGCATATACAGGTACTCTTCACTTAATGACCAGGTTCCGTTCCAACGACTAGGTCGCTAAACGAGGAGCCACAAGTCATCAATATTTTAAGCATTCTTAAAGTGGTTGTAAACCCTTACAACACACTTTCACCTACAGGTAAGCCTAGATTAAGGCTTACCTGTAGGTGCTGTAATTAACTCCTAGACCTACACGGTTTAGGAGATAATTACAATTCCCCATACGAGAGTTTCTTCTGTGCATTCGCCGATGTGAGTAAGTGAGTAAGTCACGTGACATGTGACATAACGCATAGGGAGGAGCCGAGTGATGATACCAAAGGTGTGTGTATACACCAGACGCGGAGCGAGGAGTTTCTTCCGTGTGTCCTAACTGAGTGTCTTTATGCGCAGTGATCTTACGGCTAAATGTGAGTGAGCTTATTAGCATTGTAGAAGGTCTCCATTTTACTCTGGTTACAACATTGCGCAATGATCTGTATTTTTTCCTCTTATATGGATGGATACTATACATAATCACCATCCCAACACTGAATGAGTGAAGTAACCCACAGTTGAAAACTGCTTGTTATACTGATTGTGCTTAGGACTCAAGTAATACAGACAATCAGTAAGCCCTAAGGACAAGGTGATCCACCCTTATGTTCTTAGTGACTCTTCATCTCAGCACCTTATTCTCAAGAGCACTTGTTTATGCACTATTGCACTTTATCACCATTTACATATGATTAGTTGTTTTTGCACATGGTTTTAGCATGGAGCACCTAATTAGTCATTTATGTGTTATATCATTATCCACATCTATTGTGCAATATTAGAAGGTTGTTATAAGCGCATCATTATTTATCATTTATCACTGTTTTTGGTTATCAGAGTACCACTGAATGATTGCAGCTGATATCATTTGTTTATCTTTTAATATCAATTGAGTTTTTATATTCATATTAGCGCTTGAGTATTCACTATTTAAATATATACACTGTCACTGTACCAATGACACTGGCTGTGAAAAGGTTAACATCTAGGGCTATCAAGGGGTTAAATATGTGCCTAACTGTGTGTAATGTGTGTAGAGTATGCTGCTTTTACTAGTTGATCTCCGAGTTTCTCATTCCTGCTTTGCAGGGATGAGAAATAGAGATTGTTCCCTGTGCACAGAGCTCTGTGTTGAATGTCAGCACAAAGCTCAGGGCTGTGAATTTACTGATCAGCAGGTCCTGGCCTTGAATCACTGACCAGGACTTGCTGACAGGCTCCCGCTATGTATAATCACAGCAGGTGTCGGAGGGGGCGGGCACTAAGTAGTTATTTTAGAGATCTTTTCTTATCTGGAAATTAAGCATATAAAGTATCTCACAAAAGTGAGTACACCCTTCACATTTTTGTAAATATTTTATTATATCTTTTCATGTGACAACAAGAAATTACACTTTGCGACAATGTAAAGTAGTGAGTGCACAGTTTTTTTGACAGTGTATGTTAGTGTTACAAGGTCTCATGTGTGAATGGGGAGAAGGTGTGTTAAATTTGGTGTTAATCGCTCTCACTCTCTCATACTGGTCACTGGAAGTTACACATGGCACCTCACGGCAAAGAACTCTCTGAAGATCTGAATAAAAAATTGTTGCTCCACATAAAGATGGTCTAGGCTATAAGAAGATTGCCAAGACCCTAAAACTGAGCTGCAGCACAGTGTCCAAGACCATACAGAGGTTTAACAGGACATCTTCCACTCAGAACAGGCCTTGCCATGGTCCACCAAAGAAGTTGAGTGTGCATGCATGCTTAGCGTCATATCCAGAGGTTGTCTTTGGGAAATAGACACATGAGTGCTGCCAGCATTGCTGCAGAGCTTGAAGGGATGGGGAGGGGGGGGGGGTCAGCCTGTCATTGCTCAGACCATATGCCACGTGCTGCATCAAATTGGTTTGCATGGCTGTCATCCCAGAAGGAAACCTCTTCTAAAGATGATGCACAAGAAAGCCCGCAAACAGTTTGCTGAAGACAAGCAGACTCAGGACTAGGGATGAGCTTCGAGTTTGAGTCGAACCCATGTTCGACTCGAACATCGTCTGTTCAGCCGTTCGCAGAATTTCGAACATTATGGGCCATTCGCGCCAAATTTGAGTGGCGCGTCACGGCCCATAATTCACTGGGGCATCGCAGTGCATTGCTGGCTGATGATTGGCCAAGCATGCACTATGACCTGCATGCTTTGGCCAATCACAGTGCGGAAAAAAAACGGAGAGCCATAATTGGCCAAAGCCAGGGTGGCTTTGGCCAATTATGTCTCAGGGGGTTTAGTACACGCCCCACACTATATAATGCCGCCTGCGTGGCGGCCTTGTGTAGTGTGTTGCCGCGGTGGTTAAAGACAGACAGAGAGAGAGAGACAGTGTCATTTAATTTGACTTAGAGCAGGCAGGCGAGTCAGTTAGCTTCAGTTACAGTGTGTAGAGGATATATATGCATCCTAGGTGTTGTATATATATTTATACACTGTATTCAGTTTAGTTGGATCCGTTCCTGTTATTCTCTTCATAATATACTGACAGGCAGGCAGGTGATTGTGCTAGCTGCAGTATTTTCACTTAGTGTACTGTGTCCTTTGCACAGTGTGCACCTAAAGCTTACCTGAATACAATTGCTGGTGTTCTCATACAAACACAGGCAGGGAGCTGCAGTATTTTGTTTTAGTGTCATTTGCACAGTGTGCACCTAAATCTTACCTGAATACAATTGCTGGTGTTCTCATACAAATACAGGCAGGGAGCTGCAGTATTTTGTTTTAGTGTCCTTTGCACAGTGTGCACCTAAAGATACCTGAATACAATTGCTGGTGTTCTCATACAAATACAGGCAGGGAGCTGCACTATTTTGTTTTAGTGTCCTTTGCACAGTGTGCACCTAAAGCTTACCTGAATACAATTGCTGGTGTTCTCATACAAATACAGGCACGGAGCTGCAGTTTTTTGTTTTAGTGTCCTTTGCACAGTGTGCACCTAAAGCTACCTGAATACAATTGCTGGTGTTCTCCTACAAATACAGGCAGGGAGCGGCACTATTTTGTTTTAGTGTCCTTTGCACAGTGTGCACCTAAAGCTTACCTGAATACAATTGCTGGTGTTCTCATACAAATACAGGAAGAGAGCTGCAGTATTTTAAGTGAGTGTACTGTGTCCTCTGCACAGTGTGCAACTAAAGCTAACTGAAGACAATTGCTGGTGTTCTCATACTAATAATACTACAGGCAGGCAGTTCATTCTGCTAGCTGCAGTATAATCAGTATATATATACATCACAGCTTTGTGCAGCTACATCTCCCTGCAGGCCATTAGTATGTCTGGAAGGACAACAAGGAGAGGCAGACAGTCACAAGCCAATAAAATAGGGAAAGCAGGCTTTGTGTCTAGAGGCAACAGTGCTGGTCGTGGACACGGTGCATTCTCATCAGCACGTGGCCGTGGGAAACGCTTGTCCTTTTTTTCGTCAGCTGGCCGCGTTGAGCCGCAACATGCCAAAGACTTGGTAGAGTGAATGACCAAGCCGTCCTCATCCTCCTCATCCTCTCTCACCCAGGCTCAGGGTACTTTGTCTGGCAAAGCAGCTGCCAAATCGGCCTCTTTCCTCGGCTCAATGGCATCAGTCACTCCTTCCCTAGCCCCACCATGTCCTCCTGAGGAGTCCCCCGAACTGTTTGACCACAGTGTTGGGTACATGCTCCAGGAGGATGCCCAGCGATTTTAAGGCTCCGATGATGGTACCCAGCTAGAGGAAGACAGTAACGTGAGCTCAGAGAGAGAGGGGGTGCCCAAGAAGGACAGCAATCTGGCAGTCATGTTCCCCCAGCTGCAGCGTACTGCCAGGTTTTCTACAGTGATGAGGATGGAGGGGATGATGAGGTCACCGACTCTACGTGGGTGCCTGATAGGAGAGAAAAGGAGGAGGAGGAGGAGGCACATCTCCAACGAGGCAGGATGCCCTCCAGGGGCCAGCTTTAGGGCAGCACACCGACAGCATCACACCGCAGAGCTCCGCATGGGCAGGCCGCTGCTGTCTCTGTGCAATATTCCAAAAGTTCTTTGGTGTGGGCCTTTTTTGAGACGAGTGCATCAGATCGCAGCGCTGCTATTTGCAACATATGTCTCAGGCGTATCTCGCGTGGCCAAAACATCACCCGCTTGGGCATCACATGCTTGATCAGACATATGTCGACCTGCCATGCAGTTCGTTGGCAAGCACACCTAAAAGACCCACACCAAAGAACAAATCGGACCTCTCCTTGCTCCTCATCAGCTGAGATCTCCAACCCCACTATACCTTAAGTTCTCTCTGAAACCTGCACTGAGAGGAATAAAGGTGTAGAATTAGGTGTGTCACAGCCAAGTACTTGCGGGCAATCTGCTATCGGTACACCAACGTCAGATTGTAACAGGCAAATTTCCCTGCCCCTGCTGCTGCACCGCCGAAAGGAGTTCACTCCCAGCCATCCACATGCCCAGTGGTTGAATTCTAGCTTGGCTAAATTGCTAGCACTTCCACTGCTGCCTTTTCAGTTGGTAGACTCTGCCCCCTTCCGTGAGTTTGTGGAATATGCGGCTCCTCAGTAGCAGGTTCCCAAGCGCCACTTTTTCTAACGGAAGATGATTCCGGCTCTCTACCGGCATGTGGAAGGCAATGTCTTGGCCTCGCTGGACAGGGCGGTCAGCGGTAAGGTGCATATTACCGCTGACTCATGGTCCAGCAGGCATGGACAGGGACGTTACCTATCTTTCACGGCGCATTGGGTGCAGTAGGGTTGGAGGTTGTTCCGCCATCACGCCTCCAAAATACTACTACTGGTGATTCTGACACACCTCTCTCCTCCAACCCCTCCTCTTCTTCTTCCTCCATGGCATCTTCCTGTGCTTTGTCATCGGAACCAGCGGTGCTCCGTAGGTGTTCAAGGGGCTATGCAAGTACGCAGGCAAAGAGATACCATGCGGTGCTTGAGCTGGTGTGCTTGGGGGACAATAGCCACACTGGGGCAGAGATTATGTCAGCTCTGCAGGGGTAGGCTCAGAGATGGTGGACGCCACACCAGCTTAAGCCAGGAATGGTGGTTTCTGACAATGGCACCAACCTCCTCTCCGCCCTCCACAGGGACACCTGACCCATGTGCCCTGTTTGGCTCACGTTCTTAACTTGGTGGTGCAGCGGTTCTTCGGCAGGTACCCGGGCTTACAGGATGTCCTGAGGCAGGCCAGGAAAGTCTGTATGCATTTCCGCCGGTCATATAATGACAGTGCTCGCCTGGCTGACCTGCAAAATTAATTTATCCTGCCAAAGAACCGCCTAATCTGTGACATGCCCACCAAGTGGAACTCAACGTTGGCCATGCTGCAGCGGCTGCACATGCAGCAGAGGGCCATAGATGAGTTTCTGTGCCAATATGGCACCAGGACAGGGTCAGGGAAGCTTGGGGTTTTTTTTTGCCACGCCAGTGGGTCATGAGCAGGGATGCATGCACTGTCCTGGCACCATTTGAGGAGGCCACGAGGATGGTGAGCAGTGACAGTGCATGCATCAATGACACTCTCCCTCTTGTCCACCTGTTGGAGCACACGCTGCGTGGAATAATGGACAGGGCAATTGAGCCAGGACAGAGCAAGGAAGAGGAGGACTTCCTTACCTCTCAAGGCCCCTTTATCCAGACAGTGTTCCTGCTGGCCCGCCTATCACACAGGAAGAGGAGGAGGAGGAGTGGGGGAGGAGGAGGAGGATTGTGTCAGCATGGAGGTGGAGCCTAGCACTCAGCATCAGCAGCAGTCTTCAAGGGATCAATTACAATCCCAAGACACCCATGGACTTGTTTGTGGCTGGGAGGAGGTGGCTGCGGATCATGTCGTCCTGAGTGACCCAGAGGTCTCCGGACCAAATGCCTCAGCAAACCTACACTGCATGGCCTCCCTGATCCTGCAAAGCCTGCGGAAGGCCTCGTATTCGTGCTATCAAGGAGAGGGATCATTACTGGCTGGCAACCCTCCTTGATCCACGTTTCAAGGGTAAGGTTGCCGACCTTATCTTGACATCGCAGATGGTGAAACATCTTCGGGAGGCCTTGCAGAAAGGTCTGTGCAATGCGTTCCCAGAGACTGGGAGGTTACAAATTCCTGGTCCTGGACAACGTGTTGCTGAGGCTTCGGTCAGTCAAAGAAGGAGTGGTGGAGAAGGAAGGTGGCCATCTGACCGATGCGTTCAGACAATTTTTTAGTCTGCAGCCCCAAGGTATGATCGGTTCCAGCAACCATCGCCAGCGTCTGGTTTACATGGTGCAGGAATACCTAGGGGCAAGATCAGACTTGGACACCTTTCCCACCGAAAATCCTCTGGATTACTGGGTCTTGAGGATGGATCACTGGCCAGAGCTTGCACAGTATGCAATTGAGCTACTGGCCTGTCCTGCATCCAACGTTCTTTCGGAACGCACATTCAGTGCTGCTGGAGGCTTTGTAACCGATCACAGGGTGCGCCTGCCCACCGACTCGGTCGATCGACTGACCTTCATAAAAATGAATCAGTCTTGGATCACCACCAGCTACCAAGCACCTGATGCTGATGTAACCGATTATTTTTTTTTTAAATGTCAGATCCCTTCAAGACTGCCTATGCTGATGCTGAGTGACTATCCTCTTCCTCCTCAATGATCATGCTGATAGCTTGTAAGAACATTTTTGGTTCTGGGCACTGCCACCAGTGGCTAAGGCCCAATTTTTCTGCCCCTGTTTAACAGGGGCATGTAAATACAATTTTTGATGCAGTACTTTGCAGCAGGGCTCATTCCTGCGCTCCACCTACAGTAACTGTGAGGGCTTACAGTGTTGTGGCAACACCACCACCAAAAGGCCCAATTTTTCTGCCCCTGTTCAACAGGGGCATGTAATTACAATTCTTGATCTAATATTTCACAGCAGGGCCCATTCCTGCGCCCACCAAGAGTAACTGTGAGGAATTACAGTGTTGTGGCACCAGCACCACCACCACCACCACCACCACCAAAGGCCCAATTTTTTCTACCACTGTTCAACAATGGCATGTAATTACAATTCTTCATATAATAGTTCACAGCAGGGCGCTCCAGCGCCCACCAAGAGTAACTGTGAGGGCTTACAGTGTTGTGGCAACACCAACACCTAAGGGCCAAATTTTTGCAGAGTATATACGGCAGGCCCCTACTTTCAAATATCCAACTTACAAACGACTCCTACTTGCAAACGGAAGGAGACAACAGGAAGTGAGGGGAAATCTACCCCAGGAAGGGAAATTCTCTCCTGTAAGAGTTAATATGGGAAAAGGTGTCTCCTCTCTACTGATGCTTTATCACCAATCCTTGTTTCACTAAAAACCCAAAATTTTCTAAAAACATTTGTCATTGGGACGGAAAGTGAGGTGAAATGTTCTGAACAGGTGCACAGACAGCAAAACCAATGTTACAGGGGTGATAACCCTTCCCTATGTTTTCCAAAAAGCTTAAAAATAGATTTTTTGGCTGGAGCTACACTTTAAAAATGTACCAGTTCAAAATTACAAACAGATTCTACCTAACAACAAACCTACAGTCCCTGTCTTGTTTTCACCACCTGTATACTGTTGTTCACGCCTTTCCTTTTTTAAATTTGGGTGCGGGATTCCCCTTAATATCCATACAAGACCCAAAGGGGCTGGTAATGGGCTGGGGGGGGAGGGGTACCCATGCCATTTTTCTCAATGATTTTCATGCATATTGCAGGGACCAGACATTACATTAAAGCCGCAAGCAGTTTTAAATGACTTTTTTTCCTTTAGAAATGTCATTTTGTGCAGGGACAGTTCTAAACATGGGAAACTTGTGCCACTTCACAGGCATACTTTAGACACCCCCCAGGTACAATATTTAACAACTTAACGACCGCTCACTGTATATGTACGTCGGCAGAATGGCACCGACAGGCACAATCACGTACAGTGTACGTGATTGCCTTTGTACAGTTGGGGGGTCCGATCGGACCCCCCTCCTATACAGTGAGCGGTAGGTATTCGTTGGGGAGCGATCCGACATGAGGGGACGGCCGTTCGATTCCGGCCACCCCCCCGCGATCGCTCCCGGCGAATGGAAATGCTTCCTCTGCTGTGTAATGTAAACACAGGCAGAGGAAGCAGGAGGAAGTGATGTCATCTCTCATGCGGCGCTCACATATACCGAGCGCCGTACAAGAGAAGACACACAGGTCAGTACACTAACACTACACTGACACCAGGACACATAGGCACACAAATTGCCCCCCCAGGCCCCCCCCAGATCACCCCCCAGCCCCCAGTCACAGTGTCACTGATTGCAGTGACCATTTATTTACTGATCACTGCAATCATTGACATTTGTGACTGTAAAAGTGTCACTACATTTAGTTTTAGGTCCAGTGTAGCCCCCTAACCCCCCCTAATAAAGGTTTAACCCCCTGATCACCCCCCAGATAACCCTTTCACCCCCTAGCACCGCTGTCGCTAAGCGATCATTTTTCTGATCGCTGTCTTAGCGTTGGTGAAGCAGATCGGTAGCCAGTAATTTTTTTTAGGATCGCCGCAGGTTTTTATAGTGTCAGGTACCCCCATAAATTATCTAATAAAGGTTTAACCCCCTTGATCGCCCCCAGGTAACCCTTTCACCCCCTATCACCACTGTCGCTAAGCGATCATTTTTCTGATCGCTGTCTTGGCGTCGGTGATTCCGATCGGTAGCCAGTAATTTTTTTTAGGTTCGCCGCAGGTTTTTATAGCGTCAGGTACCCCCATAAATTATCTAATAAAGGTTTAACCCCCTTGATCGCCCCCCAGGTAACCCTTTCACCCCCTATCACCACTGTCGCTAAGCGATCGTTTTTCTGATCGCTGTCTTAGTGTCGGTGATGCCGATCGGTAGCCAGTAATTTTTTTTAGGTTCGCCGCAGGTTTTTATAGCGTCAGGTACCCCCATATATTATCTAATAAAGGTTTAACCCCCTAATTGCCCCTAGTTAACCCTTTCACCAGAGATCACCATATAAGTGTTACGGGTGACGCTGGTTAGTTAGTTTGCTTTTTATAGTGTCAGGGCACCCGCTGTATATATAACCCAATAAAGGTTTAACCCCCCGATCGCCCGGCGGGTGATATCAATTAGGTTTTAGCGTCAGAGAGGGTCTGCGTCACACCCCAGGCAGCGTCAGGTTAGTGCCAGTAACGCCAACACCCACGCGTGAAGCATACACCCCCCTTAGTGGTATAGTATCTGAACAGATCAATATCTGATCTGATCAGATCTATACTAGCGTCCCCAGCAGTTTAGGGTTCCCAAAAACGCAGTGTTAGCGGGATCAGCCCAAATACCTGCTAGCACCTGCGTTTTGTCCCTCCGTCCAGCCCAGGCCACCCAAGTGCAGTATTGATCGATCACTGTCACTTGCAAAACACAACACACATAACTGCAGCGTTCGCAGAGACAGGCCTGATTCCTGCGACTCCAGTGCTGTAGGAGGTGATTTCACCACCACAGTTAAAAAAAAAAGCATATATGCCGAAGCATTGGGGCATCAGGGGCGGAGGAGTGGAGGAGTGATTTTGCTCCTAATGCCGCGTACATACGGTCAAAATTCCGACGGAGGCTTGCCCGTGGAAAAGTCCGACCATGTGTGTGCGGCATAACTTTTTTGCGGGAGGATGCCCCCATGCTGGTATGTTGCTGGACTTTGAATGTTTATACCAGAATGATGCCTGCGTGTTTAGGTATCATCTTGGTATCATTCTTTTCAGCCAGCGGCCGGCTTTCATGTAAAAGCAATCCTAGTGGCTAATTAGCCTCTGGACTGCTTTTACAAGCAGTGGGAGGGAATGTCCCCCCCCCGGATATTAAAAGCGCCATTGGGAAATTGGGAAAGCATTTTATCACACCGATCTTGGTGTGGTCAGATGCTTTGTGGGCAGAGGAAAGATCTAGGGTCTAGAAGACCCCAGTTTTTTCAAAAAAAGAGTACCTGTCACTACCTATTGCTATCATAGGGGATATTTACATTCCCTGAGATAACAATAAAAATGATAAAAAAAAAATATGGAAGGAACAATTTAAAAATAAAATAAAAAAAGCAAAATTAATAATAAAAAAAAAAAAAAAAAAAAAAAAAAAGCAACCCTGTCCTGCCCTGCTCTTGCCCAATGGCGAACGCAAGTGTCGGTCTGGCGTCATATGTAAACAGCAATTGCACCATGCATGTGAGGTATCACTGCAAAGGTCTGATCGAGGGCAGTAATTTTAGCAGTAGACCTCCTCTGTAAATCTAACGGGGTAACCTGTAAAGGCTTTTAAAAATGTATGTAGTTTGTCGCCAATGCGCGTTTGTGCGAAATTTTAAAGCATGTCGTGTTTGGTATCTATGTACTCGGCCTAAGATCATCCTTTTTATTTCACCAAACATTTGGGCAATATAGTGTGTTTTAGTGCATTAAAATAAAAAAAGTGTATTTTTTCCCCAAAAAATGCGTTTGAAAAATCGCTGCAACACCCACAATTTTAATCTGTAGGGCCTTTGCTTTAAAAATATATATAATGTTTGGGGGTTCAACATAATTTTCTTGCAAAAAAAAAATGTTTTCATGTAAACAAAAAGTGTCAAAAAGGGCTTTGTCTTCAAGTGGTTAGAAGAGTGGATGTAAGCTTCCTAATGTTGTGTATAAAATGCCAGAACAGTTCAAAACCCCCCCAAATGACCCCATTTTGGAAAGTAGACACCCCAAGCTATATACTGAGAGGCATGTCGAAGTCCATGGAATATTTTATATGTTGACACAAGTTGCGGAAAAAATAAACTTTTTTTTTTTTTTTTTTGCACAAAGTTGTCACTAAATGATATATTGCTCAAACATGCCATGGGCATATGTGGAATTACACCCCAAAATACATTCTGTTGCTTCTCCTGAGTACGGGGATACCACATGTGTGAGACTTTTTGGGAGCCTAGCCGCGTACGGGACCCCAAAAACCAAGCACCGCCTTCAGGCTTTCTAAGGGTGTAAATTTTTGATTTCACTTCTCACTGCCTATCACAGTTTCGGAGGCCATGGAATGCCCAGATGGCACAAAACCCCCCCAAATGACCCCATTTTGGAAAGTAGACACCCCAAGCTATTTGCTGAGAGGTATTGTGAGTATTTTGCAGATCTTGCTTTTTGTCACAAAGTTTTGAAAATTGAAAAAAAAAAAAAAGAAAAAAAATTTTTTTTTTCTTCATTTTCAAAAACAAATGAGAGCTGTAAAATACTCACCATGCCTCTCAGCAAATAGCTTGTGGTGTCTACTTTCCAAAATGGGGTCATTTGGGGGGGTTTTGTGCTATTTTGGCATTTTATGGCCTTCGAAACTGTGATAGGTAGTGAGGAGTGAAATCAAAAGTTTGTGCCTAGAAATCCTGAAGGCGGTGCTTGGTTTTCGGGGTCCCGTACGCGGCTAGGCTCCTAAAAAGTCCCACACATGTGGTATCCCCATACTCAGGAGAAGCAGCAAAATGTATTTTGGGGTGTAAATCCACATATAACCATGGCATGTGTGAGCAATATATCATTTAGTGACAACTTTTTGTAATTTTTTTTTTTGTCATTATTCAATCACTTGGGACAAAAAAAAAATATTCAATGAGCTCAACAGGCCTCTCAGCAATTTCCTTGGGGTGTCTACTTTCTAAAATTGGGTCATTTGGGGGGGTTTGTACTGCCCTGCCATTTTAGCACCTCAAGAATTTAGATAGGCAGTCATAAATTTAAAGCTGTGTAAATTCCAGAAAATGTACCCTAGTTTGTAAACGCTATAACTTTTGCGCAAACCAATAAATATACGCTTATTGACATTTTTTTTACTAAAGACATGTGGCTGAATACATTTTGGCCTAAATGTATGACTAAAATTGAGTTTATTTGATTTTTCTTATAACAAAAAGTAGAAAATATCATTTTTTTTCAAAATTTTCGTTCTTTTTCCGTTTATATCGCAAAAAATATAAATTGCAGAGGCAATCAAATACCATTAAAAGAAAGCTCTATTTGTGGGAAGAAAAGGACGCAAATTTCGTTTGGGTACAACATTGCATGTCCGCACAATTTACAGTTAAAGCAGCGCAGTGCAAAATTCTGAAATCACCTCTGGTCCTTTAGCTACCAAATGGTCCGGGGCTTAAGTGGTTAAAGGAATATTTCACTTTTTTTTCACTTTATGCATCATTAACCACTTAAGGACCCCTTCACGCCGATATACGTTGACAGAATGGCACGGCTGGGCACAAGCACATACAGGTACGTTGCCCATTAAGAGCCCAGCCGTGGGTCGCGCGCGTACTGGCTGTGGCGCGCTCGTGACCTGGTACTAAGCTCCGTGGACCCCATCGCGCCGGTGTCCTGCGATCGGGTCACAGAACTGAAGAACGGGGGGAGTTAAGTGTAAACAAACCTTTGCCCGTTCTTCCTAGTGTGAGTGTCACTGATCGTCTGTTCCCTGACATAGGGAACGACGATCAGTGACATCACACGCCAAGCCACGCCCCCACACAGTAGTAATCACTCCCTAGGAAACACTTTACCCCTTCAGCGCCCCCTACAGGTTAACCCTTTCACTGCCAGTGTCATTTTCACAGTAATCAGTGCATTTTTATAGCACTGATCGCTGTGAAAATGACAATGGTCCCAAAAATGTGTCAAAAGTGTTCGATGTGTCCGCCATATTGTCGCAGTCACGAAAAAAAACACTGATCGCCGCCATTACTAGTAAAAAAAAACGTATAAAAATGCCATAAAACTATCCCCTATTTTGTAAACGCTATAACTTTTGCGCAAACCAATCAATAAACGCTTATTGCGATTTTTGTTTACCAAAAATATATAGAAGAATACGTATTGGCCTAAACTGAGGGAAAAAAAAGTTTTTTTATATATTTTTTGGGGATATTTATTATAGCAAAAAGTAAAACATATTGCATTTTTTTCAAAATTGTCGCTCTATTTTCGTTTATAGCGCAAAAAATAAAAACCGCAGAGGTGATAAAATACCACCAAAAGAAAGCTCTATTTGTGGGGAAAAAAAGGACGTCAATTTTGTTTGGGATCCACGTCGTACGACCGTGCAATTGTCAGTTAAAGCGATGCAGTGCCGAATCGCAAAAAGGGCCCGGTCCTTTAGCTGCAAAATGGTCCGGGGTATAAATGGTTAAAATCACTGCTCCCGAAAAAACCGGTTGTTTTTAAAACTTCTTTTTGCATTGATACATGTCCCCTGGGGCAGGGCCCGGGTCCCCAAACCCTTTTTAGGACAATAACTTGCATATTAGCCTTTAAAATGAGCACTTTTGATTCCAAACGTTCGAGTCCCATAGACTTTAACGGGGTCGATAGTTCACGCAAACTTTCGGTCCGTTCGCAGGTTCTGGTGCGAACCGAACCGGGGGGTGTTCGGCTCATCCCTACTCAGGACATGGATTACTGAAACCATGTCCTGTGGTCTTATGAGACCAAGATAAACTTATTTGGTTCAGATGGTGTCAAGCGTGTGTGGCGGCAACCAGGTGAGGAGTACAAAGACAAGTTTGTCTTGCCTACAGTCAAGAATGGTGGTTGGAGTGTCATGATCTGGGGCTGCATAAGTGCTGTCAGCACTGGGGAGCTACAGTTCATTGAGGGAACCATGAATGCCAACATGTACTGTAAAGAAACTGAAGCAGAGCATGATCCCCTTCCTTTGGAGACTGGGCTGCAGGGCAGTATTCCAACATGATAACGACCCCAAAAACACCTCCAAGATGACCACTGCCTTTCTGAAGAAGCTGAGGGTAAAGGTGATGAACTGACCAAGCATGTCTCCAGACCTAAACTCTACTGAGCATCTGTGGGGCATCCTCAAATGGAAGGTGGAGGAGCGCAAGGTCTCTAATATCCACCAGCTCCGTGATGTCGTCATGGAGGAGTGGCAGAGGACTCCAGTGGCAACCTGTGAAGCTCTGGTGAACTCCATACCCAAGAAAATAATGGTAGCTACACAAAATATTGAGACTTTGGACACCATTTGGACATTTTCACTTCGGGGTGTACTCACTTTTGTTCCCAGCGGTATAGACATTAATGGCTGTGTTAAGGAAAAATAAGGGGTGTGGCGCCAACAAATAATTAAGTGAATGGTCAATGCAGCCACTAGATTAGTGGATACTAACAGATAAAAGTGAAGTGATATAGGGCGCAAGGGACCATGTGTAAAATTAATAAAAACACATTCTGCAATCAATCAACAAAGCAAATATATATATATATAGTCCATATATAACAAAAATCTGATATATTGTGTCCAGGCAAATTTCTTCTGTATATCCATTCACCGTGATTTTTCTAACATGTGCAAATAACATTCAACGAAGTGCTTCACCTGAAGTGATAATGGTTGAACTCTCACCAGAAATCTTTGGCCACCAAGTGACCCACAAGCATGTTTTACAGGGCGTCTGTGGCCTCCAGGAATCGCACGACAGATCGCATCAGATAACCATCGATCCTCCCATCCAATCAGCATCAAAGTGTGTATGGTGTCAAGCTCTTATCCCCAGCATCTGCAGATATTTGGCTCCGCCAAACAGAGCCACCAAAAGCCAATATAGTGCAGTAACTTATTTTTAATATTAAAGTCAGCACTTACAGTTCATGCATGTATGCCAGATGCAGAAAACAATCATGCGCAGCTTGAGGGAAAGCGTGAGCCAGTCTGTCCCCAATGGATCGCTCTATGGGCAGGCAGTGTGTGTCAGCGTGCACCTCAGCTGTGCGCTTCAGCAATGCTGAAGAGGAGGACTCCTGTACTTTTCTATAGAGCCTCAATTTCAATGCATTTCGTGCTTGTCCCGCACATCATCAGGAAATTAATGGCTGTGTGTTGAGTTATTTTGAGGGGACAGCAAACTTACACTGTTATACAAGCTGTACACTCACTACTTTACATTGTAGCAAAGTGTAATTTCTTCAGTGTTGTCACATGAAAAGATATAATAAAAAATTTACAAAAATGTGAGGGGTGTACTCAATTTTGTGAGATACTGTATTTTTTATATTAATGCAGATAGTTAAGGACAATGTAATAATAGGTAGTATCATATAGAACACATGTTGGGTGATGGCATAGTGTTGATGGCATTCTAGATGGCATTCTATACATGAAGTCCTTTTTTCAAGTATTTATATTATGTTTTTAATTTTTTGTTAGTTAATAAAGTATCTGTTTTATGTAAAGTCCTCAGCACAGTACACACAGCCAGTAGACATTTTTATGTACACCAAATATTTAGTTTAATAGTTAAGTATACAGATGGCAGCCATTATTTTGTAAGCCATTTTATTTACACCAATCACCACACTCCATGGGGTATATAAGGCTTCAACAAAATGGCGAAGTAGAGCTTCCTGAAGACTCTGACACGGCAACACATGTTGAGGCGGTACTACCTCTGTCATTCCTGATAATGTAATGACGTCACTTTCAGGTTCCAGGTTTGGGAGCGCACGCCAGCTCCAGCAAGCGGAAGGGGGGGAGGGTGAACAGAATACTGAGCAGTGTGTATTGGTGCCAAGGTACTGGGCATCTAATAATGTGAGTTTCTCATTGCGATTTAAATTTTTTTTTTTTTTTTTTTTTTTATAAAAAAAGGTATTTATTTATTTATTTATATATTTTTTTTTTCAAAAAAAGGTTTATTGTGATTAGATGCAGTACAATTATAAAAGAAGGTAACAAAGGACCCCAAACGAGGTCGGTACAAAGTATGATCATCAGAAACAAACAAAAGAAGGTCACTTGGAGTTATGTTCCATCACAATATCATAGACCACAGTACCTATTATAGAGGGTAGAGCAGACTCAGCATACAAACAAAAAAAAAAAAGGAAGAAAAAAGTAGGCGCCAACAAATTTAAGGCAGACCCTGAGGGACAACGGCCCTACGTCTACTCCCGACCAGTCCACGCACCCCAATTGGGATCCTGCTGTGCACGGAACGATCGGGAACAGAACACCCAGGGAGGGATATGAACAAAGGGCTTGGCAACCCGCCAACCTGTCCAGATTGCTGATCCCCTGAGGATGCGGACCATCCAGGGGGAGTCTGACCTCGAACCTCTGTTAATAGTCTGAAGGGGTTGAAAAACCCAACTAATGGAATGGCTTCCAAATGCCTGTAAGGCGGAGCATCTAGCTGTATCCATCAACATAAAACAAGAAAGACTACACAGATGTAAAACCTGAGTAGCCAGTGACAGTCCAAGACAGAGATTAAGAATAGGAAGAAAAGAAAGGAAGAAATAGGGATAGGGAAGAGAAGGGGGAGCGAACTAGAGAATAAGAGGGAAAGAAGGGGGCGGGGGAAGTCAGGATTCCTCGGGGAGAGGGGGGAAAAATGGTCAGCAACGTGCCGAATCGGGGCTGTCCAGTACTCACCTATTGGGGCAGAAGGGATATGCCTACATGCATAGCCCAGGGTTCCCAAATAAGACGGAATTTTTCTGGATTGTCTAGTAAGGTATTAGAAACCCTTTCCTATGTCATTACCCAGGAAATCTTGTGTTTAGCTTGGCGAAATGACGCCGAGGGCGACTTCCAGGCGTGGGCCAAGGTAATCTTGGCCCCCAGAAGGATGAAGTGTATGAGAGAGCGGGACAATTTAGGGACCTTAGGGAGAGCATCATTAAGGAGGGCAATAGTAGGGTTCTGCTTCACCTTGAAACCAGTGACTTTGCGAATGAGGCTGAAAATTCTATTCCAGAACCCCCTAATTTTAGGGCATTCCCAGAGGGTGTGGAGGAGAGAGCCTACGAGGCCACATCCTCTGAAGCAGAGGGGGGAAGACTGCGGATAGAGCCTAGAAAGGCGCGTAGGGACCAGGTACCATCTGGAGATAACCTTAACGTCCGCCTCCATCAGGGAGGTGTTTAAGATACCCTTGAATGAGCGGGAGAAATTTGTGTGCCAAGTGTCTAGATCCCATTCAAACTGGAGGTCACGCTCCCATTTCAACATATAGCTCGCTTTGCCCTGAGGGTCAGCTAGCGCTGAATAGATCAGGGAGATGCCCCCCCTGACGCCCATGGCTGAGGAACACCAATGCTCATATTTGGTAACCGAGAGTGGGTTGTCTGAACTTTTCCAGACCCCACGCAGAAAATGTAACAACTGATAATAGCGGAAGGTTTCGGAGGAGGGCATGTCCAGTTTGGAAGTGCAGTATTTGAGCGAGATGGGGCCATCATTGTTAAAATATTGTCCTATTCTGTATAAACCCTTGTCAAGCCACCATCCAAAAGCCTTGATGTTTAGACCCGGGGGGAATTGGGGATTGTGGAAAATGTGAGCGAGGGGATGCCAGGAAGAGGATAGTGCGGGATGTTTATGAAGGATATCACAGAGAGCCATTGAGTGAGAGAGGGCGGGTGACAGGATCGAGGGGCGGTCCTTACGTGGTCTCCAGGCTAAATAGTCCAATGTGTGGTTAGGGGTTGCCTGCCTTTCTATGTCTACCCAGTCCGGTTTAGGTCCTTTAGTATATATTGCTGAGAATTGACAGAGTTGGGCTGCTTGGTAGTACCACCACATATTGGGAAGGCCAAGGCCTCCTTTCTTCCTTGCCCTATACAGAACTTTTTTAGATAGACGATGTCCCTTGCCCCCCCAAATGAACTGTATGATTTTTGATTGGAGTCTATCCAGTGCTCGCTTCTTGACAGGGATAGGCAGGGACCGGAAGAGATAAAGCAATCTGGGCAAGAGGGTCATCTTGACCGAATTGACTCTACCCAGCCAGGACAATTTATAAAGAGACCATTGTGTAAGTTCAGTTGTGAGTTTTTTGAACATGGCAGGGTAATTGTGTTGGAATAGGAGCTCTACTTTTGGGGTGAGGAAAACACCTAAATAGGGAAGAGAAGAGGCGCACCAGGAGAAGGGGAAGTTTGTTTTGAGCCTATCGACTATATCTTGGGGTGTAGTGACGTTCAAGGCCATTGACTTTGCCATGTTGACCTGAAGGCCTGAAACCTTTCCAAAAGTGGTGAGGAGTTGGAGAATAATGGGGGTCGACTTGAGAGGGGAGGTGACGAAAAGGAGGACATCGTCCGCAAAGAGGGCGCATTTGTGTATATGTTGACCACATTGAACCCCGTGAATGTCCGGGTGTTGTCTAATTGCTAGAGCTAGGGTTTCTATCGCTATTGCGAAGAGAATAGGGGAGAGCGGGCAGCCCTGTCTGGTACCGTTTAAGATTGAGAATTGGTTGGAGAGACGTCCCTGTAGTTTGATCTGGGCTTTCGGGGAGGAATATAGAGACTCCAGGGTTCTTAGGAATTCCGGGCCAAAGCCCCAATGGCGTAGAATGGTAAAAAGGTATGGCCAGGTGACCGTATCAAAGGCCTTTTGGAGGTCTATGGAAAGAATGTATCCCTTCTGGGGGGACCCGCCATCCCAGGAGGATTGCATGAGGGAAATCAAATCTACCGCTCTCCTGATCTGGTCCGGTCCCTGTCTCCCGGGAATGAAACCCACCTGATCCTTATGAACATAAGAAGCGATGAAGGAGGCTATTCTGTTGGCCAAAATCTTGGTCATGATTTTCAGATCATTATTGATCAACGAAATCGGCCTATAGTTGCCTACATCACTAGGATCTTTTCCCTGTTTGGGGATCACAGAGATATATGCGAGGTTGGCAGCGGGTTCGAGAATGGAGCCTTCTCGTAGGGAGTTAAAGAGACTGGCCAGACGAGGAGATAGGACCCCAGAGAAAGTTTTGTAATAAAGGGCGGAGAAACCGTCCGGCCCTGGCGCCGAGTCTGTTTTGAGATTTTTGATGACCTCCTGGACCTCTTTAGTGCTAAAAGGTGATTCCATCATGGATCTATGGGACTCTGAAAGTTTGGGGAGATCAATGTCCGCCAAAAATGATTCTAAGGGAACAGGGTCGGCAGAGGAGGGAAATGTGTATAGTTTGGAGTAGAAAGCTTGGAAGGTTTCTAGGATTTTATGGGGGTTCTGGGTGAGAGAACCCGATAACGATTTAATCTTGGGTAAGGAGAAATTTTGGATCCTTGGGGAGAGTTTGGCCGCCAAGCGTGAGCCGATTTTATCAGCTTGTAAGTAGAATTTGCCACTTAACCAGCTCAAGTGTTTGTCTGCATTAGAAGTTAAGGCAAGATTTAAAGCAATGCGGGCGGATTCTAACTTGGCCAGACTGGCTGGAGTGGGGTTAGACTTATGGGCTTTACTAAGTAGTGTAAAATCCCTTTCCAAGTTTTCTACATCCACCTTCCTTCCTTTTTTCAGGTTGGAAGCCATTTGAATCATCCTCCCCCTCAAGACGGCTTTATGAGCTCCCCAGAGAGAGCTAGGGGACGTTTCCCCGGTGTCATTGAGGAGGAAAAATTCTTGGATGTCCTTTTCCAGCATGGTGCAGTGGACCGGGTTGGCAAGGAGGGATTTACTCAAGCGCCACTGAGGGGGGCCTGAAGGGGAAAGGGAGCTAGAGATTCTAAGGGTTAGTAAGGAGTGGTCCGACCACGGAACTTCTTGTATTGAGGAGTGAAAGACAGTGTGAATGTCCGAATTGGGTACGAAGATGTGGTCAATCCTGGCAAATGTTTTGTGTGGGGCAGAGTAATGGGTAAAGTCTTTGGCCGTGGGATTCAATTCCCTCCAAGAATCAATCAGGCCCAAGTCGTGTAGGAGTCGAGCGATTCTGAGGCTTTGTTTGGAGGGTCTCTTAAGGCGTGGCCTGTTCTGGTGGGATTTGTCAAGTGTGTGGTCAAACGTGATATTGGAGTCACCCCCTATTAAGACTCTACCTTCTAGATGAGAGGAGAGGGTTGAGAACATGGAAGCGAAAAAATTTGCCTGGCCCCGATTGGGGGCATAGTATGAAACAAAAGAATACATCACCCCTTCTATGAGCCTTTTGACCAGCAGGTACCTACCATTTTCATCACGAATTGTGTGAATGTGGGTAAATGGGATACGTTTAGCCAAGAGAATGGCCACCCCTCTCTGTTTGGTGTCAGCATTCGCAAGGTAGAAGGTGGGAAAGCTACGGTGTAGGAAGGAGGGGGTATAGCTAGCGGGGAAGTGGGTCTGAATGTCTGGCATGAGTTCTTTAATGAACAATTTAACTGTGCTGGGAACATCAGTAACAGATTCAGGGATCCCACGTATACGGAAATTATACCTTCTACTCCTGTTCTCTAAATCATCGATTTTAGAGAGAGCTGTCTCAAGTTGATCTTGTAAGGTTTGGATGCATGTGGTATTTTGGTTAGTACGGGCGGCAGTGTTATCCACAGCCTGCTCAATTGCATCCATGCGGGCTCCCAGGCTCTGCAAATCAGCCTTAATGGTAGCAGTGATCTGAGTGGCATTGTGGGCTAGGCCTGTGGCTAGCAGCTCAGAAAAGTTCTGCAGCATAAGTTGCATGTCAGCGGAGTGAACTGGCTGCAAGGGGGGAGAGGTGGGGGCCTGCCAGGCTTAAGGGGGATCGCAGCATGGAAGAGTGGGGGAGATCTCCAAAAGTCCGTTTCAGCAGGGACTCAGTGGATGCTGGGGAGATCCCTTGGGGGTTGCAGGTACTCACAGGAGTTGCCAGCAGACCGATCTGGTGCTGGTAATGGGAAGGAGGATCCGCAATGGAGTCCGGGTCTTCCATGCTGCCTTGAGCTGCGGCCGCCATCTTGGATGATGCAGGGGCTGCCAGTGTAAAGACGAGCTGGCGGCTCACCTCCCTCTTTTGTGAGCAGCTCCGGCATATGAAAGTGTCCCTGGTTCACCCGGGAGGCAATGGGGTCAGTCCTGGCCGGTTCCTGCTCGGTCTGTAGGCTCAGGGGGCTGCGAGAGGCCGGAGCAGCGCGGAGCTCCCGTTCAGAGCGTCTTCCCGGAAGTCCCGCGCATGCCTGCGATTTTAATTTATGCATATTGTGGTAAATGAATACTACACTATGAACATATTTACAGTATTTTTTGGTGAAAATAAATTGTTTCCTGAGAGAAAGCTGGCATTGGATATTGGGGGAAGAGATTTCCTAATAAGGAGAATTACCTGTAAACCAGACCACCTGAGAAACCATAAATATTGGATCAAGCATAAAATTACCTTTTTTTAATTAAATGGTCATATATTGGTGGTAAGTGCTATTGTTTGTCATACAGGGAGACTGTACGCAACACTGAGATTTTTTGTAACTGAGATTTTTTTTGGAATCAATACATGGGGATCATTTTATGGGCATGCCTATATTGTGTTAAGCGCCGTACAATAGATCCTGTGTTGACAGTGTCCCTTTAGAAGCTTTTACACTTTTTAGCAAAAAGTGCACTCCAGGCTGGAACTGACCATCTCTACAGTGGCAAAATGGATTGCCCTTAGTACACAACCTGAAACACCAAATTACTTTTGTTCTCCAGTAAAATGTACATAATAGTAAGTAAACTGGAGCACCAAAGTCATGATTTACAGAATAGGATCTATATGTCACATTGAACCAGTATAGTCAGGTAATAGAATACAGAACATAGAAAAGGGCCCAGCCACCCTTTATGCCAGTTTCCTCTTTTGAGAATTAATTAAAATCAGCAATCATCCCACCCAATGCTGGCCAGGTAGCAGCCACAATAACCTACGTAAAATTGTTATTTAAAGGTTTGAATAAAACAGTATCTGTATACAGTGATGCACAATGCCAATAAGGAACCCTGTGCAGAAATGATGTAACCCCCCCCCCCCCCCCAACCCTGCTATTTTTAATGGCAACAATTACAATATAACTGTAAAAAAAAAATATATATAACATTACACTAAAAGGCAATAAGCGGGGGTTGAAAAAAAAACAATTTTTTTGTGCTTACGTCTAATAATTTCTGTGGAATGCTGTGTATTTACAGACCCTGTTGAGATAATATAATGCACAACTCCATAGTAGGCTCAATTCTCAAAAGCATAACGCAAGTGATATTTTCATACTGTGCGTTATTTTCTTGTTCATGAGAAAAAGTTGATTTTTAAATTCATATGTAGTGCTACCCCCAGTTAAGAGAGCGGCTGGTTTGATTTCGGGCCCTGCATACAGCACCGCCAACCCCCGGCAATCTTACTCGACCCACTCTGGCACAGTTAGTCTAGGGTTAAACTTATATCACATTCAGTAATATTGTAAAGGGCAATCTCTTTTGCAGTAAGACAACACACTGAGGCGAGAGATTAAATGCAACGGCTTTACTTTTATATCAAAAGTATAGGCAGAACAGAACACATGCAACTTGCTTACAGAGCCCTGTAGCAATAGATATAGCACACAACAATGGCCCAGCGCGGTAACACACTGCGCGCAGCTATTATGGTGTGCGCGCCCTGTGGCGCACTAAACAATATTCTATCTCCCCCCTAGTCAGGCCTGACATAGAAGAAATCCCAGTCTTTTCACTCTATGGTTTCTTCGCATGCAAACTTTCGGTGGTGCACTTGAGGAGATAATATTTGTAATCCACAAGTAGGCAGTCTCAAGGAACACTAAACTGGAGACCCTTCAACTCTGTCCTGCTACGGGTCTCCTAATGGAACAACAAACAACGATAGGTGGGCCAAGGCAGTCTATAGGCCTAAACACGGTACAGTCTATTGGTTTGAGCAAGTGCTCGCTCACCACTCCGGACGCGATCCCAGTCCGGGACTTCCACCTGCTGTGTCTCCGCACAAGGCGTCTGCAACGATCGGGTCCCCGATCTAACTGATGTCCTCACTCGACAAGTCCGGTGCCACCCAGGCTCCGCAGTGGGGTGGAAGGCTCTTTGGAAGTTGCGCAAGGCCCAGGCTTCAGGCCTTGCACTGCAGCAGATCCGCACAGGAAGAAACTCTTGCTTGCAGCGCGGTGTCCAAAGAGAGCCGAGCTCCGCCTCGCCTCCTCCTTAAATAACCCCTCCCATGAGTCTCTGCAGTGGCTAACTGCACTCTGGGTGCCGAACGGGGTTCTCGGTAACGTAGTCCCGGGGCCTTAAAGGAGACCCCGCTACACATAAAAGGTATTTGCAGGGATCCAATGAATTTAATAAATGCACATTTTATTTATGTACCTCCTAGGTAGGTGCTAGAGTGAGTGTTGTTGGATTCTCTGCCTAACCAAGAGACAGTAGGTAAATTTATGTGCTGTCTGCTTAACAGAGGCTGTGATTGTTTATCAGAGTCTGCTCAGTGTGCTCAGTGTGCTGCATTTTGAAGTTTCACACTTGTCTAGTAGCCTGCTAGACAGTAGGTGTAAAGCATGAATATCCATACAGCCCTGGCCAATAAAAAGCGGAGGTGCCCCTAAGCATGCTGGGTGCCTGTATTTATATTTGATGAGCACATGGGTTCTGGGTCTTCCTCTACAGAGAGGGGTCCAGGTAGGGAAGGGGCCTGCTGCCCCTCCTCAGCACAGGCTGCCATGTGGCCTCAGGTGGGCGACCTGAGGGCCTGAAACATTGAAGCTGAAACCCATGGTTCTCCTGAGAGCTGACTGAGGGAGGATGTCAATGGATCCTGTCTGGTATCATGGAGGAAGGTGACCTGCGGCCAGGGCCTTTTGAGCACAGACCCTCTAAAGGGAACCTAGAGACTGGTGTTGCTAAATCGCCCTCTTGGTGCTAGAAGTCAGCATAATGGGTGTAGGCTAAAGGGGACACTGGCTAGTGTCTTGAAAAAGCAAGGTCCATGAAATTCCTTCTGCTACAAGGGGGCTTTATTCTGCAAAGCCTGCTACACAGTTCTATTGAGAAAGCTGCCCTTGCATGTGAATAGTTAATTTGGAGTATCCTACTAAATCCCTTCTCCTATCCAAGTTCTCCAAATAAAACAAAAAAACGAATCCCCTAGACTGGTCATTGGAGAGAACGAGCGGAAGAGTGTGTGCACCTGGCTGTGTGAGAAAATACCCTGTGACTCGCTCTCGATTAATCAGTGGGAGACCCGGGCACAAATATTCAAGCGGCTCCTCCGGGGGCAATTCGCTAGGATTATCAAACAGGTCAGTATTCCTTGAAATACCAACAGGTTCAGGCTGAAGTTAACTGTGTTCAGGAAAATAAGCTGCTAATGGTGATAAAAATGGGTGACAAAATAAAGTTTTATGCCTCATACACACGACCAGTTTTCCCGTTGGAAAAAAAAGTCTGATGAGAGCTTTTGGCCGGGAATCCCGACCGTGCGTATGCTCCAGCAGGAAAACTGCCAGAAAAAAAAGAGAGCAGTATCTCTTTTTTCCCGTCAGAAAAATATCCTAGCGGGAAAACCATTCATCTGTATGCTTTTCTGATGGGGAAAAAAAACACGCATGCTCGTAAACAATTAGACGCATGCTCGGAAGCATAAAACTTAATTTTGTCGGCTCATCGTAGTCTTTTACGTTCTTGGCAGTCAAAAGTTCACCAGACTTTTGTGTGACCGTGTGTATGCAAGGCAGGCTTGAGAGGAATTCCGTCGGGAAAACCATTGTTTTTTTTCCCGAAAACCGCTCGTGTGTACGTGGCAGTATTAGACTCAGTTCACTAAGCTAAAATGATTTTTATTTGATGTAACAGTTATTTTTTTAGGGGGCCTATGGAAGCCCATGCATTATAGATAAATTAACTGAGCTTTCTTTTGTAAAATAAAAAATAAAAATAAAATAAAAATAAAAAATAAAAATCATGAGAATATAAGGTTTTTATGTGTGTAGCGGGTGTTAAATTTAGTGGGGTGTATCTGGGCCATAGATGGCCCAGATACATTGATTTTAGGGATTTATGGACATTTTGGAGTGTGGGAGGTATGAATGGTGTCATGTTCCCTGCGGTCCCTGGGTGGCGCTGTCACCTGGGACCAGGGTTGAACTACCATTCTAGAGCCGTGCCCTTTTTGTCCTCTCGTGGCAGTAGTACGGCGGGGCGGGGAACCCGCTGTGCCTGCTGGGAGAGGATACAAGAGGGGGCGGACATCTTGCACACAAGGTCCATTCCCCAGGCACCTTCAGCCTGGGGGCTGCTGTGGTTTGTCTGTGCCCAGGCGCCCTTGGCCTGGGCGCATGGAGTCGAGTTCCATCCCAGGCACCTTCAGCCTGGGGTGAGGTACTATACCAGGAGGCCTGGGGCCCAGTACCTTCGACTGGGTCCCGCGAGGACGAAGCATTCCTAAGGTGTCCCCGGTATTGGGTGCCTGAATCCTGGGCGTAAGGGACCGGAGACGTGACCTCCCTGTAGAGCCAGCGCAGCATTTGCTGGTGCCGGTGGAGGCCTCTGGTGACTGTCCGGATGGATGTCTTCCTCTGACAGGGGTCGTTTGTTCTAAAGAAGGCACTTCATGTTCTTATGGTCTGTGGCAGGGACCCATCTTTCTCAGGTCAGTGGCAGGCCTCATCCAAGGCCTGTGGCAGGGGCCTCAACGTTCACCCAGGTCAGTGACAGTGACCAATCTCACGGTCGGTGGCAGCGACTGTGGCCAAGCCTGTTTGCACTAAACGGAACAGGAGAAACTTGAATTCATCAGTTGTGCCTGGACCTACTCTTCCCTACACCTTGTCTGTTCTTTTAAAAGTCAACCAGTTTCAAGTCAATAAAACAGTGTTGGACTTTTCTTGGTGTGGAACTCGTGTTACCGGAAGCTAAGTGTCCCTGTCAGTGGCAGTGGCAGTCATCCTCCATAGGAGAAGCTGAGGCTCCGGCCTAAAACGCAGACCCGAAGGTAAATGATTAGCTCATATCTCTGCATCCTACATCAGACAGCTGAGCTGGTGGTGTGCATCTTCCCCCCTTCTCTCAGATACCCCTAGACGAGTGGAGCCAGCCGTGAAGAGAGGGGAGAAGCTGGGGGAGGACCGCTACACGTGGTGGCTTGTCCGGGATTTGTGTTTGTGCAATGGAGCCGAAGCTATCGGAGCTTGAACTTTGCTGCCCAGAAGAGTTCCGAGCAGGTCGGCCATATTGGCCACTGCGCCAGCAGGCACACCCTCCCTGCACAGTTCGTGGGCGTGACATGGAGAAAGCCCGCAAACTGATGTGCCAGAGGGGAGGAGTCCGGCCATGTGAAGAGGTACACGTGGGGACTTTGGCGCCAGTTATGCAGTGCGCGATGGAGCAGCAATCAGTCACTATGTTCAGCAATGCCTCGTGGGTTCCAGTCTCAAATATTACGAGGATGACTTCACTTGCTGCTCCGATCACAGATACGGGGATCCGGGCTCAAGCCCCGGGGACGATTCGCCTTGTACACCTGCAAGGATGTTGAGGCCCTGGACATGATTTGTCCCGGATGTTCGGGACTGGTGGTACAGCTAAAGCCCTTCGGTCACTGCGAGGCCTGTGGGGAGTTCACGTTTGAGGTGGAGCAATCCATAGAGAGACCTTGAGTCTTCCACCTCAGCCCTACAGCAGGTGCCGCCACTCAACAAGGAGAAATCAATGCTTGGACAGCCATCCCTCCGCGCACTGTAGAGACCTCCGTGGAGGTCACGAACAAAGGGATTGAGGATGCTAAATCCGGAGATGCTGCTTCAGTCACCACTGTTTCCTTACTCCCAGCGCCAAAAAGGAAGGTCGGTCTTGTGAGAGCTTCCAGCAGCCGAGATGGAGGACAACCCCTTCGCTTGCCTAGCCCGGATGGATCCGGTAGGAAGAGTCCTGGACATCCCTTCACAAGCTTGGGCCGAGGTAAGCCAGGGACTGGGACTTGGTATTGGGACGGAGGTGTCAGGGATTCAAGGCCCCTTGAGCCCGTGGGTGGGAGTGATTCGGTGTCCACTACCAACTACCTGCCCGCGGAGGAGTGTGACTCCTCCGACCTGGAGTCGGTCTCTGATGTGGGAGACGATGTCGTCATAGACGAAATGTTTGCTGCAAAAGGCTGGGACAAGATGCCTCTCTCTTCATCCCATAAAGCCAGGGATCCACCTATGTCTACAGGGGATGGTACACCCCGGGTGGAGGCACCAGCGCCTGAGGAGGGACCCCGTCCCCTGCCTGTTCTTCAGTCCCCGGGGCCTCCTGCACCTACCACCTGGGACAAGAGACTTTCGCTGCGGACACCTATGCCCAACTTGGAGGTGGTCAAGGCACCTCGCCACCCGGATTCAATCGTCCTGCCGGGCAAGGGAGACCGCTCTTCTATGCCTCCCTTGTCTAGGCTACAGCGTCTGTTCTGCCAGAAGGTCGCCAACGAGTGTGGGTGGGAGTACCCATACTTATCTAAGGAGCTGCTTTATGAAGTGGAAGTTTGCTGGGACCGTTGGTACAATGATTTCGTGTGGACACACATCAAAGTCCCACATGCACGCAGATACCTCACTTGTTCGCCTAAAGCATCTCAAAGATTTAAGAACTGTAAAGCAGAGTGGATGTTTGGTCGGCACATCCATGCTGACAAAGTGTTGATTCAACGGAAAGAAGGAGAGGATGTCGAGTATCGCATAAAAAATGAGGATAAGCATTTCAAGCCCCTTGTCTTGTGGCATCCCAGATTCTACTTGTAGGAGAAAAGACTCCTTGGTTGGTGCTTTGCAAGTCTGCTGAACTTTCCGGGGTTTGTTCTTTCCCGGGAAGCCTAGGAACTGTACCCGAGTTTTATGGGTGTTGTGCTCTTTGGAGGAATGGAGAACTGTTGCTGTTGTTTTCTCTTTTTCCTCCCTCCCACAAAGAAATCATGGACTTTGGGGTAGCCAGGGCCAAAGCACAGAGAAAAAAATTACACCAGGATTCAACAAGTGTCTTTACCGTGGCACTGTCACCAGGTGGCAGTTTTGCGCAACGTTACTCACTTTGCACCACACACCCACTTCATGGAAGGAAAAGATTTCTCTTTGGGGAGATTTTTTCGTTCCAACACATACATATGTGTCAGGAAGTTTTGTGTTTAACTTTCTTTTATCCCCTCTGCAGGAGAACATCTGTCAAGACCGCTGAGGATGGGGCGGGTCTTAGTTAGTAATGTGGGAGGGGGAGAAGGTGGTAATGATGTTATTGTGATGTGTATACTGTTATGTGTTTCCCTTTCTTTCCCTTCCATGTCAGGTTCAAGCACAACTACCAGTTTTCAAATTTCATATTTTTTTGCAATTTTTGAAGCAGTCTCTGGATGGAGGTTATGTTGGCTCCCTTTGGAGCATGACTTGATCCAGACACTGGGGACCAGTGTCAAATTGCTGGGGGGAGAGTGTAGCGGGTGTTAAATTTAGTGGGGTGTATCTGGGCAATAGATGGCCCAGATACATTGATTTTAGGGATTTATGGACATTTTGGAGTGTGGGAGGTATGAATGGTGTCAAGTTCCCTGCGGTCCCTGGGTGGCGCTGTCACCTGGGACCAGGGTTGAACTACCATTCTAGAGCCGTGCCCTTTTTGTCCTCTCGCGGCAGTAGTACGGCGGGGCGGGGAACCCGCTGTGGCTGCTGGGAGAGGATATAAGAGGGGGCGGACATCTTGCACACAAGGTCCATTCCCCAGGCACCTTCAGCCTGGGGGCTGCTGTGGTTCGTCTGTGCCCAGGCGCACTTGGCCTGGGCGCGTGGAGTCGAGTTCCATTCCAGGCACCTTCAGCCTGGAGTGAGGTACTATACCAGAAGGCCTGGGGCCCAGTACCTTTGACTGGATCCCGCGAGGGCGAAGCATTCCTAAGGTGTCCCCGGTATTGGGTGCCTGAATCCTGGGCGTAAGGGACCAGAGACGTGACCTCCCTGTAGAGCCAGTGCAGCATTTGCTGGTGCCGGTGGAGGCCTCTGGTGACCGTCCGGGTGGATGTCTTCCTCTGACAGGGGTCGTTTGTTCTAAAGAAGGCACTTTATGTTCTTATGGTCTGTGGCAGGGACCCATCTTTCTCAGGTCAGTGGCAGGCCTCATCCAAGGCCTGTGGCAGGGGCCTCAACGTTCACCCAGGTCAGTGGCAGTGACTAGGGATGAGCCGAACACCCCCGGGTTCGGTTCGCACCAGAACCTTCGAACGGACCGAAAGTTCGCGCAAATTTTCGAACCCTATTCGTTATAATGGACGCGAACGTTCGAAATCAAAATTGCTAATTACAACGGCCAATATGCATGTTAATGTCATAAAACAGGTTTGGGGACCCGGGTCCTGCCCCAGGGGACATATATCAATGCAAAAAGAAATTTTAAAAACTAAAGTTTTTTCGGGAGCAGTCATTTTAATGATGCATAAAGTGAAAAAAAAAAAAGTGAAATTTTCCTTTAAATATGGTACCTGGGGGGTGTCTAAAGTATGCCTGTGAAGTGGCATGTGTTTCCCGTGTTTAGAACTGTCCTTGCACAAAATGACATTTGTAAAGGAAAAAAAGAAGCCATTTAAAACCACTTGCGGCTTTAATGTCATGTCTTGTCCTGGCCGCCATATGGCTGAAAATCCTTGAGAAAAATGGCATGGCTACCCCATCACCCCCCCCCCCCCCACCCCAGCCCCTTTGGGTCTTGTATGGATACTAAGGGGGACCCCGCACCCAAAATAAAACCCTATACCTACAACCCTATATACTCTGAACAGCAGTATATAGGTGGTGCAAACAAGACATGGACTGTAGGTTTGTTCTTAAGTAGAATCTGAACAGGTACATTATGAAGTGTAGCTACATCCCAAAAAAATCAATTTTTAAGCTTTTTGGAGAACATAGGGAGGGGTTATCACCCCTGTAACATTTGCTGTCTTTGCACATCTGTTCAGAACATGTCACCTCACTTTCCGTCCCAATGACAAATGTTTTTGGAAAAGTGGGGTTTTAATTGAAACAAGGATTGGTGATAAAGCATCAGTAGAGAGGAGATACCTTTTTCCCAAATTAAATCTAACAGGATAGAATTTTCCTTCCTAGGGGTAGATTTCCTCTCACTTCCTGTTTTCTCTTGCCGTTTGCAAGTAGGAGTCGTTTGTAAGTTGGATGTTTGAAAGTAGGGGCCTGCCGTATATACTCTGCAGAAATTTGCCCTATTAGATGTTGGTGTAGCCACAAGACTGGTGGGCACAGGAATGGGCCCTGCTGTGAGTTAATAGATCAAGATTTGTACTTGCATGCACCTGTTGAACCGGGCAGAAAAATTGGGCCTTTGGTGGTGGTGGTGGTGGTGGTGGACGGTGTTGCCACAAGACTGTAAGCCCTCACAGTTACTCTTGGTGGGTGCAGGAATGGGCCCTGCTGTGAGTTATTAGATCAAGATTTGTAATTGCATGCACCTGTTGAACAGGGCAGAAAAATTGGGCCTTTGGTGGTGGTGGTGGTGGTGGACGGTGTTGCCACAAGACTGTAGGCCCTCATAGTTACTCTTGGTGGGCGCAGGAATGGGCCCTGCTGTGAACTATTAGATCAAGATTTGTAATTACACGCCCCTGTTAAACAGGGGCTGAAAAATTGTGCCTTAGGCATTGGTGCTGGTGCCACAACACTGCAACCCCTCACAGATACTGTACTTGGAGCACAGCAGTCACACCTGTTGCGAAGCATCTTTTTAAAAAATTGTAATTACACGCCCCTGTTATACAGGGGCTGAAAAATTGTGCCTTAGGCACTGGTGCTGGTGCCACAACACTGCAACCCCTCACAGATACTGTACTCTGAGCACAGCAATGAGACCTGTTGCAAAGCATTGCCTAAAAATTGTAATTACACGCCCCAACGGGGGCTGAAAAATTGTGCCTTAGGCACTGGTGCTGGTGCCACAACACTGCAACCCCTCACAGATACTGTACTCTGAGCACAGCAGTCACACCTGTTGCGAAGCATCTTTTTAAAAAATTGTAATTACACGCCCCTGTTATACAGGGGCTGAAAAATTGTGCCTTAGGCACTGGTGTGGTGGCATGGATCATTGAGGAGGAGGAAGAGGATAGTCAGTGAACATAACAGGACAGTCACTCAGCATCAGCATAGGCAGTCTTGAAGGGATGTGACATTATAAATTATTCCGTTATATCCGCTTCAGGTGTCTGGTAGCTGGTGGTGATCCAAGACTGATTCATTTTTATGAAGGTCAGTCGATCAACCGAGTCGGTGGACAGGCGCACCCTATGATCGGTGACAAATCCTCCAGCAGCACTGAATGTGCGTTCGGAAAGAACGCTGGATGCAGGACAGGCCAGTAGCTCAATTGCATACTGTGCAAGCTCTGGCCAGTGATCCATCCTCAGGACCCAGTAAGCCAGAGGATTTTCGGTGGGAAAGGTGTCCAAGTCTGACCTTGCCCCTAGGTATTCCTGCACCATGTATATCAGACGCTGGCGATGGTTGCTGGAACCGATCATACCTTGGGGCTGCGGACTAAAAAATTGTCTGAACGCATCGGTCAGACGTCCACCTTCCCCACCGCTCCTTCTGCTACTGACCGAAGCCTCAGCAACTCGTCCTCCAGGACCAGGAGTTTGTAACCTCCCAGTTTCTGGGAACGCGTTGCACAGACCTTTCTGCAAGGCCTCCCTGAGATGTCTCATCCTCTGCTCCCTCTGCGACGGCAAGATAAGGTCCGCAACCTTACCCTTGTACCGTGGATCAAGGAGAGTGGCCAGCCAGTAATGGTCACTCTCCTTGATCCGAAGAACACGAGGATCCTTCCGCAGGCTTTGCAGGATCAGGGAGGCCATGCAGCGTAGATTAGCTGAGGCATTCGGTCCGGAGTCTTCTGGGTCACTGAGGATGACATGATCGCCAGCCACCTCCTCCCAGCCACGTACAAGTCCACTGGTTTGTTGGGACTGTACATCATCCCTAAAAGACTGCTGCTGCTGATGCTGAGTGCCAGGCTCCACCTCCATGCTCACACAATCCTCCTCCTCCTCCTCCTCCTCTTCCTGTGTGATGGGTGGGACAGAAGGAACATTGTCTGGATAAAGGGGGCCTTGAGAGACAAGGAAGTCCTCCTCTTCCTGCCTCTGTTCTGCCTCAAGTGCCCTGTCCATTATCCCACGCAGCGTATGCTCCAACAGGTGGACAAGAGGTACAGTGTCACTGATGCATGCACTGTCACTGCTCACCATCCTCGTGGCCTCCTCAAATGGTGAGAGGACAGTGCATGCATCCCTGATCATGCTCCACTGGCGTGGGGAAAAAAAGCCAAGCTCCCCTGACCCTGTCCTGGTGCCGTAGTCGCAAAGGTACTCATTGATGGCCCTCTGCTGCGTGTGCAGTCGCTGCAGCATGGCCAACGTTGAGTTCCACCTGGTGGGCATGTCACATATTAGGCGGTTCTTGGGCAGGTTCAGCTCCTTTTGCAGCTCAGTCAGCCGAGCACTGGCATTATAAGATCGGCGGAAATGCACACAGACTTTCCTGGCCTGCCTCAGGACATCCTGTAAGCCTGGGAACCTGCCCAAGAACCGCTGCACCACCAGGTTGAGGACGTGAGCCATACAGGGCACATGGGTGAGCTGCCCCTGTCGCAGGGCGGAGAGGAGGTTGGTGCCATTATCAGAAACAACCATTCCTGGCTTAAGCTGGCGTGGCGTCAACCACCTCTCGGCCTGCCCCTGCAGAGCTGCCAGAACCTCTGGCCCAGTGTGGCTCCTGTCCCCCAAACACACCAGCGCAAGCACGGCATGGCATCTTTTTGCCTGCGTACTCGCGTAGCCCCTTGTACGCCTACGGAGCACCGCTGGTTCCGAGGACAGAGCACTCGAAGAGGACATGGAGGAAGAAGAAGAGGAGGGGGTGGAGGAGAGAGGTGTGTCACAACCAGTAGTAGCATTTTGGAGGCGTGGTGGCGGAACAACCTCCAACACTACTGCACCTTGTCCTGCATCCCTCCCAGCTGCCAATAGAGTGACCCAATGGGCCGTGAAAGAAAGATAACGTCCCTGTCCATGCCTGCTGGACCATGAGTCAGCGGTAATATGCACCTTACCGCTGACCGCCCTGTCCAGCGAGGCATGGACATTGCCTTCCACATGCCAGTAGAGAGACGGAATCGCCTTCCGTGAGAAAAAGTGGCGTTTGGGAACCTGCCACTGAGGAACCGCACATTGAACAAACTCACGGAAGGGGGCCGAGTCTATCAACTGAAAAGGCAGCAGTTGAAGTGCTAGCAATTTAGCCAAGCTAGCATTCAACCGCTGGGCATGTGGATGGCTGGGAGTATACTTCTTTCGACGGTCCAGCAGCTGGGGCAGGGAAATTTGCCTGCTACAATCGGACGTCGGTGTACTGCAAGTACTTGGTTGTGACACACCTAATTCTACACCTTCAGTCCTCTCAGAGCCGCTTTCAGAGAGGACTGAAGATATAGTGGGGATGGAGATCCCAGCTGATGAGGAGCAAGGAGAGGTCCGCTTTGTTCTTTGGTATGGGTCTTTTATGTGTGCTTGCCAACGAGCTGCATGGCAGGTCGACATATGTCTGCTCATGCTTGTGGTGCCCAAGCGGCTGATGTTTTGGCCACGCGAGATACGCTTGAGACAAATATTGCAAATAGCAGTGGTGCGATCTGATGCACTCGTCTCAAAAAAGGCCCACACCAAAGAACTTTTGTGATAACGTGCAGAGGCAGCGCCCTGCACAGGCGGAGCTCTGCGGTGTGGTACAGTTGCTGTGCTGGCCTCTAGCTGGCCTCCAGGGGGCATCCTGCCTCGTTGGACATGTGACGCTGCATCCTCCTCCTCCTCCTCCTCTCTCCCTTCAGGCACCCACGTGGAGTCAGTGACCTCATCATCCCCTCCCTCTTCACCACTAGAGCAAACCTGGCAGTAAGCTGCAGCTGGTGGAACACTACTGCCAGATTGCTGTCCTTCAGCATCCCCTCTCTCTGCGCGCACACTACTGACTTCCTCAAGCTGGGTATCATCATCCGAGCCTTCGAATCGTTGGGCATCCTCCTGGAGCATGTACCCAACACTGTGCTCAAACAGTTCGGGGGACTCCTCAGGAGGACATGGTGGGTCTAGGGAAGGGGTGGCTGATGATGCCATTGAGTACGCGTTGGCAGCTGCTCTGCCAGTACCCTGAGCCTGGGTGAGAGAGGATGAGGAGGATGAGGAGGGCTTGGTCATCCATTCTACCAAGCCTTCGGCATGATGCGGCTCCACATGTCCAGCTGCCGAAAACAAAGACAAGCGTGTCCCATGGCCACGTGCTGATGACGATGCACGACCACGTCCACGGCCAGCACTGTTGTCTCTAGAAACAGAGCCTGCCTGCCCTGTGTTCTTGCCTCGGCACGCTCTGCCTCTCCTTGGCGGTCTTCCAGCCATTGTAGTCGGTAGTGTATATAGTATAAAAAATAGAACTCCTATGTGTGCTCACAACACACTGTAGGTCCTATGGGTGCTGACACTAACACACTATAGGTACTATGTGTGCTGCTGACAAGAAAATATAGGAGCTCTGTTTGCTGCCACTAACACACTAGAAGTCCTATGGGTGCTGCTGAGAAGAAAATATAGGAGCTCTGTTTGCTGCCACTAACACACTAGAAGTCCTATGGGTGCTGCTGAGAAGAAAATATAGGAGCTCTGTGTGATGCCACTAACACACTAGAAGTCCTATGGGTGCTGCTGAGAAGAAAATATAGGAGCTCTGTTTGCTGCCACTAACACACTAGAAGTCCTATGGGTGCTGCTGAGAAGAAAATATAGGAGCTCTGTTTGCTGCCACTAACACACTAGAAGTCCTATGGGTGCTGCTGAGAAGAAAATATAGGAGCTCTGTGTGATGCCACTAACACACTAGAAGTCCTATGGGTGCTGCTGAGAAGAAAATATAGGAGCTCTGTTTGCTGCCACTAACACACTAGAAGTCCTATGGGTGCTGCTGAGAAGAAAATATAGGAGCTCTGTTTGCTGCCACTAACACACTAGAAGTCCTATGGGTGCTGCTGAGAAGAAAATATAGGAGCTCTGTGTGATGCCACTAACACACTAGAAGTCCTATGGGTGCTGCTGAGAAGAAAATATAGGAGCTCTGTTTGCTGCCACTAACACACTAGAAGTCCTATGGGTGCTGCTGAGAAGAAAATATAGGAGCTCTGTTTGCTGCCACTAACACACTAGAAGTCCTATGGGTGCTGCTGAGAAGAAAATATAGGAGCTCTGTGTGATGCCACTAACACACTAGAAGTCCTATGGGTGCTGCTGAGAAGAAAATATAGGAGCTCTGTTTGCTGCCACTAACACACTAGAAGTCCTATGGGTGCTGCTGAGAAGAAAATATAGGAGCTCTGTTTGCTGCCACTAACACACTAGAAGTCCTATGGGTGCTGCTGAGAAGAAAATATAGGAGCTCTGTTTGCTGCCACTAACACACTAGAAGTCCTATGGGTGCTGCTGAGAAGAAAATATAGGAGCTCTGTGTGATGCCACTAACACACTAGAAGTCCTATGGGTGCTGCTGAGAAGAAAATATAGGAGCTCTGTTTGCTGCCACTAACACACTAGAAGTCCTATGGGTGCTGCTGAGAAGAAAATATAGGAGCTCTGTTTGCTGCCACTAACACACTAGAAGTCCTATGGGTGCTGCTGAGAAGAAAATATAGGAGCTCTGTGTGATGCCACTAACACACTAGAAGTCCTATGGGTGCTGCTGAGAAGAAAATATAGGAGCTCTGTTTGCTGCCACTAACACACTAGAAGTCCTATGGGTGCTGCTGAGAAGAAAATATAGGAGCTCTGTTTGCTGCCACTAACACACTAGAAGTCCTATGGGTGCTGCTGAGAAGAAAATATAGGAGCTCTGTTTGCTGCCACTAACACACTAGAAGTCCTATGGGTGCTGCTGAGAAGAAAATATAGGAGCTCTGTTTGCTGCCACTAACACACTAGAAGTCCTATGGGTGCTGCTGAGAAGAAAATATAGGAGCTCTGTTTGCTGCCACTAACACACTAGAAGTCCTATGGGTGCTGCTGAGAAGAAAATATAGGAGCTCTGTGTGATGCCACTAACACACTAGAAGTCCTATGGGTGCTGCTGAGAAGAAAATATAGGAGCTCTGTTTGCTGCCACTAACACATTGGAAGTCCTATGGGTGCTGCTGAGAAGAAAATATAGGAGCTCTGTTTGCTGCCACTAACACACTAGAAGTCCTATGGGTGCTGCTGAGAAGAAAATATAGGAGCTCTGTGTGATGCCACTAACACACTAGAAGTCCTATGGGTGCTGCTGAGATGAAAATATAGGAACTCTGTGTGATGCCACTAACACATTAGAAGTCCTATGGGTGCTGCTGAGAAGAAAATATAGGAGCTCTGTTTGCTGCCACTAACACACTAGAAGTCCTATGGGTGCTGCTGAGAAGAAAATATAGGAGCTCTGTGTGATGCCACTAACACACTAGAAGTCCTATGGGTGCTGCTGAGAAGAAAATATAGGAGCTCTGTTTGCTGCCACTAACACACTAGAAGTCCTATGGGTGCTGCTGAGAAGAAAATATAGGAGCTCTGTGTGATGCCACTAACACACTAGAAGTCCTATGGGTGCTGCTGAGAAGAAAATATAGGAGCTCTGTTTGCTGCCACTAACACACTAGAAGTCCTATGGGTGCTGCTGAGAAGAAAATATAGGAGCTCTGTGTGATGCCACTAACACACTAGAAGTCCTATGGGTGCTGCTGAGAAGAAAATATAGGAGCTCTGTTTGCTGCCACTAACACACTAGAAGTCCTATGGGTGCTGCTGAGAAGAAAATATAGGAGCTCTGTTTGCTGCCACTAACACACTAGAAGTCCTATGGGTGCTGCTGAGAAGAAAATATAGGAGCTCTGTGTGATGCCACTAACACACTAGAAGTCCTATGGGTGCTGCTGAGAAGAAAATATAGGAGCTCTGTTTGCTGCCACTAACACACTAGAAGTCCTATGGGTGCTGCTGAGAAGAAAATATAGGAGCTCTGTTTGCTGCCACTAACACACTAGAAGTCCTATGGGTGCTGCTGAGAAGAAAATATAGGAGCTCTGTTTGCTGCCACTAACACACTAGAAGTCCTATGGGTGCTGCTGAGAAGAAAATATAGGAGCTCTGTGTGATGCCACTAACACACTAGAAGTCCTATGGGTGGTGCTGAGAAGAAAATATAGGAGCTCTGTTTGCTGCCACTAACACACTAGAAGTCCTATGGGTGCTGCTGAGAAGAAAATATAGGAGCTCTGTTTGCTGCCACTAACACACTAGAAGTCCTATGGGTGCTGTTGGGGTGCAATGCTGTGCTAACAGCACTGCGGTTGGTACTACTGCAATACTGTACTAACAGTAAGCACGCACCAGACTAATCCCCAGCAGCAGCTAATAACACACTAACTGTGCAATCAGCAGCAATGAACGATCAATGACTTAGGTAGCAATGGTTTAGCAAAGAAATAGCCAATGGTTTAGCAAAGAAGAGCAAATCTTTCAGTATCAAGCAAAGACAGAATCAGCAGACTAATCTCTCCTAAAGCCGGAACTCATGTGACCGGGGCCGATGGCGTGGCGGCCTTTTAAATGGTGGGGCGTGTACTAAAGCCCCTGAGCTGTAATTGGCTACAGGCGTCCTGCCTGTAGCCAATTATTGCTCTCCGAGTTTCGGGCGCTGTGATTGGCCAAGCATGCGGGGTCACAGTGCATGCTTGGCCAATCATCAGCCAGCAATGCACTGCGCCGGCCGCGCCGGCCGCAATGCATTGCGGGGCCGCTCGCATCACACGAATGTGATGCGAACGGCCCAAATAGTTCTGGGCTCGACGAGCGAGCGAACGCCCGATGCTCGATTCGAACATGGGTTCGAATCGAGCACCGGGCCCATCCCTAGCAGTGACCAATCTCACGGTCGGTGGCAGCTACTGTGCGCCAAGCCTGTTTGCACGAAACGGAACAGGAGAAACTTTAATTCATCAGTTGTGCCTGGACCTACTCTTCCCTACACCTTGTCTGTTCTTTTAAAAGTCAACCAGTTTCAAGTCAATAAAACAGTGTTGGACTTTTCTTGGTGTGGAACTCGTGTTACTGGAAGCTAAGTGTCCCTGTCAGTGACAGTGGCGGTCATCCTCCATAGGAGAAGCTGAGGCTCCGACCTAAAACGCAGACCCGAAGGTAAATGATTAGCTCATATCTCTGCATCCTACATCAGACAGCCGAGCTGGTGGTGTGCATCTTCCCCCCTTCTCTCAGATACCCCTAGATGAGTGGAGCCAGCCGTGAAGAGAGGGGAGAAGCTGGGGGAGGACCGCTACATGTGCCTATTAAAAAAACAAAACAAAACAAAGATATTTATGTGGTGAACGCACGTGTCAGATCCCCACCCTCCGCGCTAATCTTGCGTCGAAGGACCGGTCAACCTCACATTATGCTGTCACTTGCGTAACAATGCCCCTCTCAACTGCGTCCAGCCCAAAGATTTTCCAGCTTGCGGGACGAAAATCTGAGTGCCAGCAGCCTGAGAGCGATTGTTACCGGGCTAATGTCACAATTAACCCTTTCTCTGCCACCACCCCGGTTTAAACAACTCCGAGCCAGGGGATACTCGTGATTTCAACAATACCAATTATGATTTTAGAATAAGCGTCTGCAGCCTACACTGTCACCACAGACAGGTCTGCGCAGAGCCCTACAGTAGCGCTCTTCAAGAGGCAGGTTCGTTATAGCTTGCATTAAGAGTTTCAGAGGCAAGAGTAACACTTTTCAACATAAGGGTTTATTTTGAAAAGGGTCAAGTTGATGCAATAAAATGTTACAGAAAAATATGTTTCAAGAGATAATACTATACAGCCACAAGGTTAAGGTAGAAATTAGAAGTAGAAGAATACTTGCAATTAAATGTCCAAAGGTTGATCAGCGTTCGATCGATGAATCCGGTTCTCAACTTGCAGAAGGTTCCTGCTTAAATGTTAAAAGGGAACTCCACAGATCTTGCTTGTTTGATGGTGAAAGGAGAACTGCTTGTGTGATCTGAGAGCTCCTTTTTCTCTCAAACTCCAGGGGGTGTTGACAGTGACCAATGACCAATGGCTGGTCATTCTGAAATAGGGCTGAGCCCTGGGAGGTGTCTCACTCATTTCTACTTTTTGAGATACATTTTCATAACTCTGCAACTGTACGTTTTACATACTAACAATCTTCATATTCTTATTCAGTGTTATTTAACTTTTCATTTGACTCCAAACATGGCCAACCTGTCAGCTCCAGTTGACCCAGGGGCAATAACGGTCAATACTCGGGTTCCCTATGGCCTAACCCAGAGATCCTCAAACTACGGCCCTCCAGCTGTTGCAGAACTACAAATCCCATGAGGCATTGCAAAACTCTGACATTCACAGACATGACTAGGCATGATGGGAATTGTAGTTCCTGAACACCTGGAGGGCCGTAGTTTGAAGACCCCTGGCCTAACCTATCCATGTCTGGACTTGACGCGTTACAAATTCTCTGAGGAGACTGAATATATTTATGTTATGACAGTGTGTTTTGTTATTTGGAAGTTATGAAACATGTTGAATTTCCATACTCAATTCTTCCTGTGTAAAGCTTGAGGGTCACTCAGGGTTTTACGACCCTGGCCTGTTATAACTCTGAGGCTTTACAAAGGTGACAGCTTTACGACCGGTCAGGAATAGGGATGAGCTTCGAGTTCGAGTCGAACTCATGTTCGACTCGAACATTGCCTGTTCGCCCGTTCGCCGAACAGCGAACAAATTGGGGTGTTCGCGGCAAATTCGAAAAATCTATGGGAGAAATCTAAAGTGCTAATTATAAAGGCTTATATGCAAGTTATTGTCCTAAAAAATGTTTGGGGACCGGGGTCCTGCCCCAGGGGACATGTATCAATGCAAAAAGAAGTTTTAAAAACGGCCGTTTTTTCGGGAGCAGTGATTTTAATAATGCTTAAAATGAAAAAATAAAAGTGAAATATTCCTTTAAATTTCGTACCTGCGGGGTGTGTATGATATGCATGTAAAGTGGCGCATGTTTCCCGTGCTTAGAACTGTCCCTGCAAAAAATGTCATTTTTGAAAGAAAAAAATGCATTTAAAACTGACTCGCGGCTATTAATGAATTGTCGGCTCCCGGCAATACATACAAAAGTCATTAATAAAAAATAAAAAAAAAGCGTGGGGGTACCCCAGAATTCAATTACCAGGCCCTTCAGGTCTGGAATGGATATTAAGGGGAACCCCGCCGCAAATTAAAAAAAAAATTGACGTGGGGTTCCCCCAAATATCCATTCCAGGCCCTTCAGATCTGGCATGGATTTTAAGGGGAACTCCACCCCAAATTTTAAAAAAAAATGGCGTGGAGTCCCCCTAAAAATCCATACCAGACCCCTTATCCGAGCACATAACCTGGCCGGCCGCAGGGGAAAAGGGGGGGACGAGAGAGCGGCCCCCCTCCCTCCTGAACCGTACCAGGCCACATGGCCTCAACATGGGGAGGATGTCCCCATGTTGATGGGGACAAGGGCCTCATCCCCACAACCCTTGCCCGGTGGTTGTGGGGGTCTGCGGGCAGGGGGCTTATCGGAATCTGGAAGACCCCTTTAACAAAGGGGACCCCCAGATCCCGGCCCCCCCATGTGAATTGGTAAGGGGTACATTGTACCCCTACCATTTCACGAAGAAAGCGTAAAAAAATATTTAAAAAAACACACAAACACCTTGAAAAAGTCCTTTATTAAAAAAAAAACAAAAAAAAACATTCCAGCGGTGAAATCCAGTGTCCCGCAGCGATCCCGATGTCCAGCGCTGTCCTTCATTGGTTGTGCCTGAGCGGACCTGATGGGGAACTCCCTCTCAGTATTTTAAATGTATAGACCCGCCCCTTCTAAAATTCCCCATCAGGTCCGCTCAGTGGACCAGATGCGGAACATGAGAAGGGGCGGGTCTATACATGTATTACCAAAGTGAGAGCAGTTCCCCATCAGGTCCGCCCCCTCGGTATGTCGGACCCGCCTACGTCATTGTCTTGAGCGGGGAACTTCCTTCACTGTGTAATTTAAATTTACATAGTGAAGGAAGTGCCCCGCTCAAGCCAATGACGTAGGCGGGTCCGACATACTGAGGGGGCGGACCTGATGGGGAACTGCTCTCACTTTGGTAATACATGTATAGACCCGCCCCTTCTCATGTTCCGCATCTGGTCTGCTGAGCGGACCTGATGGGGAACTTTAGAAGGGGCGGGTCTATACATTTAAAATACTGAGAGGGAGTTCCCCATCAGGTCCGCTCAGGCACAACCAATGAAGGACAGCGCTGGACATTGGGATCGCCGCGGGACACTGGATTTCACCGCTGGAATGTTTTTTTTTTTTTTTTTTTTTTTAAATAAAGGACTTTTTCAAGGTGTTTGTGTGTTTTTTTAAACATTTTTTTACGCTTTCTTCGTGAAATGGTAGGGGTACAATGTACCCCTTACCAATTCACATAGGGGGGGCTGGGATCTGGGGGTCCCCTTTGTTTTGTCTTCCAGATTCCGATAAGCCCCCCGCCCGCAGACCCCCACAACCACCGGGCAAGGGTTGTGGGGATGAGGCCCTTGTCCCCATCAACATGGGGACATCCTCCCCATGTTGAGGGCATGTGGCTTGGTACGGTTCAGGAGGGAGGGGGGGCCGCTCTCTCGTCCCCCCCTTTTCCCCTGCGGCCGGCCAGGTTGCGTGCTCGGATAAGGGGTCTGGTATGGATTTTTAGGGGGACTCCACGCCATTTTTTTTTTAAATTTGGGGTGGAGTTCCCCTTAAAATCCATGCCAGATCTGAAGGGCCTGGAATGGATATTTGGGGGAACCCCACGTCAATTTTTTTTAAATTTGCGGCGGGGTTCCCCTTAATATCCATTCCAGACCTGAAGGGCCTGGTAATTGAATTCTGGGGAACCCCCACGCTTTTTTTTTTATCAATGACTTTTGTATGTATTGCCGGGAGCCGACAATTCATTAATAGCCGCGAGTCAGTTTTAAATGCATTTTTTTCTTTCAAAAATGACATTTTTTGCAGGGACAGTTCTAAGCACGGGAAACATGCGCCACTTCACATGCATATCATACACACCCCCCAGGTACGAAATTTAAAGGAATATTTCACTTTTATTTTTTCATTTTAAGCATTATTAAAATCACTGCTCCCGAAAAAACGGCCGTTTTTAAAACTTCTTTTTGCATTGATACATGTCCCCTGGGGCAGGACCCAGGTCCCCAAACACTTTTTAGGACAATAACTTGCATATTAGCCTTTATAATTGACACTTTAGATTTCGAACGTTCGAGTCCATTGTATTTAATAGGGTTCTAAAGTTTACACGAACATTTTGTCTGTTCGCAGGTTCTGGTGCGAACCGAACAGGGGGGTGTTCGGCTCATCCCTGGTCAGGAACTGCTAAGCCCCTTATCAAACCTAGCTTCCTCTGCTGAGATAAGGGATGTTTGATGTAGAAAGCTTGAAATTCCAGATACCCTCTGAAATAGCAAGCTGCGAATTCCTTTAGGATGGGGGGGTTGGAGAGTTCAATTCAAATGTATAAGGTTTAGCTAAAACTTTCATGGGAGCTTCTAACACAAAATGGATGCCTGCCCCACCAAAATGGTTGCACTAATGCTCTAGGCAGGTGTCCATTTTGTGAGATCGTCACAATTTATTTTCTAGAAGTGAGCATAACACTGCGCCTACTATGGCATGCCACAATAGCACTGTACATTACACTTCATCAGCAAATCATATCACCCAGCAACAGCGCAATATACTGTACTGTGCAAGAATGTAAAACACTGTAATAGCAAATTACAACAACCAGCACAAAGCATATTATATCACACAACAACGTCACACAGCATCATTAAATCACCCAGAAAAAGTATGATATGTATATTAACAACATAGAAAAAATCATACTGCAACAGCAGAATATATGAGAACTAATTTCCAGCCACCTTATATATTTATGTTCATAATTATCCACCACCAATTTCCCTTATATAAAGCCCCCGCATCCTCCACCAGACCCTCTAATCTAAATCCCCCTTCTATTCAGCCATCACCAGCCCCCAAAATCTGCAGCCAATCATCATTGCAGCCCACTAAACACTAACAACGAATTTGCAGCCCCTCATTTTCAGACACCAGCCCCCAAAATCTGCAGCCAATCATCATTGCACCTTTGTGAAGCAACTTACATATTCATCTACACCCACTTCCCCAATCACTTACATCCCATGTAATTCAACTTACCTCTACATGAGTCCCTGTGTAGATTGTTGTGCAGTGTCAGTGCATCTGGTACATTAGAGTTCATAAATGCACCTGTTATTTTTGTGGTCATTGCTCAGCACATTGGGGGTTAGTACATATGCCTGTTACATTGTTGTTCAGTGGTCAAATGCCCTGTTACATTGATGTTTAATGGTCAGATCAAGGGTGATCTTTATCTTTGGTATCCGTGGTTACTATTCCCAGGCAGCAAGCATCAGAAGAGACACAGATGCTACTCATGGCAATACTGACATAAACCTACCGTATATCAGATGATATCATGCTGTGACAGCAAACTATATGACTGAGCATAGTCATCACTAGGTCTGGGCACCTAGGTGCCCTGGATCTCCTGCTTAGTATCTCCGGTTTGGCAAGACTCTCAGCTCAGTACTGGAAGAGTGATATCCTTCCTGATGCTAATTGCATATTTCCAGTGTAGCGCCCTCACCTCTCCCCCTACCTGCCTTTTTGTATGTGTATCTCGGCTCCTCACCGGGAGGGGAGAGGCACACCGCACCACAAGCCCACACCCTCCTGAGTAAGGAGGTTGAGCGGTGTTAGTTTTCGGGCCTGCCTGCGGCTGGAGTTGAAACCTCCCGAGGATGATTCTCACCTCTACCTTAGGTAGATGCAAGTCCTTATGTTTCCCCCAGTAATGTAACTGTCCACACCAACTGAAAGTCCAACTTCTATATTTATTTCACACGGATAATAAATATGCCTCTTTGACAGCAGACAGGTTGGAACAAGACACAGGACAGCTTAGGTGGGAGGAGGTCCAGGTAGAGTTGCCACCTCATCCCTTTAAAACCGAACACATATTAATTACACAGGTTCTGTGGCTGATTAAGGTGGTAATTAAACTCACTTGGTGCCTTATCTGCATTAAATTGGCCTCAGAACCTGTGTAATTCATATCTGTTCGGGTTTAAAGGGATGAGGTGGCAACCCTAGGTCCAGGCACAAACTTGAATCAGGTTCTTTGACTGTTTAGGGTTCACAAACAGCTTTGACGCACGATCTCTGCCACAGACCGTGAGGTTGGTCTCTGCCACAGACCAGGTGAATAGGAAGTCACTGCCACTGACTTGGAGAACAGGTCACTGCCACTTACCGGGTGAATAGAGTCACTGCCACTGACTGGGTGAATAGGGCATGGCCCTGTTAGGCCTCTGCCACTGACCTGTAAGCGAACTTCCTTCTAGAGAGTACTTGGCCCGTGTGAGGGAGAAGACATCCCTCCGGAGAGTTACCAGAGGTCCTCACCGTCACCACGACTCTGCGCTGGGTCTTCGGTACAGGTAACCTCCCTGGCCTCCTCATCCCAGATGCGGGTCCCCTCGCAAGACGGCACCCTGGGAGTCCTCGATCCCCGGCGGAAACCCAGCCGAAGGTGCTGGGCTCTGGGCCTCCAAATTAGTACCTCACCCCAGACTGAAGGTGTCTGGGATGGAACAGGAACCAGGCCTCCGGGCCTAGGGCACCCGGAGATGACACCCACACACCCAGGCTGAAGGTGCCTGGGCGTGGATGACGACAACCAACCGACCCCCCATGGAAGATGGCCGCCCCTTTTTATACCCTCTCCCGAAAGGCACAGCAGGTTCCCCGCCCCGCCGTACTGCTGTCGAGAGGGGACAACAAAAGGCACAACCTTGTATTGTGGTTCAACCTGGACCTATGGCGACAGCGCCACCTGTAGGCCCCAGGGAACTATACACCAACACTAGCTCCCATGGCACAGAAATGGTCCATTAACCCTAACAATAGTGTGTCTGAGCCCAACTACCACTCAGACACTCCCCTAAATTGAGCACCCTGCTACACCAGCATGACATAACTTTGTAGAGACCTGTAGCCACACAGGCACTTTGTCCATCCCACCTGTATGAGCATTTTGAACATTAACTACTCATGTAAAAAAAATAAGTGGTGCTTTATTACCTTCGGTTGTGGATGCTCCACTGTCCCTGAAGACAAGGAGCATATGTATATTGTCCAGCCAACAAATAGCCTTCAAACCTCAGAGCGACTCCATATTTATTAGATGGGACCTTATAAATAAGAAAAATCCTATATCAGAAGTGCATTTCATTGTATAGACTGTAGCCTAAGGATTCTAATTTAATATTTACAATTTCAGTTGAATTTTCAAGTAAATACATTTCAACGGTTAAGACATTTATGGTGTATCTATTAAAGTACTGTTCCCATTCCGTTAAATTTTTTCAAATCTATTCAAATACTATTCAAACACATTTCAATATTCGAGAGAGAGAGAGTGAGAGAGAGAGAGAGAGAGAGAGAGAGAGAGAGACCAAAGCTTTCAACATAACAATTGTAGTCTTCAATATTTGAAAATGTTTATCTAACTTTAACCTTTTCGCTGCCAAAGCCATTTTTGCATTTTTTGCACACGTTTGAAAAAATTATTTTAGGCCTGAAGATTACACAAAACCCCCAAACATTATATATTTTCTGATAGCATAAACACTAGAGCAGTGGTTTTCAACCTCAGTCCTCAAGTACCCCCAACAGGCCATGTTTTGGGAAGACGAAGACCCCATACATACTATTGGATTTTCTTCAGATTTACCAAAACCATGTAGTGAAAGGGCCTGTCTGATTGCATACAAATTGAAACTCTTAAGGTTTGACCTCATATTATATGGTTTTGGTAAATCTGAAGACAAAAATCTGCAGAAAATCTAATAGTGTGTATGGGGCTTTAGATAAAATAAGTGTAAAGGTAGTACTGCGCTGTACATAAAATGTGCAGTGTGCTGATGTGACCAGTGGCGGTGCGTCCATAGAGGGCGCCGGAGCGCCGCCCCCTCTCGCTCCTGCACCGCCACTGAAAGACAATACACAGATTCATGCATTGCATGAATCTATGTATTGTCACCGCTGCCGCGCTGCCCACTATTCATATGGCCGGCCTCCTGGTGAGCGGCGGCCATATGAATTAGAGCAGTGGCCGGCGGTGGGTGTGACTTGGAAGTGTCTATCAGAGCCAGCCAGGCTTTCCGAATACAGCTCTCACGCTGTAATTGGCTTCCAAAAACTCCTCCAAGGTATGCACGGGGTGCGTTCCTTGGAGAAGACTGTGGGGGTTTCAGCCAATCAGGTTCACCGGATCTGGTTACCGGTAACCTGATTGGCTGAAGCGACATCGAGGGTGGGAGAAGACATCGAGGACGGCGCGGACCCGAGAAAGGTAAGTGCAGGGCTGGGGGGGGGGGGGGGCAGGCTGCATTTGGGGGACAAACTGGCTGCATTTGGGGGACATACTGGCTGTATATGGGGGACACACTGGCTGTATATGGGGGACACACTGGCTGCATTTGGGAACAAACTGGCTGTATATGGGGGACACACTGGCTGTATTTGGGGGACAAACTGGCTGTATATGGGGGACACACTGGCTGTATATGGGGGGCACACTGGCTGTATATGGGGACACACTGGCTGTATTTGGGGGACAAACTGGCTGTATTTGGGGGACACACTGGCTGTTTATGGGGACAAACTGGCTGTATACGGGGGGGACACTGGCTGTATATGGGGACACACTGGCTGTATATGGTGACACACTGGCTGTATATGGGGACACACTGGCTGTATTTGGGGGACAAACTGGCTGTATATGGGGACAAACTGGCTGTATTTGGGGGACACACTGGCTGTATATGGGGACACACTGGCTGTATATGGGGACAAACTGGCTGTATATGGGGACACACTGGCTGTATATGGGGACACACTGGCTGTATATGGGGACACACTGGCTGTATTATGGGGAAAAACTGGCTGTATATGGGGGACACACTGGCTGTATATGGGGACACACTGGCTGTATATGGGGACACACTGGCTGTATATGGGGACACACTGGCTGTATTTGGGGGACACACTGGCTGTATATGGGGACACACTGGCTGTATATGGGGACAAACTGGCTGTATATGGGAACAAAGTGGCTGTATATGGGGACACACTGGCTGTATTATGGGGACAAACTGGCTGTATATGGGGGACACACTGGCTGTATATGGGGACACACCGGCTGTATATGGGGACACACTGGCTGTATTATGGGGACAAACTGGCTGTATATGGGGGACACACTGGCTGTATTATGGGGACAAACTGGCTGTATTTGGGAACAAACTGGCTGTATTTGGGAACAAACTGGCTGTATATGGGGACAAACTGGCTGTATATGGAAACAAACTGGCTGCATTTGAGGACAAACTGGCTGCATTTGGGGACAAACTGGTGGCGTTTGGGCACAGTGGCTGCGTTTAATGGGCACAGTGGCGGCAATTGATGTTTTTTTTTTCAGTTTGTTTGCGCCTCCCCAAAAATTTTGAGCACCAGCCGCCACTGGACGTGACAGGTACACTTAAAATTTTGAGGAAATTTCTTAAATGTGCATCCTCACAGGGTGACACTGTGGATGCACTGGTACAAATGTGCCAACGTCCCGATATAGCAGGAGAAATATTGAATGAACTAAGAATTGGACTTTAGACGGCACATGAATTTATAATTATTATTTATTCATGTGCCGTCTAAGGTACACTTAAAAGGCAGTAAGTGAGTGGTCAATAAATAGCAACAATATAAAAAATAGTATCAGCTGCGACAATATAAATTGCTAAAGTGGACTAGTGTAGTGTCCAAATACTGTGAAAAGTGCACCAAGGCAAGTAAGCGTGAGAATAAAACTCAAATACTTAAAATGACATAATCCTCTGACATATGCTCCCATAAACAAATTCACACTTAAAGCGGGATTTCACCCGCAATTTTTATTTATTTTTTAAAGTCAGCAGCTACAAACACTGTAGCTGCTGACTTTTAATAAGGACACTTACCTTTCCTACTCGCCCGCGATGATGGCCCCGCCGATGCCGATCCCTCGATCACTGCAGGTCCCGCGCCACCATCCTCACTAAGGGAAACAGGCAGTGAAGCCTTCACTGCCCGTTTCCTATTTCGCATGCGCGAGTCTCGCGCCGATTTGTGAATGGGCGGCTGTTCCCAGAAGGCAGCGCGCCCCATTCAGTAGAAGAGGATACAGAAGAAGACCCACCACGGATAAGGAAGAGGCAGATTAGGGACTTCCGCATAGCAACTGCTATTTCGGTTGAGTGAAAAAATTATTATTATTTTTTTTTTAAATCAATTTTTTTGCAGCATTTTTGTCAATTTTTTTTTTTCAGGGTGGAACTCCACTTTAAATTCCATAAAATGAAATAAAAATGAATTTAAAAGCAAAACAGTGCCGATAATGTCCATAAAGTACTAGCTGGATGGGTAGCTGTGTATTCACAGTGATCAAGGTGAAAGTGCTGGTGCTAGTGGTCAATCTCGTGGTTTGAAGTGCTACTGGTGGGTAGTTGCTGGTTCTCCGTGCAACTTTGTGTATAGGTGTCCCCTTACCTTTTTGCTGTAAGGTAACAGCGTGTGAATGTATCTTTATATCTCCTGGTGACTCCTGGCGTCTCAGGCTCCTCTGGTGTGTGTCTTTACTTTGGCATCAGAGTACCCTTTTGGTGTGTCTGTATCAGATAGCCTCACATAGGGGCATGGGGGGATGTAAAGAGGGATGCTCGATAGTGTAGTATTTAAAACATTTATTGGAATCAGCAATAATAAAAGCAGGTATTCACAATGTGAAGTAACAAAAAAGGCATATCAAAAACGAGTAGCAAACTCGTCCAACGTCACTTCCGGTGCCTTGCGTTCCCGCACGTGTTCGTCACAATCATGTGACTTCATCAGGGTATAACTAGAGGCCTTTAGGAAGTGTCTTTATATATGGTTGTGTATTGATATAGGTAATTACTATGGCAGCCATTTTCTTGTAGCTCTGGTCGCCGGAAGTAGTACGGCGGCCATTTTGGGATGGTTTTTGTCGCCGGGCGTGGAACGGCGGCCATTTTTAAGGTTATGTATGGTCAAAACAACAATAGATATCTATGGAGGCCATTTTCTTGTATCTCCGGTCGCCGGAATCAAGTCGACGCATGCTCAGAAGCATTGAACTTAATTTTCTCGGCTCATGAGTGTTTTACGTCACCGCGTTTGGAACGGTCGGTTTTTAGACTGATGGTGTGTAGGCAAGACTGAAAAATCCATCGGTTTAAAAACCATAGGAAATCCAATCATGTGTACAGGGCTTTATTGTTAATAATTATGTTATATTAATTATATATAGGGAGAAACATTTAGGAGGAATCTGACATTTGTCCTATTCAGGGCACGCTAAGTGCTATAGTTATAAAAAGATTTGCATAGCATGTACATTCATTCTGTGTGAATGGGACAAAAAAATGCTATTTCCTGTACTGATCAATTAATGTTCATTCGTTAAATCCAATTCAATACTAGGCACTTTTACCCCCTTCTTGCCCAGGCCAATTTTCAGCTTTCAGCACTGTCGCACTTTGAATGACAATTGCATGCAACACTGTACCCATATGACATTTTTATCATTTTGTTCACATAATGAGAGATTTCTATTGGTGGTATTTAATCACCCCTGCTTTTTTGATTTTTTGCTAAATAATCTAAAAAGGCTGAGAATTAAAAAAAAAAAAAAAAGTTTTTTGTTGAAATTTTATAAAACAAATAATTGTTCTTCATAAATTTAGGAAAAAATGTATTCTTCTACATTTCTTTCTTGAAAATAACCCAGATCAGTGTATATTATTTGGTTTGTAGAAAAGTTATGTAGAAGAGTCCACAAACTATGGGTTATATATGAAAATTGATCAATCTTAATGTACTGATGGTCTATCTCATTTCTTGAGGCCCAAAAATTTCAGGACAGTACAAATTTTCCCCAAATGACCCCTTTTTGAAAGGTAGACAGTCCAAGGTATTTAGTAAGAGGCATGGCAATTTTTTTGAAGTTGTAATGTTTTGTCATATTTTTTTGGAAAATTAAATTTTTTTAAAAAAAATGTTCACAATTTTTTTTTCTTTTACATACTGTCACCAGTGCAGTACAGCGTCATCATATAACTGGGGTGGCGGTGATCAGGGACACTAACTGCGTAGAAAAAAAAATTGTAAATGTTTTATAAATTTAAATTTTTTATTAAATTAAAAAAAAAAATACGATTTTTTTTAACACACTGTAACCAGAGTAATATAATGTTACCATAGTATCATTGTACTACTCCGGGGAAGTTATCAGGGTTTTTTTTTTTTCTTTTACATATCATAATTGCTTATAGCAGTGAATTTCATTGCTATAAGCAAGCATTTTATTGACCTAAACTAGCTGTGATTGGACAGAGCTATTCACATCGTACAGATGGGCTGTGATTGGCCCTGTCTGTACCATGTGATCACATTGACCAATCACAGATAGCAACACAATTGTACACAATGGATGGCATTAAAGGAAGCCATTCATTGTTTACAACTGTCATATGACCTGCTGTGATTGGTCACAGCTGTCACATGGTACCAGCAGCGAGCCGATGCACTGATCAGTCATCGGCTGTGTCCAATGGACACAGCTGGTGACAGATTGTGCTGCTGCATGGCCCCTTCTGGGAGGATGTCATATGACGTTCACTCTGAAGGATGAAAGACCCGTCTGGCCATCATTCTGCTATAGGCCTGGGCAGGAAGGTGTTAAAAAAAAGAAAGTACTACATTTGGCCACTAGATGGCGCTAAGTATCATAGGACAATCTTTGAAATCAATGAAAATCAATCAATCAGCAAAGACCTAATAACATAAAAAAAATTGCCCATTTGCACAGAATGAATGTGCATGCAATTTCACTGGGCAATCTGTGAGCTTTATTTCTCCCCACTAAACTGACAGACCAGATTCAGTCTGATAAATGTAATTGATTTAATGTGTACAGTCTGGAGGAAAGATGGGAAAGGGGAGACATGCTTTAAATCTTTAAATACTTTAATGCCCTGTACACACGATCGGATTTCCGATGGAATAAAATCCGATGGATTTTTCAGTCGGAATTCCGATGAAGCTGACTTTCATCAGTCTTGCCTACACACCATCAGACAAAATTCCGACCGTCCAAAACGGCGTGACGTAAAACACTCCGACGAGCCGAGAAAAAATAAGTTCAATGCTTCTGAGCATGCGTCGACTTTATTCTGAGCATGCGTGGGGTTTTTTTTTCCATTGGAGTTCCACACAGACGATCAGAATTTCCTATCGCTTTTTATTCCATCGGAAAAATTTAAAACATGTTCTATTTTTTTACACCGATGGAAAAAAGACCGATGGGCCCCACACACGATCGTTTTTTCCGATGAAAAAAGTCCATCGGTCTTTTTTCATCGGAAGGGAGTGAATAAGGTTTAGGAGGGCAGTTTTTTATTATGAAACCAAAATCAAGAATACGGGGACATGACCTCAAACTAACTGATGGAAAGTTCAAAATGAATCTTAGAAAATATAATATTTCTGAAAGGGTAGTTGATGCTTTGAAGAAACTCCTAGCAGAGATAGTGAGACAGTCAACAGTAAATGGCTTCAAATATGCTTGGGACAAACATAGATCTATACTAAGACAAAAAGGTTAATGGAAAAAAAACACCCAAAAAAACAAAAATTAAAGAAACAAAATAATGTGGTTTATCCATGAAAATAAGATATGCATCATCTTAAGAAAAATGTAAATGCTAACACTGATAAAATAGATGATGTTGAAAACTGAATGTATTGGTATACTATAAGTATAGTATCGGAATTACAGAGGTAAAGAAAAAACTGAAAGCTCCAATATAACAAATAAAAATATGAGAAACTGAGAAAGATGCATTTTTACTCTTTTTTTACAGTAGAGAAGATTATTCTTTGTATTCTGTACCACCATCTTCCACCTCAGGGAATATTAATATCAATCCAAGCCAGATGAATTAATTTTTAGGACAGAGATACCATCTTGATCAGAGCATGCTATCTTAAAAATATGACAATAAATTGCAAAATGATATCATTATATTCAGATTTCTCTGCAGAGTTACAAAGAAAAAATGTTCCAGGAGTCTAAAAAATGTCAGAAGAAGCTAAAAGTGCCATATACCATGTTTTATCCTGCTCAACTAAGAATTGTTGCTGGGGGAAAAACGTATTTTTTATTTACCTGCTGATGCCACTTCATGGATTGATAAGAACATAAATGAAAATTATGATAATAATGGCTAGAATAATTTTTGCACCTAATTATGCTAAAAAAGACTAGATGCACATTATGCGTGGAACTTGATATGGGATGTGAGTATCAGAAGTAGAGACAGGCTGTTTCTTAATGTGATTAAGTTGCTAAGCTGCTAATTATGAATTTTACTTTTTTTTACCCCTTATGTTCCTGAGGAAAAGTTGGTATGTTGTGTCTTTTTTTTTTCCTTCTGATCCTTTTTTTCTGCTGAGCTTGAGCATTTTTAATTGTCAATAGGGAATGTTGCTTTTTTTCACAATGTGTGTTACATTATATGCATAGTGGTAGATGTACTTATTACTTCCTTATTTATTTATTTTTTGGTTACAGCATTTGTTATTGTCAAAGAGAAATTATGTTTTCTCACATTATAATTTATAAACATACTGTAATCTAAAAAATCTATAAAATATAATTTTTTACACTATAATTATCTTAATTGTTGTTTTTCTATAATAGCCATTTGGAACTCAAATAATTTCATATATATAAGGGTTCTTGGAATGTACAAAAGGTGTAGAATTTCACTAAGCAGAAAACTATTTTTGTACTTATTAAAACAATACCAACCTGCTAATGTTACACCAGATACCGTGAAGTATATACAAAGTTTTAAATACACTCAGGGGTGTACATTCTTGTTATTCTTCATATTCACGTGGGAGTAGTATTCCTATACACTATATTTATATATATTGTGGGTTAGTAGAATATTAATATAATTCTTCTAATTCATAAGATTGAATTTATATTTTTCATCATTCATCATTCATCCTGGCCTTAATGATTTTTTTTGGGTGTACTGTTGTTACAATTTCTTCATAAGTAGTCTGGGGTGCCTTGAAAGCACATGTCTGAGGACTACTTGTGAAACAAATTTCCCTTGTTAAAGCAAATACAAAGGAATGAGAGATGAATAATATGTACAACTGAAAAGGGAGCAATATAACAACTCCTCTACTAAAAAATGTGTTGAAATATGTGAAATGTGTTTTTTTGTTTTTGTTTAACCAGTTGCAGATTTTGGGCGACTTCTGGGACCCCTCCTCCATGTATACGTAATTTCCGGCTTTGATTAATCAAAGCCAGCATTACAGTATGCTCGGAGAAGTCGTCAGCTCTAGCTGTCAAAAAAGCAGTCTAAATAAACAACACTGCTCCAGACTGCGATAATACAAAGAAACAAAGTAACATATTGCTACATTTGTATCTTTCCCTTCATTCATCTGCAGATCAAATGGATGAACTTAAATCTGCAAATTATGTCAGTTAAAGCAACCTGACAAGTAAAAAAAAGTTTGTTTTTGTGTAATAAAATGGTCTTCTGTTTAACACTTATTAACCATTAGGCTTGTGCAATTTGTTTCGTAACAAATCGAAATTCGTCCGAATTTAGCAACTTTCGGACATTCAGAAGCATTCGAATTTCCAAACAAAGCAATTACGAATAAAACCGAATCCGAAATAAATTATATCGCAAATAGCGAATGCCCGAATGTCTTCGGCATAATTCGTTATGAAAAAAGTTACGAATGTACGAATCAATTTGAAGCACAATAACACTCTGCTCTGCTCTCTGCTTCTCCCTCACCGTGCTGAACTCCCTCTCAAAATGGTGTAAAGGGGCGGAGGCTATAGCCGCATGTAAAAAACGAAAGTAAAATACGAGATTTTGAATCGTTACAAATAACCGCTATGTATTTAGAAAAGTACAAATCAATTCGAAGCACATTAGGCATAATAGGCAGCGTTGTGAGAGAGACATGGAAAATTACGAATCAACGAACCCAAAAAAAGTTACGAAAGTAGGAGTTGTGTCCAGAATCAACGAAAAACAATCTACTCTACCGAAAGTACGAATTATGAATCGGCTAAAAATAAGGCTTACATTAATATGAATCATTCCGATTCAACAAAAAATGTCATTTGCAAAAATACGAATTAGTCCGAACACGAAAAATCCCGTCTAGCAAAATTACGAACGATTACGAATTAACAGGACCGAAAAGAAACGAACCGAAACTAAATGAATTTTTCCATTGTGCACAAGTCTATTAACCATTAGTTTACTCTAAACAGCCATATTTAACTCCTTAAGCCAGCCATAGATGGTCCCTGCTGAACCTGCCGAGATTCAAACCATCTATGGGCAGGCTGATTGTACCCAAGTTGATCAATCTATCAACTTGGGTACAGCCAGCCTGTCAGATTTTTTATGATCATTGCCAGCAGCTATAGCCACAAGCAATGATCACAATAACTTTGTGTGAGGGATTTCCCCATTAACATTGACTGTGTTAATGGGGAAATCAAGCCATGGTTTTATTTTCCTGCTAATTTTTGTCAATATTTTTACATATATAACATATGTACACATTTCCCATTTAAAAAGTGCAAAATAAATAAATAAATACACTTAATTTCATTTGTAAATAACCTTGCAATGATTTGTACCAGAATCATACATTTTGTGTAATTTTGAACAGAACAAATTAAAGAATATAATGCAGACATTTTATGTGCAGTAACACCATTTATTTTAAACTAACCGATCAAAAACGAAAAAAAGAAAAAGTGTGTTTTGTTTCTTTTGTTGTGTATTGTACTCTAAGGATTGCAAAAAAATCAATAAAAATATTGTTGCAAGACAATATCCTGAAAAGAAAGCCTTGTGTGTCCTTAACCACTTGCTGACCGCCCTATAGCAGTTTTACTTTTACAGGACGCCCGTGCTGCACAGGATCATGCATATATATGTGATCCTGAACTTCCAGGTATCGAGCGCGAGTGTGCACCGTCAGTGTGGTGACTAGTGTGGTGGTGAACAGGGAAACTGACTGGTGACCGTATGTAAAAAAAAACATTATTACATTTTTTCTTTTCTTTTTTTCCTCTTTTTTTACATACTGTCACCAGACCAGTACAATGTCACTGTATAAGCAATAATTTTCAATTTGTAAATGGCATCTATTCATGTCCGTTGTGATTGTTCCTGTACAATGTGATCACTGTGACCAATCACAGAGTTTATCACAATAGTACACAATGGCTATAAATGTTTACAACTGATGTGATTGCACAGCGGCCCGATACATCGATCTGTGTTTCGCTGTGTCTGGTGGACACAGATCGCACCGCTGCATGGATTCTAGGGCACGCACAAGGCTTGCAAATGAGAGGACATCCCCCCAGGATAGCAGTACTCCCACCTACCTGTATTATTATAATAGGTCTGGCGGGAGGTGGTTAATAGTGTTTTTTGGTATGTGGTGCTCAGATGCAGTTGCAGTTCTGCTTTAAAGTGGGTTTAAACCCACTTTAAAAAAAAAAACGAACACCTGCAAGACAAAGGCATAATGAGCTAGTATGCATAGCATACTAGCTCATTATGTAATACTCACCTGGGATCAAAGCCCCCATTGCGGTGCCCGACACAGCACCGGCCGGCGACATGTCGTCCCGGAGTTGGTTCCTGGTATCTCGGCTCTGGTGATGTGATTGGCCGGAGCCGCGATGACATCACATCGGCGCAAGTCTCTATTGTAAATATCTCCTAAACCGTGTAGGTTTAGGAGATATTTCTAGCACCTACAGGTAAGCCATAATCTAGGTAGTACAACCACTTTAAGTATTAATGTAAAAAGGAATCATGCCAAAAATTACTTAAAGATAAACTCTGGTCAACAACTATTTTTGGACATGCACTGTAAAAATAAATTACCATTAGTGAAGCATGTGCCATTTGTGTATGTTGCTATTTTTTAAATAACTTTTACTTTTGTTTACCCCTTACATTACAGTAAGCACCAAACATTCAACGCTGAGACTCACACTTCAAGCTGAAGTACATAGTGTGCGGCTCGCTCTGCACCTCTTCCATTCAGAAAACATCTTACATTATTTTTATAGAATGCAAGGTATTCTGTGATTGGAGAAGGTGTGGGTGAACATCACAATCTTCCTTCTCCAATCATAGAACATCTTTTTTTGCATGTCTGTTAATAGAAAAAATGCAACCTTTTTTCTTTTATTTCACCCGTAAAAAACATGCCGATATTGTTATTATTGAACGTGTTTACAAATAAATATTTCTTTAGAACCTTCCCATAAAATAAACATGTCATCAATAAAACAAACCCACAATGTTATGTAGGCCAAATATTGCAACATATATTCATCATATACAAACTTCTCCTCCCACCAACCGAGAAACACGTTTGCAAAGAGGTGCACCTCAAGTGCCCTTCGCTTTCCTCTCTTGAAAACTCATCAAAGAAAAGGTAATTATGCTTGAGGTCAAATTTTAACCAAACCAGTACAAACTCAGAATATTTATAAAACCCCCTTCTGATTAGGAAAAAAGAACTAGCTTCAAAACCTAATTGATATTCTCTGTTGCTAAATAAAGCTTCAACATCTAAACTTGCCAGAAGTTTATTTTCTGAAATAATCTTTCGAGTCTTCAATAAAGGATGGAAGTGCTTTAACAAATGGTCTTAAAATTGTATCCACTTATATTTTCACATAAATTCTGGTTTCCGGATACTTTTGGCCAGCCTGTAAGCATTTCTCTATTTTTATATGGTTTAAGTAAGGCATAGAACGTAGTAATCATTGGATTCCGATGTAAAAGGAATGTACTCTCATCCCTTGATATTAAATTGCATTTTAAAGCCTTTGCTAGGATTTCTCTATTTTTCTATCTTTTTTCTTACATATATCTTCATGCTTTCCTTTCTATTAACTGGATATTATTTCCTCATCAAAAATCCTTACCATCCATTTTCCTATTATTTTCTTATTTGCTCTTTCTATACTAGGAATCCCCCCCGACTCAACTAAAATACAGCCCTTTCCTTATCTTTATATACTGTATACCCATAATTAAAATTTTTTGGTTTATATTATTATTCACAAATTATCTATAGAAATGGAAAGTATGTAATGCCTTCATTAGATCTATTAGGACTTTTAGAGTGCAATGTAAACATGCATTTGTTTCAGTGCACAACAGTTTCATGTCCAAATTTCCTTTTCTGGGGCCCAATTTTAAAACCTATAGACCCCAATAGTACTGTAGGCATATTGCTCTTACATTATGCAAAATATTGTGGGCAAGCCTGAAAGATAGTTATAACAGTTATGGATAAATATCTGACTATGTGCCTCACATTACTGCAGAATATGACAAATTAACCAATATTGGGGGATGAACATACAGCAAAAAAAATTAAATATATATATATATATATATATATATATATATATATATATATATAGGAAAATGTTGCAATAACAAATAAAGAAAACATACTGTATGTTGAAAATACAGTTTTGGGGCTCTTTACTCACTGTAATATTCCAGGTGCATGTTGAAAATGGTGGGAAATAACTGGGATAGTAAGATGTCTGCAGGTGGCCTTGGACATGGAAGCCCTCATTAAGTACTATATTTTCTTCACAGGCTGCAAACAAAAAACTGTTTGAATTTGCCATGACATAAATTTGTAATAGAAATGGAGAATATACTCTGAAAATGAAGGCTTATAGGAAAGGGTTTGTTAGACAAAGGGGGAACTAGTACCAAAATACAAAAAACTCTTTTTTTAAAATATAGCGGGTGGCGAGGAGCAACACTTTCAAAGGGGGTTATATGGCGACATTAAAAAATGCACAATTCCTCTAAATCAATTGCTCGGGGGAGGCCCTAAACTTGCCTGTGAAGTGGTATACCTGTACCATATACCAGGGGTCTCCAAACTATGACCCTCCAGTTGTTCAGGAACTACAATTCCCATCATGCCTAGTCATGTCTGTGAATGTCAGAGTTTTACAATGCCTATAATGGGATGAGTAGTTCCACAACAGCTGGAGGGCTGTAGTTTAGAGATCCCTGCCATATACGTACAAAAGAAAAAGTGACATTTACAAAGAAAAAAACTACAGTATTTAAATTGACAGTAAATGACAGTTTCCAGCATCTTTGTTCTGTTTGTAAACAAGTAGCTCAGGATTTTCTTTAACAATTATACCAGACCTTTATTCAGTATATATTGTAAAAAAAAGACCTGCTCCCTCCTGAAATGCATGCCAGATTTTAAAGGGTTACCCTGTGCAGAAAACAAAAAATACAGCATGGGTTCCCCCCAAAAATCCATATAAAAAATCTGAGCAAGCAGCCTGGATGGCCAGAACAGAGGGGGAAGGATAGTGAGCATGCGCCGCCCTGCCTCCTGAACCATACCAGGCCACATGCCCTCAGCATTGAGGGGGTAAAAGGGGCCAGTTAAAGCAGTGTGTGCCCATATTGATGTAGACAAGGTCATCCTTCCCACATCCCTAGTGGTTTGTAGGGGGAGAAGCGGCTTGCTGATGAGAGTTTGTAAGCCCCCTTTAGAATATAAAGGGGGGGGGCAGATATCCATCCCTACCACCTGGTTACCAGGTATGCTCGTTACATATGTGACTTACCTTTCACTTCGCTTCTGGCTGGTCCAGCTGTATTCACAATCAGCACAAGGAAATTAGCAGCAGAATAGAACACACACAGTAGGAAGGACCCACAAGGCCATTGCACACTTCTAGGTCCATGTGAAGCCCAAATGGCTGACCTGAAGCTGCACAGTAGTGATGAGCCGAACACCCCCGGGTTCGGTTCGCACCAGAACCCGCGAACGGACCGAAAGTTCGTACGAACATTAGAACCCTATTAAATACAATGGATGCGAACGTTCGAATTCTAAAGTGCTAATTATAACGACTATTATGCATGTTATTGTCCTAAAAAGGGTTTGGGAACCCGGGTTCTGCACCAGGGGACATGTATCAATGCAAAAAGAAGTTTTAAAAACGGTCGTTTTTCGGGAGCAGTCATTTTAATGATGCATAAAGTGAAAAAAAAAAAGACAAATATTCCTTTAAATATCGTACCTGGGGGGTGTCTAAAGTATGCCTGTGAAGTGCCACGTGTTTCCCGTGTTTAGAACTGTCCCTGCACAAAATGACACTTCTAAAGGAAAAAAAAACCATTTAAAACTGCTTGCGGCTTTAATGTAATGTCTGGTCCCGGTAATATGGATGAAAATCTTTAAGAAAAATGGCATAGCTACCCCATGACCCCCCCCTACCCCAGCCCATTACCAACCCCTTTGGGTCTTGTATGGATATTAAGGGGAACCCCGCACATAAAATAAAAAAGGCCCTATATACTCTGAACAGCCGTATACAGGCGGTGCATACAAGACAGGGACTGTAGGTTTGTTCTTATGTAGAATCTGTTTGTAATTTTGAACAGGTACATTGTTTAAGTGTAGCTCCAGCCCAAAAATCTATTTTTAAACTTTTTGGAAAACATAGGTAAGGGTTATCACCCCTGTAACATTTGTTTTGCTGTCTGTGCCCCTGTTCAGAACATTTCACCTCACTTTCCGTCCCAATGACAACTGTTTTTGAAATGTGGTGTTTTTCTTGAAACAAGGATTGCTGATAAAGCATCAGTACAGAGGAGACACCTTTCTCCCATATTAATTCTTACAGGAGAGAATTTTCCTTCCAAGGGGTAGATTTCCTCTCACTTCCTGTTGTCTTCTTGCGTTTGCAAGTAGGAGTCGTTTGTAAGTTGGATGTTTGAAAGTAGGGACCTGCCGTATATACTCTGCAGAAATAGGCCCCTTAGTTGTTGGTGTTGGCACAACACTGTAAGCACTCACAGTTACTCTTGGTTGGTGCTGGAACGCCCTGCTGTCAACTATTATATCAGGAATTTTAATTACATATAATTGTTGAACAGTGGTAGTAAAAATTGGGCCTTTGATGGTGGTGCTGGTGCTACAACACTGTAAGCCCTGACAGTTACTCTTGGTGGGTGCAGCAATGGGCCCTGCTGTGAATTATTAGATCAAGAATTGTAATTGCATGCCCCTGTTGAACAGGGGCTGAAAAATTGGGCCTTTCGTGGTGGTGGTGGTGGTGGTGGTGTTGCCACAACACTGTAAGCCCTCAGAGTTACTCTTGGTGGGTGCAGGAATGGGCCCTGCTGTGAATTATTAGATCAAGAATTGTAATTACATGCCCCTATTTGAACAGGGGCTGAAAAATTGGGCCTTTCGTGGTGGTGGTGGTGGTGGTGGTGTTGCCACAACACTGTAAGCCCTCAGAGTTACTCTTGGTGGGTGCAGCAATGAGCCCTGCTGTGAATTATTAGATCAAGAATTGTAATTACATGCCCCTGTTGAACAGGGGCTGAAAAATTGGGCCTAAGGCACTGGTGGCACAACACTACAACCCCTCACAGATACTGTACTTGGAGCACAGCAATGAGCCCTGTTGCAAAGTATTGCTTCAAAAATTGTAATGACACGCCCCTGTTAAACAGGGGCTGAAAAATTGGGCCTTAGGCACTGGTGGCACAACACTCCAACCCCTCACAGATACTGTACTTGGAGCACAGCAATGAGCCCTATGGCAAATTATTGCTAAAAAAATTGTAATTACACGCCCCTGTAAAACAGGGGCTGAAAAATTGGGCCTTAGCCACTGGTGGCGGCACCCATAAACAAAAATGATCTTCCAAGCTATCATCATCAATCGTATCATTGAGGACTCGGAGGAGGAGGATAGCCAGTCAACATAACAGCACAGGCACTCAGCATCAGCATCAGTCTTGAAGGGATGTGACATGTTAAAATCAATTAGTCTGTTATATCAGCATCAGGTGTGTGGTAGCTGGTGGTGATCCAAGACTGGTTCATCTTGATGAAAGTCAGTCGATCAACCGAGTCGGTGGACAGGCGCACCCTGTGATCCGTGACAAATCCTCTAGCAGCACTGAATGTGCGTTCCGAAAGAACGCTGGATGCAGGACAGGCCAGTAGCTCAATTGCATACTGTGCAAGCTCTGGCCAGTGATCCATCCTCAAGACCCAGTAAGCCAGAGGATTTTCGGTGGGGAAGGTGTCCAAGTCTGACCTTGCCCCTAGATATTCCTGCACCATGTTTATCAGACGCTGGCGATGGTTGCTGGAACCGATCATACTTTGGGGCTGCGGACTAAAGAATTGTCTGAACGCATCGGTCAGACGGCCACCTTCCCCACCGCTCCTTCTTTGACTGGCCGAAGCCTCAGCAACTCGTTGTCCAGGACCAGGAGTTTGTAACCTCCCAGTCTCTGGGAACGCGTTGCACAGACCTTTCTGCAAGGCCTCCCGGAGTTGTCTCATCCTCTGCTCCCTCTGCGATGGTAACATAAGGTCCGCAACCTTACCCTTGTACCGTGGATCAAGGAGAGTGGCCAGCCAGTAATGGTCCCTCTCCTTGATCCGAAGAATACGAGGATCCTTCCGCAGACTTTGCAGGATCAGGGAGGCCATGCAGCGTAGGTTTGCTGAGGCATTCGGTCCGGAGTCCTCTGGGTCACTAAGGACGACATGATCCGCAGCCACCTCCTCCCAGCCACGTACAAGTCCACTGGTTTCTTGGGACTGTAAATCATCCCTAAAAGACTGCTGCTGATGATGCTGAGTGCCAGCCTCCACCTCCATGCTGACACAATCCTCCTCCTCCTCCTCCTCCTCTTCCTGTGCGATGGGTGGGACAGAAGGAACACTGTCTGGGTAAAGGGGGCCTTGAGAGGCAAGGAAGTCCTCCTCTTCCTGCCTCTGTTCTGCCTCAAGTGCCCTGTCCATTATTCCACGCAGCGTGTGCTCCAACAGGTGGACAAGAGGTACAGTGTCACTGATGCATGCACTGTCACTGCTCACCATCCTCGTGGCCTCCTCAAATGGTGCCAGGACAGTGCATGCATCCCTGATCATGCCCCACTGGCGTGGAGAAAAAAAACCAAGCTCCCCTGACCCTGTCCTGGTGCCGTAGTCGCACAGGTACTCATTGATGGCCCTCTGCTGCGTGTGCAGCCGCTGCAGCATGGCCAACGTTGAGTTCCACCTGGTGGGCATGTCACATATAAGGCGGTTCTTGGGCAGGTTCAACTCCTTTTGCAGCTCAGCCAGGCGAGCACTGGCATTATAAGATCTGCGGAAATGCACACAGACTTTCCTGGCCTGCCTCAGGACATCCTGTAAGCCCGGTTACCTGCCCAAGAACCCCTGCACCACCAGGTTAAGGACGTGAGCCACACAGGGCACATGGGTCAGTTGTCCCTGTCGGAGGGCGGAGAGGAGGTTGGTGCCATTGTCGCAAACCACCATTCCTGGCTTAAGCTGGCGTGGCGTCAACCACCTCTCGGCCTGGCCCTGCAGAGCAGACAGGACCTCTGCCCCAGTGTGGCTTCTGTCCCCCAAACACACCAGCGCAAGCACGGCATGGCATCTTTTTGCCTGCGTACTTGCGTAGCCCCTTGAACGGCTACGGAGCACCGCTGGTTCAGAGGACAAACCACAGGAAGAGGCCATGGAGGAAGAAGAAGAGGAGGGGGTGGAGGAGAGAGGTGTGTCACAACCAGTAGTAGCATTTTGGAGGCGTGGCAGTGGAACAACCTCCAACACTACTGCACCTTGTCCTGCATCCTTCCCAGCTGCCAAAAGAGTGACCCAATGGGCCGTGAAAGAAAGGTAACGTCCCTGTCCATGCCTGCTGGACCATGAGTCAGCGGTAATATGCACCTTACCGCTGACCGCCCTGTCCAGCGAGGCCAAGACATTGCCTTCCACATGCCGGTAGAGAGCCGGAATAGCCTTCTGTGAGAAAAAGTGGCGTTTGGGAACCTGCCACTGAGGAACCGCACATTGCACAAACTCACGGAAGGGGGCCGAGTCTACCAACTGAAAAGGCAGCAGTTGAAGCGCTAGCAATTTAGCCAAGCTAGCATTCAACCGCTGGGCATGTGGATGGCTGGGAGTGAACTTCTTTCGACGGTCCAGCAGCTGGGGCAGGGAAATTTGCCTGCTAGAATCGGACGTCGGTGTACTGCTAGCAGAGTGGCCGCAACTACTTGGCTGTGACACACCTAATTCTACACCTTCATTCCTCTCAGTGCATGTTTCAGACAGGACTGAAGTTATAGTGGGTTTGGAGATCCCAGCTGATGCGGTGCAAGGAGAGGTCCGCTTTGTTCTTTGGTGTGGGTCTTTGAGGTAGGCTTGCCAACGAGCTGCATGGCAGGTCAACATATGTCTGGTCAGGCATGTGGTACCCAAGCGGCTGATGTTTTGGCCACGCGATATACGCTTGAGACATATGTTGCAAACAGCAGCTGTGCGATCTGATGCACTAGCCTCAAAAAAGGCCCACACCAAAGAACTTTTTGAATGACGGGCAGAGGCAGCGCCCTGCACAGGTGGAGCTCTGCGGTGTGATTCCGTCGGTGTACTGCCCTTACGCTGGCCACCAAAGGGCATCCTGCCTCGTTGGAGATGTGCCTCCTCCTCATCCTCCTCCTCCTCTCTCCTATTAGGCACCCACGTGGAGTCAGTGACCTCATCATCCCCTCCCTCCTCATCACTGGAGCCAATCTGGCAGTATGCTGCATCTGCTGGAACATGACTGCCAGATTGGTGTCCTTCTTGAGCATCCCCTCTGTCTGCTCTCACGCTACTGCCTTCCTGTAGCTGGGTTTCATCATCAGACCCTTCGAAACGCTGGGCATCCTCCTGGAGCATGTACCCAACACTGTGCTCAAACAGTTCGGGGGACTCCTCAGGAGGAGGACATGGTGGGTCTAGGGAAGGAGTGACTGATGATGAGTCTGACATTGATACCAGGGAAGAGGACGCTTTGGCAGCTGCTTTGCCAGTACCCTGAGCCTGGGTGAGAGAGGATGAGGAGGAGGAGGAGGGCTTGGTCATCCACTCTACCAAGTCTTCGGCATGATGTGGCTCAACATGTCCAGCTGCCGAAAAGAAGGACAAGCGTGTCCCATGGCCATGTGCTGATGACAATGCACCGCGTCCACGACCAGCACTGTTGCCCCCAGACACAGAGCCTGCTTGCCCTCTTTTATTGCCTCCTGACTGTCTGCCTCTCCTTGTTTGCCTTCCAGACATTCTAATAGATGGCCTGCAGGGAGATGGGAAAAAAGCAATAAGGGCTACCTTCAGGTGTCCTTCTCTGTCCCTTTACTTAAGGATTTCTAAATATGGTTGAGGATGATTGCTTTCGCACAGAATAGCACAACGACAATTTCCCTGACTGTCCAAAAAACAAGGATTTCAAAGATGGTTGATGAGGAATGCTTTAGCACAGTATAGCACAAGGAGAATTTCCCTCACTGTCCTTCCCTGTCCCTAGAAACAAGGATTATCACAGTGAAAGAAACTGACACTCTTCCTACCTATAGTTTTCTGTCCCTAGAAAAAATGTTTTTTTAAAGCTGATTGATGATCAATGCTTTAGCACACTATAGCACAAGTAGAATTTCCCTCACTGTCCTTCCCTGTCCCTAGAAACAAGGATTATCACAGTGAAAGAAACTGACACTCTTCCTACCTATAGTTTTCTGTCCCTAGAAAAAATGTTTTTTTAAAGACGGTTGATGATCAATGCTTTAGCACACTATAGCACAAGGAGAATTTCCCTCACTGTCCTTCCCTGTCCCTAGAAACAAGGATTATCACAGTGAAAGAAACTGACACTCTTCCTACCTATAGTTTTCTGTCCCTAGAAAAAATGTTTTTTTAAAGACGGTTGATGATCAATGCTTTAGCACACTATAGCACAAGGAGAATTTCCCTCACTGTCCTTCCCTGTCCCTAGAAACAAGGATTATCACAGTGAAAGAAACTGACACTCTTCCTACCTATAGTTTTCTGTCCCTAGAAAAAATGTTTTTTTAAAGACGGTTGATGATCAATGCTTTAGCACACTATAGCACAAGGAGAATTTCCCTCACTGTCCTTCCCTGTCCCTAGAAACAAGGATTATCACAGTGAAAGAAACTGACACTCTTCCTACCTATAGTTTTCTGTCCCTAGAAAAAAATGTTTTTTTAAAGCTGATTGATGATCAATGCTTTAGCACACTATAGCACAAGGAGAATTTCCCTCACTGTCCTTCCCTGTCCCTAGAAACAAGGATTATCACAGTGAAAGAAACTGACACTCTTCCTACCTATAGTTTTCTGTCCCTAGAAAAAATGTTTTTTTAAAGACGGTTGATGATCAATGCTTTAGCACACTATAGCACAAGGAGAATTTCCCTCACTGTCCTTCCCTGTCCCTAGAAACAAGGATTATCACAGTGAAAGAAACTGACACTCTTCCTACCTATAGTTTTCTGTCCCTAGAAAAAATGTTTTTTTAAAGCTGATTGATGATCAATGCTTTAGCACACTATAGCACAAGGAGAATTTCCCTCACTGTCCTTCCCTGTCCCTAGAAACAAGGATTATCACAGTGAAAGAAACTGACACTCTTCCTACCTATAGTTTTCTGTCCCTAGAAAAAATGTTTTTTTAAAGATGGTTGATGATCAATGCTTTAGCACACTATAGCACAAGGAGAATTTCCCTCACTGTCCTTCCCTGTCCCTAGAAACAAGGATTATCACAGTGAAAGAAACTGACACTCTTCCTACCTATAGTTTTCTGTCCCTAGAAAAAATGTTTTTTTAAAGACGGTTGATGATCAATGCTTTAGCACACTATAGCACAAGGAGAATTTCCCTCACTGTCCTTCCCTGTCCCTAGAAACAAGGATTATCACAGTGAAAGAAACTGACACTCTTCCTACCTATAGTTTTCTGTCCCTAGAAAAAATGTTTTTTTAAAGCTGATTGATGATCAATGCTTTAGCACACTATAGCACAAGTAGAATTTCCCTCACTGTCCTTCCCTGTCCCTAGAAACAAGGATTATCACAGTGAAAGAAACTGACACTCTTCCTACCTATAGTTTTCTGTCCCTAGAAAAAATGTTTTTTTAAAGACGGTTGATGATCAATGCTTTAGCACACTATAGCACAAGGAGAATTTCCCTCACTGTCCTTCCCTGTCCCTAGAAACAAGGATTATCACAGTGAAAGAAACTGACACTCTTCCTACCTATAGTTTTCTGTCCCTAGAAAAAATGTTTTTTTAAAGATGGTTGATGATCAATGCTTTAGCACACTATAGCACAAGGAGAATTTCCCTCACTGTCCTTCCCTGTCCCTAGAAACAAGGATTATCACAGTGAAAGAAACTGACACTCTTCCTACCTATAGTTTTCTGTCCCTAGAAAAAATGTTTTTTTTAAAGATGGTTGATGATCAATGCTTTAGCACACTATAGCACAAGGAGAATTTCCCTCACTGTCCTTCCCTGTCCCTAGAAACAAGGATTATCACAGTAAAACACACTGACACTCTCCCTACCTATAGTTTTCTGTCCCTAGAAAAAATGATTTTTTAAAGATGGTTGATGATCAATGCTTTAGCACACTATAGCACAAGGAGAATTTCCCTCACTGTCCTTCCCTGTCCCTTGAAATAAGGATTCGCACAGTAAAACACACTGACACTCTCCCTACCTATCCTTCTCTTTCCCTAAACTAAAGGAATCCAGGTTAAGCAAGAAAAAAAAATGTCACTGTCCCTGCCTATGCTTCTCTTTCCCTGCTCCGGAACACACTACACTAGGCCGCCGTGCTGGCGGCCTTTTATAGTGTGGGGCGTGTACTAAACACCCTCAGCAATAATTGGCCACAGGCATCCTGCCTGTGGCCAATCATTGCTCTCCTCGCTGCCGGCGCTGTGATTGGCCAAGCATGCGGGGTCACAGTGCATGCTTGGCCAATCACAGCGCCTGGATGACACTCCGATGGCGTAGTGCATTGTGGGCCGTTCGCGTCACTCGAATTAGGCGCGAACGGCCCAAAACGTTCGATCTTCGTCGAACGATCGAACAGCCGATGTTCGAGTCGAACGTATGTTCGACTCGAACACCGAGCTCATCCCTACTGCACAGTAACACTGAAACACGCATGGGAGCATCTGGGCTATTCCAGTTGCAATAGACAACAATAGGTTGTACACTGGGGGGGTTTGCCCTATTATTATTATTATTATTATACACGATTTATATAGCACCAACAGTTTACGCAGCACTTTACAATGTAGAGGGGGGACAGCACAATTACAGTACAGTTCAATACAGAAGGGACAGGAGGGCCCTGTTCGTAGATGAGCTTCCCTGAATAAATGAGTTTTCAGGGATCTAGTCACTAGATCTAGACCCTAGTCACTGGATGACTTCTCCAATCCCTGCCCTGCCTGGGACACATTTTACATATAAGAAATAAACTGCTGTCGCTTGGAAGGGTGCCTTGCTTTTGCAGAAGCACAATGCAAAAAAAAGAAAGGTCCACACTTGATTACATCCAAGTACTGAGGGATTTATTGATTTCAAGGTATTCAATTTAAAACTGCTGAACTTTAAAGAAACTCTCTGATACCTGGATGTGATCATGGAAACCTTTCATATTTTTGCTTTGTGATGAACCTTTAAATCAGCTTATTTTAAATATATTTAGTTAAGCTTTTCAAATGACAATGCTTCTGATATTTGGTACATTATACTGATTTAAAGTAGTTCTAAAGTCTTAAGGTTTTTCACCTTAATGCATTCTTTGCTATAAGTTGAAAAACCTTTGGTGAAAAACTCCCCCCAGTCCCCCCTATACTTACCCAAGCCCGATCCGATCCAGCAATGTGCATGAGAGCTGGGGTGGAGCCCTCCTCCCTGAGCAGATTGATAGCAATGGGAGGCATTGGCTCCTGCTGCTGTCAATCAAATGTTGTGCCAAGCGAGTGGGGGTGGGGTCGAGTCGCCCCGCTCTGTATCAATAGACGCAGGCAGAGCAGCTTGGGAGCGAGCATGCACGGGTGCCCCCATGCAAAGCGACACTTGCGGAAGAGGAGGATCCTGGAGAGCCAGTGGGATCGGGTAAGTATGACATGTGTGTTATTTTAATAAAAATAAAAAAAACATTAATGTTGCTTTAAGCTCTTTCCCTTTATCTCTGCCCTCTGCCGTTTAATAGATTTAATCCATGAGATTTTGTTAAAAACTCTGTCTAGTTTCCTGGCTCAAGTTCAATATTTTTACTCATCTGCTTGCTCTTCTCACTTTTGCTTGGCACAGACTGTGCTGTAAGTATGAATGGGTCATAGTAGCTGTATGTTCCCTGCTTCCAGACAACCAGCATTGAACTCCCAGAAGACAGCACTTCAGACAACGGCTCCTGCCCACTGCAGCCATAATACCTGAAAAAGAAAAGCAGATGTACATTCTCAGAGGCCAAACATCATTTAATTTTTATTTATTTTTTACTGCTTGCAGAGACAGTGCAAGCATTTTACTGCAATCGTGGCCGACAGTGATTGCTGCCTATCTAACATTCTGCCAACTTTTAGTCCTGACACATACTATTCTACAAGAATAACACCAGCTGTGATTTGGGCTGTGCACTCACATTGCTACAGTAACAGGTTCTCTTTTACAGAAACCTTTACCAAGATTTTTTAATCCCCCATGGGGTGGGACTTTAAAGGCTCAAGAAGGTATTTGTTTTTCTTATAAAAATGTATACATTTTATTAAAGATACAGTAAAATTGGGTACACAGAACAATATTTAAAACTCCATATAGTAAAGCAAACACAGGATCATATAATATGATACATATAGACTAATCTTTATGTGGAGAAGTCGCAAATTGAGTCCAATGCGTTTGAAAGTCGACTGGCTACTTCTTCAGGGACAACTGTGAATATTATGGTGTGATAAAGTGTTCTTAGAGTGGAAATGAAAGCGATCATATTAAAACAACATGTGAAACCACACATTTGCCACCATCTTCATAGACCAACTGCCACTCTCCAAGCCATGTAGGGGGGGGGGGGGAGAAAAAAAGATGTAGTTCCTTGGCCAGAGTGGGCCTGTCAGGTGTGCACTGAGACCACCCTACATTGAAGTATAAAGCTCCCAAGTAGTTTTTTTGAAAAGGGGTAGTAGCTCAAAAAAGGTATCTAATGCCCTGTACACACGATTGTTTTTTCCGATGAAAAAAGTCAGATGAACTTTTTCCATCAGAAAAAACGATTGTGTGTAAGCCCCATCGGACTTTTTTCCATCGGTGTAAAAAAATAGAACATGTTTTAAATTTTTCAGATGGAAAAAAAACCGATAGGAAATTCCAATCGTCTGTGTGGAACTCCAACGGAGAAAAAACCCACGCATGCTCAGAATCAAGTCGACGCATGCTCAGAAGCATTGAACTTAATTTTTCTCGGCTCGTCTGAGTGTTTTATGTCACCGCTTTGTGGACGGTCGGAATTTTGTCTGATGGTGTGTATGCAAGACTGATGGAAGTCAGCTTCATCGGAATTCCGATGGAAAATTCCATCGGAAATCCGATCGTGTGTACAGGGCATTAAGGCTCAGTATGAATTCATGGCTGGATAAGATCTATACAGCATGTCTTTAGAAAGGCAGCACTTTATTTTAAAGAAATGCCACATATTTTAAGCACTTTTTTACAAGGACAATTTTTTTATTTTTCGCACATATTAAATCCTGTACAAAAAAATACTTTAAACCCCCAATGTTAACTTTTCTGGAAACACCAGACCAGTAGAGTTAAAGTAGTGGCAGTTGCAATTTTTTATGTCACACAATATTTGTGTAACTGTTTATTAAATCTATATTTTTAGGAAAAAAATACATTAAAATTAGTTTTAGTGCACACAAACACAATGTAATACCTATTTTCTTTGTAAAAGATAAAAGATGGAGATGCATTGAGAGAATAGATACCAAAACATGTAAATCCTTAAAGGGATAGTTCACCTTTAAAAAAGAACAGATTTGTTGCGCTAGAAACACAAAATAAAATAAAATTAACTAAAAAAAGCTGCTGACACTATATTCCTGGGCACAAGGAACAGAAATGGAAATAAAGGTGTAGCGCTAAAAAAGAATAGATAAAATCAATAGTAAAAGTTCATCGATAATGAACAATAATACACCGTTGGATCAAACAGATCAAAGTCCATTTATAGGATGTCTTCATATAACGAAAGGAAAGTATAACCATCACCATCACCCGATAATACTGACTCTTACCGTCAGTGTATAGTGTATACACTTCAAATAAAATAGATAGTGGCAACACCAATCCTTCCTGCATGAACCGATCCACCCCACATATGGTTAGCTGACCTTCCTCACATTAGACCAGGGGTCTCTAACTGGCGGCCCTCCAGCTGTTGCAGAACTATGAGTCCCATCATGCCTCTGCCTATGGGAGTCATGCTTGTGTAGCAAGGTGTCCTTTTTTTGCACGTAGCTAATGGACTACAGTTTGTATCAAGAAGGAACTCAACTCCCTCCAGTGTTCAATTATTATATTGCTTCAACTTGTTCAGTTTAATTAGATTGGAACAATGCATTATGGACCTTGAAGTACAGGGAGATAAGAGACTCCATTGCCTTGGGTGTTAAACAGACTATAATACCCACAGTGCTACTGTGCTACCAGAGTGCATTGCAGCAAGCACAGCACTCTGGGAGAGGCTTTTTAAAGGGGGAGGAGGCGGACATCCGGCCTCTTGGGACGCGGCTTTGAATCAAGGAGGAAGTCTGTGCTGGGGCCTGTTACCAGTGTGCGTAGGCCCGAGAAGCCTGGGCCTCCAGTCGCCAGAGCGGATCGCCTAACCTGAGAGGAATCCTTTTCACCGTGTCTGACCTACATTCCACAGCATCCAGGTTCGCCTATCCACCCACACCTTGTGACAGCTGCACGGAGGACCAGGGAACTTACCGGAGAGGCGAGGCCTCATTGGGTGAGAGGGCACCTGCCCAACTATATAAATAACTGCATCGCAGGAAGGTGGACTCACATTACTGTCTGGAAGTTAACACGCCACTTGCAAAGACACATTGCATCTTCCAGTGGCAGTGCTTTGAAAGGATTGGCGTTTATGCCGTCAGCACGTTACATATACTGTGAATGTTCATTTTCTTCACACCAGTTGGATAACAAATTATTAATGTGCACAAACTAAAGATAGCGAAGACTGCTATTAACCGGAAGGAACACTTACAAGACTCAGTTGTTTGGTTGAACTAAAGCAGTAGGACACGTATATGGGAGTTGCCCGCTAGAGGGAGCCAAAGAGCATATGGACTCATCTACTTATATACAATAGCTGTTTTATGCTAGTTTGTACAGTCATTGTTATTACTGAGAGCTGGGTAAGGCCTGGTGGAGAGGTACTCCAGTGCTGTTCTTATTGCATTGGGGAAATCCCTCCACTGTGTGCTTACTTAGGTCTGACCTTAGCGTCTATTGTTTAGACCTGTAATTAAATTTCATGCCATTGACTCTTACAGGGCCCTGTATGAAGTCAACTGTCATATTTTTTTACTTTACTTCATCTTTCTTTTACCAAGTAAATGCTTTATCCTTGGTTAAACTACACTTGTGTGGAATCTTGTCTGTTACAGTTGGGACAGGTAACCAGCATAAGGTAACAATATCTCACTACATTACCATTACTGTATGATATTATTGTGGTTCCCAACTATCAGTGAGTTCCACAATTATTGTGTTGTCCAGTTTTGCCAAGGGAGGGTTTGAGCCAAACTTCTGGGGTTGATAGGCAGAGCGTAGACCCAAAACTAACCAGCACCTCCTACGGGGGTAGTGCTACACGTGGGGGCTCGTCCGGGATTACTACGACTCTGCAATCAACCTCCCCCTAGACAGAACCCTTGTCAGCACCACAATGGACCAGGCTGCTGCAGCCTGGTGGTATAAGGAAGAAAACGTCCTTTCCGGCCTCAGTGTGGTGATTGAATTTAAAAGGGAGGCCTGGACTGAGGAACAATTACTCCCAGTTTTGAGAACACTGTCTCCTGACACAAAGCCATGGGTGATTGATATAAGAACAGACACCATGAATCCACACACTTACGCATTGTGCGAATGGAAGAAGGGAGTTTCTGACAATTTCAAAGGCGCTAGTGTAAAAGCAACCAACCAGCCAGAATTCCTCCTGATCCACCCAGAGACATCAGAGGAAGGTCCTACATCCACCAGTAAAGTCGGCCCCAGTACAGGGTTAGACAGTCAAAAAGTGGGCCCCAGTTCGTTGCCATTGACCACCATTGGGCCAGAACTGTGTGCCGTCCTTGGAGAAATTGTCGCCAAATGCAAGAAGGATCCCTCAGACTACCTAGTGGCTGGATACAGGAAACTCAGAACATTCTCCGGAAGACAGCCAGTGCCTTCAGCGGAAGATGGTTTCAAAGAATGGCTGGATCACGCCACCCAGGCTCTGGAAGAGTGGGAAGTCCCCGAACAGCATAAAAAGCAAAGGATCATGGAGAGTTTAAAAGGGCCCCCCCTAGAGGCCATAAGTAACCTAAAGCAAGCTCAGTAGGAAAGACTGTACTGCACAGGACTACTTGAGCATTCTACAGGATGTGTTCGGTTGTACCGAGAAAGTTACTTAACTCCTCTATGAGACCCGTGCACAACAGGTCCTACAGGGTGCCCAACCTTTGGACCCCATTGCCTTTCTACTACGGACCTGCCAGGATGGCGGCATCCTGGAGTATCCTGACTTGATCCGGATGGTCAGGGAAGAAGAGGTCATGTTAGAAAATAAAAGGAAGAGCCAAAGGTCTGAACCCGCTGCCGGAGTCAGAGTGATAAGTGCTGAGGAAGGTGACTCTCAGGTTGAGCTTCTAAAGACTCAAGTGTCTCAGTTAATAGAGATGATGTCCATCTTTACCAGCCAGGCCACCACACTACCCAGTGGAAATACTCCAGAGGAGCCCAAAAAGTTGCTCAGCTCTAATGCTGCCCAAGTGCAGAAGCCAAAGAGACTAATGACTTGTTTCAACTGTGGAGGAGTCGGACATGTCATGGATGTATGTCCAAGCCCGGAAAAAGCTGCAGCACAATACCGCAAGTCGGCGGAAAACTTCAGAGGGCCCCGGTGAAGGAGTCAACCGGGAGCAAACCAGTTTCAGCTAACTCCAAAAATACCAATGACGCTAGGAGACAGCGTTGGGGGTACAGATCTTTGCCAAGCTCCCCTGTTGTTGCCACTGAGCGACACAATGCCTCCCGTTCCACGATCCAAACTGCTCAACGGCGGGAGATCAGTGCACACCAGGCCCAACAGAGGCCTAGACCCAGTCAAAATCCAAAGAAGAAAGGAGTAAGAGTGCAGCTCACAGAGCCAAGCAAGCAGGCCTCTCAGGAAAGATTCCCTGTCAAATTAGTGGGGCCCTCCCCAGTAGTCTCAATCCAGGTAGAAGGGATTTACACAAAAGCCCTCCTTGACACTGGCGCTCAAGCGACTCTTCTATATAGAGACTTTTACAATAAACACCTAAAACATCTGCCACTGCAGAAGCTGGAAGACCTGGAGATCTGGGGCATTGGAACTCAAAGCTTTCCCTATGATGGTTACCTGCCGATCAAACTAACTTTTGACCCCTCAGTGGCCGGAGAGATAGAGACTTTCGACACTTTGGCAGTGGTCTGCCCTCGCCCACCAGGAGCTGGCAAGAGTTCCCTCATCATAGGGACAAACACTGACCTGGTCAGGAGACTTTTGACACCTCTGGCCCAGGAGCCGAGTACTTCAACCACCATGTACATCCCATGTTGAAGCAAGCATATCAACGCCTAGTACTAGAACAAAGGGCTCCAACAGAAGGAGTCGGCAAGATCTGGCGGCTGGATAGAACACAGAAGGTACTACAGCTAGGAGAGGTGACTTGTTTGAGAGCTTCTGTCAAGCTCACCTGGAAGCAACCAGGCCCCTTTGTTGTCCTTGAAGCGGACCCACAGAGGAAAGAAGTCATTCCCGAAGTGGTCCCCTTGAAGGCCCTGCAGAGAAGTCAGGCAAGGTTCAAGTGAGCATTAGGAACACCACTACCACACCTGTGAAGGTACCGGCCAGAATGCTGTTGGGTTACGTGAACCCAGCCACCCCAGGTGCCCCATCCGACTTGAAGAAGGAAGAGGGGGGTGGTCACAGTAGAGAAGCTCTGTTTGGAAGACACTACTCTCCCACCGGAATGGAAAGAGAGAGTTAAGGCCCAACTCACTCGATGGCAGACGATATACTCAAAAAACGAATTCGATGTGGGATGTGCGAAGTGCGAAGAGTGCCACTCACAAGATCCGCTTGCAGGAGGACAAACCGTTCAGAGAAAGAGTCCAACGGGTTCCCTTGGGTGACCTGGAAGACCTACGTGAGCAATTAGCAGAACTCAAGAGATTGGGAATTATCAAGGAGTCCAGGAGCCCCTACGCTTCTCCAATAGTGGTAGTCCGAAAGAAGAATGGGTCACTGAGGCTGTGCATAGACTACCGGATTCTGAACAGAAGAACCATTCCTGATCAATACACCACCCCTGGATAGAAGACGCCCCAAAAGAGTCTGTCAGGGGCCAAGTGGTTTAGTGTAATGGATCTAAAGAGTGGATACTACCAAATCCCCATGCACCCAGAGGATAAAGAGAAAACAGTTTTCATTACCCTAGTGGGGTTCTTTGAGTTCAATCGCATGCCTCAAGGGTTGTCAGGAGCCCCAGCCACTTTTCAAAGACTGATGGAGAAAACTGTGGGGGATATGAATTTAATTGAAGTGCTGGTGTACCTGGACGATATCATAGTATTCAGCAGGACTCTAGAAGAGCACGAAGAACGATTGGAGAAAGTCCTGAAGAGGCTCCACGAAGAAGGCCTGAAGCTTTCATTAGAGAAGTGACAATTCTATCAGCCCTCAGTTCACTACCTGGGCCACATCGTATCTGCTGAAGGGATAGCCACACCCTGAGTAGCTGGATGCCGTCACCTCTTGGCCGAGACCCACCAATGTGACAGATCTTCGGACGTTCCTGGGGTTCTGCTCCTACTATTGGAGATTTGTAGAAGGGTTTGCCAAGATTGCCCGTCCCCTCAATGAATTACTGAGGAGTGAAGGAGGGGATGATGTCCTAGAACCAGTCAAACCTGTGAAACCCACAATGGGACCTAGGAAACCTAAAGAGTCTATCGAGGACCAATGGACCGACAAGTGTGAAGAGGCATTCATCCAGGTAAAGAAAAGCCTAACCACTGCCCCTGTCTTGGCCTATGCAGACACTACGAAGCCCTACGAATTACATGTGGATGCCAGTCAAGATGGACTAGGCGGGGTGCTCGATCAAGAACACAATGGCCACCTGCGGCTGGTTGCCTATGTGAGTCGGAGTCTGGTCCCTGCTGAAAAGGATTACCCCACGCACAAGCTTGAATTCCTAGCCTTAAAGTGGGAGGTAGTGGACAAGTTAAGAGACTATCTCTATGGGGCTGAATTCGTGGTCAAGACGGACAACAATCCGCCCACCTACCTTCTCACCACCAAACTGGATGCAACAGGACATAGGTGGTTGGCTGCCCTTTCAGGGTTCACTTTCAGTCTGAAATACCGACCAGGAGTTGGGAATAGGGACGCAGACGCCCTATCCAGAAGCCTCATGGTCTCAGTGACCTCACCGAGGGATGGGCCCAGCTGACCCCAGAAGGAGTGCGAGCCCTATATCAGGGAGCTGAACTTCAGGCTGCAGGAGGGTCCAGAGCCGAAGAGATTGGGGTTTCGGCTGCTGGTGTGCCCAAATGCTATTGCAGTGTAACCCAAGTGAGTGAAGAAGGCCTACCCAGGCTGTCAAAGAAGGATTTGAGGAAGGATCAGTTGGAAGACCCCCTTGGAAGATTGGTATTGAAGGCCCTGGAAGATCAATGCCCTGATATGCTTCTCACAGACTCCCCAAAAGAGGCTCGACTGTTGCACCAAGAATGGGACTGGTTGCAGTTACATCAAGGGGTGGTCTACCATAGGGGCCCCTCTGATGGTCTGGAAGAGAAGTGGCAAATGTTCCTGCCCAGGAAGCACAGAGATTCAGTCCTAACTGCCCTCCATGACAATCGTGGTCATCTGGGCCCTGAAAGAACCTTCCATCTAGTAAGAGATAGATTCTACTGGCCCTGCATGCGGGCTGAAGTTGAAGGTTACTGTCACTCTTGTGTCCGGTGTATCCAGAGGAAGACCCTGCCTCATCGAGCCGCCCCAATAGATCATCTTCAGAGTCAGGGACCCATGGAGCTGGTGTGCATTGATTTCCTTTGCCTGGAGCCTGATCTGAGTGGACAGGGGAACATTCTAGTAGTAACGGATCACTTCACCAGATATGCCCAAGCATTTCCCACGAGAGATCAGCAAGCTTCGACAGTGGCAAAAGTCTTGGGGGAGAAGTTCTTTGTACACTATGGTTTGCCCCAACGAATTCACTCGGGTCTAGGGAGAGACTTTGAAAGCAACCTTATAAAGAAGTTATTAGACCTGCTGGGCATAAAAAAATCCAGAACTACTCCATATCACCCCCAGGGGGATGCTCAACCTGAACGTTTCAACCGAACCCTTTTAGACATGTTGGGGACTCTAAGCACAGAGAAGAAACAGCACTGGAGCAACCATGTAGCAGCCATTGTGCACACCTACAATAATACTGCAAACGATTCTACAGGATACCCCCTACCGTTTGATGTTTGGGCGGGAAGCTAGACTACCAGTGGACCTGGCCTTTGGGCAGTGGCAGTGCGTCCATAGAGGGCGCCGGAGCGCCGCCCCCTCTCGCTCCCGCACTGCCACTGAAAGACAATACACAGATTCATGCATTGCATGAATCTGTGTATTGTCACCGCTGCCGCGCTGCCCACTATACATATGGCCGGCCTCCTGGTGAGCGCCGGCCATATGAATTAGAGCGGCGGCCGGCGGTGGGTGTAACTTGGAAGTGCCTATCAGAGCCAGCGGCTCTGATAGGCTTTCCGAATACAGCTCTCACGCTGTATTCGGCTTCCAAAAACTCCTCCCAGGTACGCACGGGGGTGCATTCCTGGAAGAAGACTGTGTGGAGGTTTTAGCCAATCAGGTTCACCGGATCTGGTTACCGGTAACCTGATTGGCTGAAGCGACATCGAGGGCGGGAGAACACATCGAGGACGGTGTGGACCGAGGAAGGTAAGTGCGGGGCTGGTGGGGGGGGGACAGGCTGCATTTGGGGGACAAACTGGCTGAATATGGGGCACAAACTGGCTGAATATGGGGGACAAACTGGCTGCATTTGGGGGGAACTGGCTGAATATGGGGGACAAACTGGCTGAATATGGGGGGAACTGGCTGAATATGGGGGACAAACTGGCTGAATATGGGGGGAACTGGCTGAATATGGGGGACAAACTGGCTGAATATGGGGGGAACTGGCTGAATATGGGGGACAAATTGGCTGAATATGGGGGGAACTGGCTGTATATGGGGGACAAACTGGCTGAATATGGGGGGAACTGGCTGTATATGGGGGACACGCTGGCTGCATTTGGGGGGAACTGGCTGTATATGGGGGACAAACTGGCTGCATTTGGGGGGAACTGGCTGTATATGGGGGACACGCTGGCTGCATTTGGGGGGAACTGGCTGTATATGGGGGACAAACTGGCTGCATTTGGGGGAACTGGCTGTATATGGGGGACAAACTGGCTGCATTTGGGGGGAACTGGCTGTATATGGGGGGGAACTGGCTGCATTTGGGGGGAACTGGCTGTATATGGGGACAAACTGGCTGTATATGGGGGCACACTGGCTATATATATGGGGACACACTGGCTGTATATGGGGGCACACTGGCTATATATATGGGGACAAACTGGCTGTATATGGGGGCACACTGGCTATATATATATATGGGGGCACACTGGCTGTATATGGAAACAAACTGGCTGTATTTGAGGGGGCAAACTGGTGGCGTTTGGGCACAGTGGCTGCGTTTAATGGGCACGGTGGCGGCAATTGATTTTTTTTTTTTTCAGTTTGTTTGCGCCCCCCAAAATTTTTGAGCACCAGCCGCCACTGCCTTTGGGATATCCCTCGACCATACGTCAGAAACTTCCCACAAAAGGGTATGTAGATCACTTGCGGAGGAATTTGAAGACGGCCTATGAGAAAGCTCAAGCTACTTCCGATCAGAGAGGGCTGAGAAACAAGAGAAACTTTGATCTCAAGGTCAGAGTACAGGACTTACAGCCAGGAGATAGAGTACTGCTAAGGAACCTGGGTATTCCCGGTAAACACAAGTTGGCTGACCGCTGGAAGTCACAGAGGTATGTCATCTGTAAACAGTTACCAGGCCTCCCAGTATATCAGATTAGGCCTGAAGGAGGTGTAGGCCCAGTAAAGACTTGGCATCGGAATCACCTACTGCCCCCCTCTGAAGACGTTCGCCTATCTCCTGTGTCAGATTCACAGGTGATCCCCTCAACCTCTCGAGGGTCCCGACCAGTTACCAGATCTCAGTTAACACCTCAAGATGTGGGAGATGAAGACTCTGAGGATGAAGGGATGGAACCAGACTGGCTATGGTCATCTCAACTACCAGACCTCTCCTCTATCCCCATCTGAAGTAGTTGACAGTGGAACTCTCTGACCAGAAGCTCCTGAGTTTGTACCTCACAGTATGCTATCTGAGGATATAGAGGATGATTTGGTTTCCCTGCCAATTGGGGACTCTGAAGAGGTCTCATCACTTTCAGAAGGAGACCTGGATGTTCCAGAAGAAATAGAGTTCAGTATGCTTGAACAAGAAGAGGAAGCAACAGAAGAGGTCACAGAGTTTAATACTCCTGAGACAGCGACACCAAAGGAACAAAGAGAGAGAAGAGTCATTCACCCTCCCAAAAGACTGACTTACGATCAATTGGGTGAATGCTCTGAAGAAGCCATACTCACTTACAAAAGGACAATAGAGACGCCTGGTCCTTCCACTGCAAATTTGGTGGAGGACAACCCTAGCTCACCCCCTGGCACATCTGACTGGGCCGTACCAGTTCAGGTGGCCTGTAGGCAGGACAACCTCCTTGTCAGAGGAATTTACAATTCAGCCGTGCCAGCCGATGTCCTGCGCGCATGCGCGGCGGAACGGCGCTTCAGCTGTGCGCGAGCTGGTGGAACGTTGTGCGCGCATGAGCATTAGTGCGCCAATCAGAGCTCTGGCGGGCCTATATAAAGTGGCCTAGGTAATCTGACAGGTTGCTGGTTTGTTGTCAGCTTCCTGTTGTACCTGGTTTCCTGTTACCTGCATTTGAACTTCTGTTGTGACCCGGATCGGCTTGACTACTCTGCTCCTCTCTCCTGGACCTGACCCTTGGCTTGTTTTACGGATCTCTCTTGCTGCCTGTGTTTGACCCCCGGCCTGTGACTCGGATCTGCTGCTTGTCTCCAGCCCCTGACCACCTGCCTGCATCTCGGATCTGCTAATTGTGTCAAGCCCCTGCTCTGCTGCTTGTACCTCTCGGACTTGCTACTTGTCTCTTGTACTAGACCCTTGGCCTGCACTTCCAATACCGGACCCTCAGCCTGCACCCGGACTCAGTCTTCTGCTTACTTGTTCTGCCCCTGTCTTGCTCTGGACTTGTGTCTTCAGCTAGGATCCTGCAAGGAGCCGCACCCGTCTGGTGTTTGACCCCCAGCCTGCTCTTGGTGGCTTCAGCTCTACCAGATCTGCTAGCAAGACCCACCCCATCTGCTGGTAGCCAGTGCCTCTTCACGCCATCCTCTCCCTGTCTCACCTCCAGGGGGCAGAGTGCGTCAAGTCGCAAAGCTGAATCACTCTCGGCACCCCGGCCTCGGTAAGTACACACGTGACACTCCTCTCCAAAGATTGGTGGGGGGTTCCTCTGCCTGGTTCTTTTACAAATATGAACTGTCTTATACCTTGTTACACTAACTGAATTTTTCTCCTCATATACTTGACAAAGCATGTCACAGGTCACAAACTGTTGCCGTCTTTGGGGACCAAAGATTTTAAGTGGGGGGGTGTGTGTAGCAAGGTGTCCTTTTTTTGCACGTAGCTAATGGACTACCGTTTGTAATCAAGAAGGGACTCAGCTCCCTCCGGTGTTCAATTATTATATTGCTTCAACTTGTTCCGTTTAATTAGATTGGAACAATGCATTATGGACCTTGAAGTACAGGGAGATAAGAGACTCTATTGCCTTGGGTGTTAAACAGACTATAATACCCACAGTGCTACTGTGCTACCAGAGTGCATTGCAGCAAGCACAGCACTCTGGGAGAGGCTTTTTAAAGGGGGAGGAGGCGGACATCCGGCCTCTTGGGACGCGGCCTTGAATCAAGGAGGAAGCCTGTGCTGGGGCCTGTTACCAGTGTGCGTAAGCCTGAGAAGCCTGGGCCTCCAGTCGCCAAAAGCGGATCGCCTAACCTGAGAGGGATCCTTTTCGCCGTGTCTGACCTACATTCCACAGCAACCAGAGTCGCCTATCCACCCACACCTTGTGACGGCTGCGCGGAGGACCAGGGACTGCAAGTTACGGAGAGGCCGAGGACCGAGACACTACAGGTGGAACATACCGGAGAGGCGAGGCCTCATTGGGTGAGAGGGCACCTGCCCAACGATATAAATAACTGTATCGCAGGAAGGTGGATCTTATATGCATCTTGCAGTGGCAGTGCTTTGAAAGGATTGGCGTTTATGCCGTCAGCACGTTACATATACTGTGAATGTTTGTTTTCTTCATACCAGTTGGATTACAAATTATTAATGTGCACCAACTAAAGCTAGCAAAGACTGCTATTAACCGGAAGGAACACTTACAAGACTCAGTTGTTTGGTTGAACTAAAGCAGTAGGACACGTATATGGGAGTTGCCCGCTAGAGGGAGCCAAAGAGCATATAGACTCATATACTTATATACAATAGCTGTTTTATGCTAGTTTGTACATTCATTGTTATTACTGAGAGCTGGGTAAGGCCTGGTGGAGAGGTACTCCAGTGCTGATCTTATTGCATTGGGGAATTCCCTCCACTGTGTGCTTACTTAGGTCTGACCTCAGCTTCTATTGTTTAGACCTGTAATTAAATTCCATGCCATTGACTCTTACAGGGCCCTGTATGAAGTCAACTGTCATATTTTTTAAACTTTACTTCATCTTTCTTTTACCAAGTAAACACTTTATCCTTGGTTAAACTACACTTGTGTGGAATCTTGTCTGTTACAGTTGGGACAGGTAACCAGCATAAGGTAACAATATCTCACTATATTACCATTACTGTATGATATTATTGTGGTTCCCAACTATCAGTGAGTTCCACAATCATTGTGTTGTCCAGTTGTGCCAAGGGAGGGTTCGAGCCAAACTTCTGGGGTTGATAGACAAAGCGTAGACCCAAAACTAACCAGCAGCTCCTACGGGGGTAGTGCTACACTTGTAATTGTCAGCCTTGCAATGCCTCATGGGACTTGTAGTCCAGTAACACCTGGAGGGCCCCCAGTTTGAGACCCCTGCATTAGACCAATAAAGGTGCAAAGATCACTTCCACTCACAGAAGGGCCAAGAGCGGACAAGCTCCAATATCCATATAAGTGTAAAGAAAAAGGAACGCTCATTGCACAGAGATCCAAACAAAGCGATTTATTGAAAGTAAAAGGTGAATACACTCACATTTAATACAGCTCCAGTAAGCATGTCCTACGTCACACATCATCAGGGGCGTCCCTGATGATGCATTTTTTATGACGAAACGTTGGGTGGAGCTAGTGACATGTGACGTAGGCAGTGATGTGGCGCCCATCTTACTGGTTTAAAACACTGGAAGTTTCTACATGCTTACTGGAACAGCAACAGCGGGCAAGCTCCAGCATCCATGTAAGTGTAAAGAAAAAGGAACGCTCATTGCGCAGAGATTCAAACAAAACAATTTATTGAAAGTAAAAGGCGAATACACTCACATTTAATACAGCTCCAGTAAGCATGTAGAAACGTCCAGCGTTTTAAACCAGTAAGATGGGCGCCACATCACCGCCTACGTCCTACGTCACATGTCCCTAGCTCCACCCAACGTTTCGTCATAAGAAATGCGTCATCAGGGACGCCCCTGATGACGTGTAACGTAGGACGTAGGCGGTGATGTGGCGGCCATCTTACTGGTTTGAAACGCTGGACGTTTCTACATGCTTACTGGAGCTGTATTAAATGTGAGTGTATTCACCTTTTACTTTCAATAAATTGCTTTGTTTGGATCTCTGCGCAATGAGCGTTCCTTTTTTTTTACACATATATGGATGCTGGAGCTTGCCCACTGTTGGCCCTTCTGTGAGTGGAAGTGATCTTTGCACCTTTATTGGTCTAATGTGAGGAAGGTCAGCTAACTATATGTGGAGTGGATCGGTTCATGCAGGAAGGATTGGTGTTGCCATTAGCTATTTCATTTGAAGTGTATACCCTATACACTGATGGTAAGAGTCAGTATTATTGGGTGATGGTGATGGTTACACTTTCCTTTATTAAATGAAGACATCCTGTTCATTATCAATGAACTTTTACTATTTATTTTATTTATTATTTTTTAGCGCTACACTGATAGTTCACCTTTACCACAAAACTACCTATGCAGATAAGGGGCATCTGTAGATAAAAAAAAAAACGGTGCAGCTCTGACTAAAAATGAATATTACCCTTGCTATAGGTGTAGGCCATTTACATACCTTATGAAGCCTGACTGGAATACTCAGAAGACATTGCTAAGAACCCCTAGGACATTGCTAAGTGAGGCCTAGTCAGTGGCGTATCTAGGGTATGGCAGCCATGGCAAGTGCCACCCCCCCATGAAAAAACTCCCACCCATCCTCCCGCGGCTGCCTCCCACACTAATGTAGCTCCCGGCACCGCGGCCGGCCTGCTGGAGCGTGGCGCCGGCACAGCAATTGCTAATATTGCTACTTGGCCTAGGGAGGGGAGTGACAGGCGCCCCCATGACGGCCGATGACTGGCCAGACCGGATCCACGTAGGGTAGGGTAACAGTGGCGAAGGCGGAGCCTAATGCTCCGCCTACCCTCCTCTGTGCAGCATCATTTTATTCCCAGAGTGGGGAATGTGACATGAGGTGAGGAGGAGAAAAGAGGACGGGAGAAGGAATGTATGGTGGCCCGATGGGGAACCCCCAGCAGCAGCACCAAGGATAGCAGCCAGGTACTACTTCTTGATCCTCGTCATCATATTCATGTGTGCCAACTGCCAACCAGTTGCAAGCAGCAAAATATAATGCTCAGTGGATTAAATAAATATGCATAGCCATATCATAAATAAACTGTAATAATGTGATTTGTGAACAGCTGTTGCACAACTCACTTTATTACACTTTATTAATGATATCTATGGCTATGCATATATTTATTTAATCAATATTGAGCACTATATTTGATGCCTGGCACACACACACAATCGCACATGATGATGACTTAAACTTTTAAGTCATCATGTGCGATTGTGCGTGTGCCAGGCATCAAATATAGTGCTCAATATTGATTAAATAAATTATAAATATGCATAGCCATAGATATCATTAATAAAGTGTAATAAAGTGATTTGTGCAACATGCTCATTAAACAGTCCACATTCAGTGAAAGTTCATGTACTGCAAACTTTGCAGTGCATTAACTTTCACTGAATGTGGACTGTTTAATGAGCAGAGGCTATTGATGGGTACATTAGCTGCATTTGATGGGCACAGTGGCTGCCTTTGATGGGCACAGTGGCTGCGCTTGATGGACACAGTGGCTGCGCTTGATGGGCACAGTGGCTGCGCTTGATGGGCACAGTGGCTGCGCTTGATGGGCACAGTGGCGGCAATTGATGGGCACAGTGGCGGCAATTGATGGGCACAGTGGCGGCAATTGATGGGCACAGTGGCTGAAATTGATGTTTGTTTTCTTTCAGTTTGTTTGCGCCCCACAAAAAAATTTTGAGCACCAGCTGCCAGTGGTCCCCAGTGTCCCTCTCTGTCCTCGTTGCACTGCATCCCTCCCTGTCCCTGGTTATCTGAAATATGGGTTTCAAATGTTTTGACAGGGGCGCAGTTTCATTGCTTGCCATAGGCGCCATTTTCACTAGATACGCCTCTGGGCCTAGTCATCACTGCTCACCTCCACCACCACAGGAGTGAGCTCTCAAATACTGAGCTCAGAGCTACTGCATCATGGGAAAGAAAGAGAGAATGTGAGGGGGTTTAATTTAGAGAAAGCGCTCACTCCTGTGATGGTGGAGGTGAGCAGTGACAACTAGGCCTCACTTAGCAACGTCCTGGGAGTACTTCGCAACGTCCTGGGAGTATTCCATTTAGGCTTCGTAAGGTATGTAAATGGCCTACACTATTCATTTATAGTCCGAGCTGCACAATTTGTTTTCATCTACAAACATCCCTTACCCGCATTGGCAAGTTTTTTTAACTATCCTTTTAAAGTTGTGCATGCCCCTGAAGTAGTGTAAAAGGATGCAGTGATACCTAACATGCAGGATGCTTTCACTGCTTACATAAATTCATGCACCTTACACATTTGCATGCGTGTGTGTGTGTGTGCACAGGGTTGTTTTTAAAATATTTTTGTTATTTTTATTTTATTAATACTTTCTTTTTTCATTTAACTTTATTGCAATCACAAGGGCCTAGCAAGCCCCTATGTGAAAGCATTAGCAAGTAACAAGTACTCTTATGGAGACATCAGACTCCTAATGTCTCCCCTGCTCTTTGCTCCTGTTGATCAAGCACTCTACCGATAAAGGATTGTGTTGACCAGCTGTTTACATGTCATTTCAGCCAGATGTTTGACAGCTCTAAACCTGGAAATGCTTTCAGGTTGATTAGGTGCAAAGGAGCTACTTTTATATGTGTAGGGCTTTGCTGTCTGAATTTGTAAATATATTATGTATGCACTTCCTGTCGAGAGAGAGGGGGAGAGAGAGAGAGAGAGAGAGAGAGAGAAATGTCTGTAGCGCTACCCCCAGTTAAGAGAGCCGCTGGATTGATTTTTCGGGCCCTGTGTGCAGCACCACCAACCCTCAGCAATCTGCTCGACCCACTCTGGCACAGCTAGTCTAGGGGTTATATGTATATCACATTTAAATGTTATTGCAAGGAATAATCTCCTACAGTAAGACAACACACTGAGGGCAGAGATTAAATATAACTGTTTACTCTTATATCAAAAGTAGCATAGACAGAACACAACATATGCAATTGGTTAGCAGAGCCCTGCAGAATTTAATACAGCATACAATAATGGCGCTGCGCGGTACTTCACCACGTGTAGCTATTATAGTATGCAAGCCCTATGGCGCACTAAACAATACCCAAACTTCCCACCCCGGTCAGGCCTGACATGGAATAAATCTCAGTCACCTCCTATGTGGAGTTCTTCGCATGCCAGCTTTCGGTGGTGCACTTGATGAATAGCAATTTGTAATCCACAACAGGCAATACTTGAAACACTATACTGGGAGGGACACTTAAACTCTGTCCTGCTACCGGTCCCCCCCGGGGAACAGTGAATAAGCGAAACTGTGGGCCTATGCAGTCTATAGGCCTGAAAACGACACAGTCTATAGGTCTGGGCAGGTGCCCGCTCACCACTCCGGACGCGATCCCAGTCCGGAACGTCCACCCTGCTGTGTATCCGCACACAGCGTCTGCAACGATCGGGTCCCCGATCCAACTGATGTCCTCACTCGACAAGTCAGATGCCACCCAGGCTCCGCAGTGGGGTGGAAGGCTCTTTGGAAGTTGCGCAAGGCCCAGGCTTCAGGCCTTGCACTGCAGCAGATCCGCACAGGAAGAAAGTCTTGCTTGCAGCGCGGTGTCCAAAGAGGCCGAGCTCCGCCTCGCCTCCTCCTTAAATAACCCCTCCCATGAGTCTCTGCGGTGGCTAACTGCACTCTGGGTGCCGAACAGGGTTCTGGGTAATGTAGTCCCGGGGCCTTAAAGGAGACCCCGCTACACACTCCCCCCACTTAAACTCTTTGGTCCCCAAAGATAACATAAACTTAAATCACAGAACGTACAACATTAATCAAACTGTCGTATGATGTTGGCAGAGGAAATTCCCACCAAAACCGAGGCGGTGAACTCCCCTGCCCACAGGTCACACTATCATTAGTGTCCTGCCTAACTGTGCCAGAGAGTGAGCTGGGGTTGCCCCCCACCAAATGAACAGTGGGAGGGTCAGGCCGTTCCATACTCCTTCTGGCAGTAACCACAGTGTCTTCCGCACTTCTCCCCATCTGTGGGTAAGTTAATCTTCTAGGAGGCTTTATGGCTCTTCGCTTCCTCTGTCCTCTTGGGCTTTCTGTTAGAACAGGTTCCTCCTCTGGAACCAACTCAGGAATTACTTCTGGTTCAGGAGCACTGGACTCCGGGGCAGGGAGGTACAGGGACTCCCTTGGATCTTCTTCATGTAATAAGTCACAAGCACTTTCCCAAGAATCCGACCAAGGACTGGATGGAATGAACTCAGTGGCTTCTGCATTCAGTGTCTGATCTATGGTGTCTTCTTCAGGTGGGAGATCAATAGCAGAGGTTCCTGGGGCCTGTGAAGGCCAAAGCCAGTCAAGTTCTTCTCCCTCATCTTCACTCATCTCCGAGGTCTCTGTATCCCCAATCCGAGGGGTCTGAGATCGAGTGTTTGGTCTGGGAGTATCCAGGATGGAAGTTGGTTCAGGGGAATCCGCCACAGGGGGTATCTGAACTGCCTCCGCTAGTGGAAGTAGGTGGTTCCGGTGCCAGGTCTTCAGTGGCCCCACCTTCCCTTCTGGTTTAAGTCTGTAGACGGATAGGCCCGGCAGTCTTTTGCAAAAAACGTAAGGTTCAGGTCTCCATCTGTCTGCAAGCTTGTGTTTTCCAGGGATCCCCAAATTCCGCAACAACACTCTATCTCCAGGTTGTAGATCTTGGATCCTAACCTTTAAGTCAAAATTTTTCTTGTTGCGGGCCCCCCTTTGCTCGGAGGCCGCCTGGGCCTGTTCATAGGCCAATTTCAAATTGCGTCTAAGCCTATCGACATATCCCTTGTGGGAAGCAGCAGAACAACGGTCTATGGAAGTGCCAAAGGCCAGATCTATGGGTAGTCTTGCTTCTCTCCCGAACATGAGTCTATAGGGTGAGTATCCTGTAGCATCACTGGTGGTGCTGTTGTATGCATGCACAACTGCCGCTATGTGGTTGCTCCAATGCTGCTTCTTTTCACTACTTAGGGTCCCCAGCATATTGAGCAGGGTTCGGTTGAACCTCTCTGGCTGAGCATCACCTTGGGGATGATAGGGGGTAGTTCTTGTCTTCTTGATCCCCAAAGAATCCAGGAGTTTCCGGATCAATCGACTTTCAAAATCCCTTCCCTGATCTGAATGGAGCCGTTGTGGTAGCCCATAATGTACAAAGTATTTCTCCATCAGCACTTTGGCCACGATGGAAGCCTTCTGGTCCTTGGTTGGAAAGGCCTGGGCATACCGGGTGAAATGGTCGGTTACTACCAGAACATTTCCTAGTCCACTCAGGTCGGGTTTGAGGCAGAGAAAATCAACGCATACCAGGTCAAGTGGGCATTGGCTTTGCAGATGGCCCATTGGGGCAGCTTGATGAGGTAACGTCTTCCTCTGGATGCATCGTGCACATGAGTGGCAGTATTCTTCAACTTCAGCCCTCATGCAGGGCCAATAGAAACGGTCCCTAACGAGTTGGAAAGTCCTTTCCGCCCCTAGGTGGCCATGGTTGTCGTGCAGGGAAACCAGGACTGTCTCTCTGTACTTCTCCGGCAAGAACAGTTGCCATTTGTCTTCTAGGTCATCAGAGGGGCCCCTTCGGTAAACCACTCCCTGATGCACCTGTAACTTGTCCCACTCTTTCCTCAACAGGCGAGCTTCCTTTGAAGGGTGGCGTGAGAGCCTATTCGGGTCCTGATTCTCCAGGGCCTCTAGGACCAATCTCCCCATAGGGTCTTCCAATTGGTCGGATCTCAGCTCCTTCTTAGACAGTTTTGGTAAGTTATCTTCCCCCAGTTGGGTTACTCCACAGTATTGCTTGGGAACTCCTACTATGGTAACCCCTATCTCTTCTGCTCTTGAGCCACCACTGGCTTGAAGTTCAGCCCCTTGACAGAGGGCCCGCACCCCGTCGGGTGTCACTTGGGCCCAGTCTTCTGTACTGCAAGTGGGGACGTGAGATCTTCTAGACAAAGCGTCTGCATCTCGGTTTCCAGCCTCAGGTCTGTACTTCAGGCCGAAGTCGAAGGCGGACAGCGCCGCCAGCCACCTATGTCCTGTGGCATCCAACTTTGCTGTGGTGAAGAGATAGGTGAGGGGGTTGTTGTCTGTTTTCACTGTGAATTCCGCCCCATATAAATAGTCTCTGAGTTTGTCAACTACCGCCCACTTAAGGGCCAGGAACTCCAACTTATGGGTAGGATAGTTCTTTTCGGAGGGAGTCAGACTTCTGCTCACATACGCAACAGGCCTCAGTTGCTCTTCATGCTCCTGGTACAGCACTCCTCCCAAACCACCATGACTGGCATCTACATGAAGTTCATAAGGCTTCTTAGGGTCTGCGTAGGCCAGGACAGGGGCAGTGGTTAATGTCTTCTTCAACATCTGAAAGGCATTCTCACACTTCTCGTTCCACTGGTCCTTGACTGACTCCCCTGGCTTTCTGGGGGCCTGTGTCATCCTCTTCCCGCTCCATATTTAGCAGCTCATTCAGAGGCCTGGCTATCCGAGCAAACCCCTCCACAAACCTCCTGTAATAGGAACAGAACCCCAGAAAGGATCTGAGCTCTGTCACCGTGGTGGGCCTGGGCCAGGAGGTGACTGCCTACAATTTTTCAGGGTCTGTGGCTACCCCATCTTCAGACACTATATGTCCCAGATAGTTGACTGATGACTGATAGAATTGGCACTTTTCAGGTGAGAGCTTGAGTCCTTTCTCACTCAGTCTCTTCAAAACTTTCTCCAGCCTCTCCTCATGTTCTTCCAAGGTTCTTCCGAAGACAATGATGTCATCCAAGTATACGAGGACTTCGATGAGGTTCATGTCTCCCACAGTCTTCTCCATGAGACGTTGGAAGGTGACTGGAGCTCCAGACAGACCTTGAGGCATCCGGTTAAATTCAAAGAACCCTACCGGGGTTATGAAAGCCGTCTTCTCTTTGTCTTCTGGATGCATCGGGATCTGATAGTACCCGCTCTTGAGGTCCATAACACTGAACCACTTGGCTCCAGACAAGCTCTGTAGGGCATCCTCTATCCTTGGAGTGGTATACTGGTCCGGTATGGTTCTCCTGTTGAGGGTCCTATAGTCTACGCACAGCCTCAGTGACCCATTCTTCTTCCGGACCACCACTATAGGGGAGGCATAGGGACTTCTAGATTCTCGAATCACCCCTGTTCGCTTGAGCTCGGCGAGCTGCTAGCTCAAGTCTTCGAGGTCTGCTAACGGAACCCGCCTAACCCTTTCCCTGAAGGGTTTGTCTTCCTGGAGGCGGATCCGATGGGTGGCACTCCTAGCACACCCCACATCGAATTCATCTTGGGAAAAGATCCTTTCCCACCTGGTCAACTGGGCCTTGGCTCTCTCCTTCCAAGCCCTGGGCAGATTTGGATTCTCCATGGAGATTTTCTCCCACACAGTACTTTCTTCATCTGTCTTCTCCACATCTGGCAAAGCAACTGGGGTAGCTGGGCTCACCCGGCCCAGTAACAGCCTAGCTGGGATTTCCATGGGACCATCCGTGGTATTTCTGACGCTCACAGGCACTTTACAATGAGCCTTCTTCAGGGCCCTCACTGGAACCACTTCTGGGACTACTTCTAGGCCCAAATGTTCTTCCCTTGGGTCGGGTTCCAACATGACAAAAGGGCCAGGCTGCTCCCAAGTGAGTTTCACTGTGGCTTTCAAGCAGGTTACTTCACCGGGCTGTAGCACTATTCCCCTTCTTCCCAGCCTCCAGACCTTCCCTACCCACTCTTCCGGGGCCTTCTGTTCCAAGATCAGCCGTTGGTAGGCTGTCTTCAACATTGGGTGGATCTCAGTGGCTGTGGGGTCTTTCCTTCTTGTCAAAGGGGCCAGAAGTCTTCGGACCAGATTCGTGTTCGTCCCTATTATCAGGGAACTCTTGCTAGCTCCAGGCGGTCGGGGGCACACCATAGCTAAGGTGTCGAACACTTCAGCCTTTCCGGCTATGGACGGGTCAAAAGTCCGTTTTATAGGCAGATAGCCATCATAAGGGAAACTCTCTGTCCCAATTCCCCATATCTCCAACTCTTCAATCTTCTGGATGGGTAGGTGACTTAAATGCTTGTCATAAAGGTCCCGGTACAACAGGGTCACTTGCGCCCCAGTATCCAATATGGCTCTTGTGTAGACTCCCTCCACTTGAACTGGTACTATCGGGGAGGGACCCACCAGCTTCTCTGGATATCGCTTCGTAGGGGTCTCTTTCCTTTGATCTTTGCATTGTCCCTTTTGGCTTTATTTCCTCCATTTCTCTTTGGACTTAAGCCTCTCTTGGGCCTGGTATGCATTGATCTCCCTCCTTTTAGTGGGTGTAACTACCCGCTGAGGGACACTACTCTCTTTCTTTGGGGTGCGTTCCTTCTGAGGAATTTTGCGTGTCTTCTGAGGGGTCTTCTCCACCCTTTTCATGTGCTTCTCATTCTGTTTGGAGCTCACTGGAGATGATGGGCACCCAGTTGACTCCTTCACAGGGGCCCGCTGAAGTTTTCCGGCGGCTTGCGGTTATTCATCTTTTTTTTCTTTGGGCTGGCACACACTTTGGCGAAATGGCCAGCTCCTCCACAATTGAAACAAATCACATCCCCCCAATCTTCCAGGGATGCGGGCGCTGAGGTGTTGGGAAACAGCTCCTTCCTCTGACTTTCCCTCTCTGGTTCCCTTGACTTCTTTTCCATCAGGGAGGTCAGCATCCCCAACACTTGGGACATCTGTGACTTCAAGGTATCCACCTCTGAGTCTCTTTCCAGGGTCATGGCCGTCCTGACCATCACTGGAGGAGGATTTACTGACTCAACTGGTAGGCTCCTCTTCTTCTCCTCCAGCATAGCTTCTTCCTCTCTGACCACCCGGATCAAGTCAGGGTACTCCAGGCTCTTCCCGTCCTGTCTTGTGCCAATGCGATGGGGTCTAGGGGGTGAGATCCTCTCATCACCTGTTGCACACGGGCCTCATCCACCTTCCGTGGGTCAATCCCCTTTTTAAGAATCATCTTATGCAGGATCTTATCCAGGCGCCTCATGAACTCTGACAGCTTCTCTTCTGTCTTCTGGTAGCAATGCTCCAGCTGGTAAGTGAGCTCAGTGATTTTCTCTGTTCCACCAAACACATTCTGCAGGATGTCCAGATAGTCCTGCGCATTACAGTCTGTCTTACTCATCTTGAGATTGCGTATGGCCTCTAGAGCAGGCCCCTTCAAGCTCTCAGCAATTCTCTGCTTCTTTCTGTGGTCTGGGACTTCCCATTCTTCAAGGGCCTGGGTGGCACCATCTAACCAGTCTTCGAACCCCTCTTCACCTGAGGGTACAGGTTTCCTTCCTGAGAATATTCTAAGCTTTCTGTATCCTGACATCTGGTAATCTGTAGGATCTTTCTTGCACTGGGCTACAAGTTCCCCCAGGACCGCGCACAACTCTGCGCCAAGAATGGTGGATGGTGACCCGGGACTTTCCCTTTTTACCTGTCTTGCTTCTTTTGGGGTGGGTGATGGAGACAGTTTCGGTGGCTGAGACCGTTCTCCTGGCTTAATTGGCAGCGCATGTATCAGGCTATAAGTCTGGTCATCTATAGCTTCTACATTTGGATTCTTGAAATGTTCTGGGACTCCATCCTTCCATTCCACTAATGCGTGGGTCAGTGAGGAACTCGTCCTGACATCCACCACCCATGCTTTCTGATATGGTGACAGTGACATCATCAGCTGCCTCACCGCTTCTTCTTTCCAGATCCCTGGGAGTTCTATGACTACTACCCCGGCTGGATCTATGTTGACAGTTTTACACCAGTGTCATACTTCTAGTGGGTCTATGCTGGTACTTTTGGCGCATTGCTTGCTGCAACAGGAGCCCCCACGTGTAGCGCTACCCCCAGTTAAGAGAGCCGCTGGATTGATTTTTCGGGCCCTGTGTGCAGCACCACCAACCCCCAGCAATCTGCTCGACCCACTCTGGCACAGCTAGTCTAGGGGTTATATGTATATCACATTTAAATGTTATTGCAAGGAATAATCTCCTACAGTAAGACAACACACTGAGGGCAGAGATTAAATATAACTGTTTACTCTTATATCAAAAGTAGCATAGACAGAACACAACATATGCAATTGGTTAGCAGAGACCTGCAGAATTCAATACAGCATACAATAATGGCGCTGCACGGTACTTCACCACGTGTAGCTATTATAGTATGCACGCCCTATGGCGCACTAAACAATACCCAAACTTCCCACCCCGGTCAGGCCTGACATGGAATAAATCTCAGTCACCTCCTATGTGGAGTTCTTCGCATGCCAGCTTTCGGTGGTGCACTTGATGAATAGCAATTTGTAATCCACAACAGGCAATACTTGAAACACTATACTGGGAGGGACACTTAAACTCTGTCCTGCTACCGGTCCCCCCCGGGGAACAGTGAATAAGCGAAACTGTGGGCCTATGCAGTCTATAGGCCTGAAAATGACATTAGAACCACTCTTGAATAAGATTAGACAGAACCCAGATATTGTAGGTATTGATATAGGTGGAAGGGAATATAAAGTTTCGGCATACGCGGATGATATGTTTTCTCACTAGCACGGCCACAATTTTCGTTACCTAATTTAATGAAAGAAGTAGAACTATATGGAACTATGCCCAATTTAAAGATAAATTATGGTAAGTCAGAGGCGATGGGGGTGGCACTCCCGGATTCCATTAAAAGTGGATTAGAACATAGTTTTAAGTTTAGATGGACAAATAAGGCATTGAACTATCTAGGAACATGAATGCCCCCAAATTTAATAGAAACTTTTGAGTTAAATTTTGTACCATTACTCAGTACAGTTAGAAAATTATTGGAAGGTTGGAGTAAAGGAAGACACTCATGGTTCGGAAGATGTAATATTTTAAAAATGAGTGTGGTACCAAAATTCCTTTATCTCTTCCAGGCGTTGCCAGTCAGAATCCCCATGTCTTACTTCAATCAAGTTCGTGCCATATTTACTAAATTTATTTGGGCCAGTAAACGGCCTAGGATAAGTAGAACACTGCTGACCTCACCTAAAAGGGTTGGAGGAATATCGGCACCAGATATGTACAAATACTACCTGGCGGTTCAACTTGGTAGGATTGTAAATTGGAGCAGACATGGGGATCATAAACTGTGGGTTAATTTGGAGCAGCAGGTGAGTCCAGTTCCTTTAAATAGGGCGTTATGGTGTTATACAGCTCTACCAACATCAGTAAAGAACCATCCTACGATAGGGGAAACTTTAAGAATACGAAACAAAGTAAGCCAAAATCCTAAAATCTCTACCAAAAACTCTCCATTGTTTCCGATTCTGGGAAACCCAGAGTTCCCACCAGGCATGGACTCACAAATATTTAGGGAACTGAGGGAAAAGGGAAGTTTCCAAGCCTCACATTTTCTAGGAGACAGGGGATGGGTATCAATAGGGGCATTAATACAACGAAGAGGGCAATATGAAATCCCCATATGGCAAGCTCGACAGGTCAGACACTATTTGGAAACCCTGGGATCTGCAGGAAGATATAGGCAAATACGAACTAAGTTCGAGGAGTACTGTGAGGGAGAAGAGCCTCTATCTCACGTAATTTCTAAAATATATTTAATTCTGACTACACCCTCAGAGGATTTCAAAATGGAGTGTCTTATTAAATGGGAGCGCGATCTTGACCAAACTTTCTCTCCAGCACAATGCCAGAATATTATAAACATGTCGTTAAAATCTTCAAGGTGTACGAAAACGCAGGAATCGAATTATAAAATATTAACACGATGGTACTATACGCCATCGGCCTTGAATACATTTTTTCCAGAAAAATCTGACAGATGCTGGAGAGGATGCAATGAAAAAGGGACAATGCTACATATTTTCTGGGCATGCCCAGTAATTGGACAATTTTGGCAAACGGTACACAGAATTACCCAAATATTCACTGAACACCAGATTGAAAAAGATCCAGCTCTGTTTCTGTTACACCATACCCAAATCCCACAGAAAAAATATATAAATTCAGTTGTGTGCCATCTAATAAATGCGGCAAAAAGCTGTATTGCGAGGAATTGGAAAGACCCTAGTGCCCCTACGGTCTCAATGTGGTTAAATAAAGTTAGAAGGGTGGGAATAATGGAAAAACTCCTACCAATAACATTAGATGGAAAAAAACAAATACAAGAAATATGGGCACCTTGGGAGCAATTTGTAAAATCAGAAGAAGGGAAGAGGCTATTAGAGTAAAAGATAAAAATTAGGCCGATAAGGAGAAAGATTAAGTAAAAGGTTGTCCGAGAAATGCTATTACCGGGATGGTTGTATTTCCTTCTTTTTTTTTTTTTCTCTTTCTTTCACCTCCCTTTCCATGTATGTGACGGTATAATGTAACATTGAGTAAGCAAGGGTAAGGGAGGATGGAAATTGGGGTCGAAAGAAAGGGAGGGGGGGGATTAGAGATAGGGGAACAGGGATAAAGGAAGAGAGAGACTCTGAGGGGGGAAGAGGGAAAGGGGGAGAGAGTGGGGGAGAAGAGAGAAGGGAAAGGAGGATAATAGGAAGAAGAGGTTAGAAGATGATAGCAAAACAATGAAAGCGAGATGATATGGTTTAAATGAGTCTTATTGATATATTTTCTCTAATTGGTTATGATATATCTGTATACCCTGTTTTAAAAAATTAAAATAAAGAATTAAAAAAAAAAAAATATAGGCCTGAAAATGACACAGTCTATAGGTCTGGGCAGGTGCCCGCTCACCACTCCGGACGCGATCCCAGTCCGGAATGTCCACCCTGCTGTGTATCCGCACACAGCGTCTGCAACGATCAGGTCCCCGATCCAACTGATGTCCTCACTCGACAAGTCAGATGCCACCCAGGCTCCGCAGTGGGGTGGAAGGCTCTTTGGAAGTTGCGCAAGGCCCAGGCTTCAGGCCTTGCACTGCAGCAGATCCGCACAGGAAGAAAGTCTTGCTTGCAGCGTGGTGTCCAAAAGAGGCCGAGCTCCGCCTCGCCTCCTCCTTAAATAACCCCTTCCATGAGTCTCTGCGGTGGCTAACTGCACTCTGGGTGCCAAACAGAGTTCTGGGTAACATAGTCCTGGGTCCTTAAAGGAGACCCTGCTACATGTCCTATCAATGCTGCTAAATCCTTGTGTCAGGAAGAGTATATCTTCCCTATCTTTGTTATTATTTCACATGCACAGTGCCAGATAACTAGTTCTGTGCTTCTGTATGTATGTAGTGGTCACCTTTCTGTATGTTAGTAAGCAAACCTGTTAATTGCAATGGAGTTTTTATACCACTTTTGTAATTTTTAGAAACTTCTAGGGAGGGACTAAACTAGTGCAGAGTAGGCTGACTCTGAGTTCCAGTCAGGGGCGGATCCAGAGTCTTTTCTCGGGAGGGGCACTGCCAAAAAATTATTTTTTTGTGGGAAATTTATCGAGGAAATGGTTGGTGTCGGCGCTTCAATCATCCCGGCACCATGGTTGTTATGATGTCAGGATGATTGAAGCGCATTATTTCTATTATTACATTGTAATATGAAATTAAATAGTTCAATGCAGAATCAGTGGGAGCCCCGAGTGTGTCACTTGCCACCGTCGCCTGCAATTAGTGGGAGCCCTGAGCGTGTCACTTGCCACACGTTGTGGATTGTCACTTGCCAAGTCACCTGCCACATCTTGTGGATTGTCACTTGCCACACCTTGTAGATTGTCACTTCCCACATCACCTGCCACACCTTGCGGATTTTCACTTACCACATCACCTGCCACACCTTGCTGATTGTCACTTGCCTGCCACCAGATGCAGATTGTCATTTGCCACGTCACCTGACACAATTTGCGGATTGTCACTTGCCACGTCGCCTGCCACACCTTGCGGATTGTCACCAACTTGCCTGCTAAGGTGTAGTTTTGGTTGTCTCTTGCTGTGTCCCAGACTCCCAGAGTCAGGCAGCAGAGAGATAATGTAATCTCTCTGCTGCCTGCACAGTGAGGGCAGAAGCCACTGCAGGAATGCAGGGCAGGCACGGGCGGTGAGAGATGATCTCATCTCTCTGCTCCCCCGCTCCCGGCTAGCTGATTGGCCAGCTGCCACACTGAGCCTGCTCTCTCACTCTCACCTGCGCTGCCAACACACTGAGCAGCACGGTCTGCCCACGAACCGCGCCGCCCCCCGACAACAAACCGCGCCGCAAGCGGAGCCGCCCGTTTTCTTACCCGTCTGTGGAGCCGCACGCTATTGCACCTGCCCGCAGAGTGGCCTGACGTGACTCACTGATGTCACTCGTTGCTAGACGCCAAGCAGCCCAGGCGTTAGCAGCGAGTGCAGGGAAGAGGCTCCACCCACCTCCTCCTCCGCTCCTGGTATCGTATCAGTGCGCCACGTAACTACATTAGACGAGTCTCTCTCTCAGCGCCGCTGATCGGCTGATGTGAGAAACTGAGAGAGAGACTCAGAGAGGCAGCGGCAGCCGCAGAACAAGTACTGTATATAATCGAGTATAAGCCGTCCCGAATATAAGCCGAGGCACCTAACTTTACCCCAAAAAACTGGGAAAATTTATTGACTCAAGTATAAGCCTAGGGTGTCCTAGGCTTATACTTGCCTCACTTTGCCTCACTGTGCCCATGCCTCACTGAGCCCATGACTAGACTGATGTTTAACATGGAAGTCTATGGAAGGAGTGCCCGGCTTTGAAAAATCGGTTCTCCCAGACACCAAACTTTTCAAACTTATAGAGGAGACATGGGGCTACATGTGTGCCAAGTTTGGGTTCCAGAGGACCTACGACCGGCCGGTACCGGGTCCGCAAAATCACTGGAGAAATGACCGTTTAACATTGGAGTCTATAAAAGGGGTGCCCGGTTTTAAAAAATCAGTGCTCCACGGTCGTAGGTCCCCCAGACACCAAACTTTGCACACTTGTAGAAGAGACATTTGGCTACATGTGTGCCAAGTTTGGGGTCCAGGGGTCCTACGGCCGGCCGGTACCGGGTCCCCAAATTTCGGGATATCAGGCGCAAAAAAACAAAAACAGAGCAAGCAAGTGAGTGTGACAGATGGTCTCGGGGGGGGGGGGCAATTGCCCTGTTGCCCCCCCTGGATCCGCCACTGGTTCCAGTGCTACACTACAGTTCCTGCCAGTGAGAAGTTCCATTCCAGGCTGGTTGGACAACAGTTGGAGAATACCCCCGTGACTGCTGATCTTCTCTTCTGGTCTCCGACACAAAGACAAATGCTGCATCATCCTCCAGGCCCCTGCAACTGGACTTTGCTGCAACATCCACCTGGAGGTATCTCCATTAATAATTACATATACCGGGTATATTGTATGTGCACTTTTCCACCAAGACTCCTATTGGGCCCTTTGCTGATAATACTTGTTTGTACTTTTGATGCAGACACTGTTATTAATCTCTTCTTATATAAAACTTGTATTATTTATTTACTGGTGTGCATCTATATACTTATGGTTAATATTATACGCTGGTTGCAGTAGTCCTTCTGCTCTCAATTAGTTTGTTTAGATTCCTGATTTATTTCTCAGGAAGGAAATCCGCTCTGTTCACAGACACCACGTCTGGAGAAACTGCCAACTTTATTATCAAAACTACTCTTTTACTTAGCAAAGGTTCTGGTTCTCTTATTTACCTACAGGTTTAGTGTGAAATCCTGTAAGGGAGGGCCATATCTTATAAATCCCCCCAAAAGGGTTCTACATGTGTATACTGCTCACAGCACATGACCAGTACATTTTACACCCTTGCTACACTCCCAGCATCCAGAAAATGTCAAGAGTGCTGCGTGCATGAGGAAGTTGTATCATCAGTGGTTACTCAAAGGCCAAAGAAAGAAGATTCTGGATGTGGAAGAAGCATTGGAGAAGCTGGCAGCGATGGTGGTGGGAGAATTAAGCTGTCATTACTGGACAGGTACATTTGTCATTAGAAGGTGTCTCTTGCCTACTCTAAATGCCCGTACATACGATCGGATATTCCGACAACAATTGTCTGACGGACATGTTTTGTCAGACAATCCGACTGTCTGTATGCTCCATCGGACAAATGTTGGATGGTCATGCTCTCAAATTGTCCGACAAAACATGTGTTCCGTCGAGTCATCTGATCGTGTGTACACAAATCCGTCGGACTAAAATCCAAAGTACAAACATGCATGCTCAGAAGCAATGCTAAATATCAGACAACAATAGCAGAAGTTGCCCAAAGGGTGGTGGTAAAGAGGTGAAAAAACACATGGTTTGGTGTATGTTGGCTGAAAATGTTCTGCCGTGTGTATGCATACCAAGTGCACGGCCAACGCCCCTTGCCACATCACCTGCCACACCTTGCTGATTGTCACTTGCCTGCCACCAGATGCAGATTGTCATTTGCCACGTCATCTGACACAATTTGCGGATTGTCACTTGCCACGTCGACTGCCACACCTTGCGGATTGTCACTAACTTGCCTGCTAAGGTGTAGTTTTGGTTGTCTCTTGCTGTGTCCCAGACTCCCAGAGTCAGGCAGCAGAGAGATAATGTAATCTCTCTGCTGCCTGCACAGTGAGGGCGGAAGTCACTGCAGGAATGCAGGGCAGGCACGGGCGGTGAGAGATGATCTCATCTCTCTGCTCCCCCGCTCCCGGCTAGCTGATTGGCCAGCTGCCACACTGAGCCTGCTCTCTCACTCTCACCTGCGCTGCCAACACACTGAGCAGCACGGTCTGCCCACGAACCGCGCCGCCCGCCCACAAACCGTGCCTCAAGCAGAGCCGCCCGCTTTCTTACCCGTCTGTGTAGCCGCATGCTATCGCACCTGCCCGCAGATTGGCCCGACATGACTCACTGACGTCACTCGTTGCTAGACGCCAAGCGGCCCAGGCATTAGCAACGAGTGCAGGGAAGAGGCTCCACCCATCTCCTCCTCCGCTCCAGGTATCATGTCAGTGCGCGCCGCATAACTACATTAGACGAGTCTCTCTCTCGGCGCCGCTGATCGGCTGATGTGAGAAACTGAGAGAGAGACTCAGAGAGGCAGCGGCAGCCGCAGAACAAGTACTGTATATACTCGAGTATAAGCCGACCCGAATATAAGCCGAGGCACCTAATTTTACCCCAAAAAAATGGAAAAACTTATTGACTCGAGTATAAGCCTAGGGTGTCCATCTGCATGCCTCACTGTGCCTCACTTTGCCTCACTGTGCCCATGCTTCACTGTGCCCATGACTAAACTGATGTTTAACATGGGAGTCTATGGAAGGAGTGCCCGGCTTTGAAAAATCGGTTCTCCCCGGCCGTAGGACTCCCAGACACCAAACTTTGCACACTTGTAGAGGAGACATGGGGCTACATGTGTATCAAATTTGGGGTCCAGGGGACCTATGGCCGGCCAGTACCGGTTCCCCAAAATCCAGTAGATCAGGCGCAAAAAAACAGAGCAAGCAAGTGAGTGTGACAGATGGTCTCGGGGGGGGCAATTGCCCTGTTGCCCCCCCTGGATCCGCCCCTGGTGGGAACCCCCACTCTCTGGGTGTCAGCAGCAAGGGTCCAGTTTAGTATCAAGATAAAAAAAGCAAGTCATCAAATTCTGTTACTGACTTCTTTAAATATTAACATGCAGCCTTAATCATATAGACAAGCATACTTGGAGTAAAATGACAAAGAAACACTGCCATTATATTACAATCAATACAAGAAAATAATGGGGAAGTGTGTGATCTTTTCAGGGGAGTGAAAACAGGAGCAGCAGCACACTTTATGAGACGGTTTTATTATTGTTTCAGCTTGATTTATGAAAATCCCACTCTCGTGTTTAAAAATAGCACTGCTTATAAACGTATCTGGACCAAGTCTTATGCCGTGTACACACGACCGTTATTCATGTCATGGAAAAAAACGTCATTTTTCTTGACGTCATTTTTTGTGTTTCCTCTCAAGCCTGCCTTGCATACACACCTTAAGGAAAAAAAATGCTTGATCAAAGCACCGTGACATACAACACGTACGTCAACACCTACGACGGCACTATAAAGGGGAAGTTCCGGTCGAATGGTGCCACCCTTTGGGTAGTTTTTGCTAATTTCGTGTTACCGCGTGTTAGTAAAAGTTTGGTGAGAGACGATTCGCGCTTTTCAGTCTTTGTGCTTTTAAGATCGTTTTCTGGAGTTCAGTTTGTGCTTGTGGGTTGGTATCTGTCTTTCAGTGCTTGTAGTCAGTTCGTATCTGTTTATTCAGTGCATTCTTGTCCGCTCGTTACTGTTTTTCAGGTCGTTCTTCATAGGCCTTGCTGTTCTTCAGTGCGTTCTTTTCGTTCGTTCTGACCAGCCAACCGTTTTCTAGCCATGTTGCGGCTACGTACTCATCGTAGAGTTCGTGCTAAGGTTGGTGTTGGGGTTTTTGCTTTATCCCAACTCCAGTCCATTAACAGGGTGAGGAGGAGTTCATGGACCAAGAATTGGTTGCTCCAGCGGGACCAATTCTGTCACATGCCTTTGTTGCGGGAGATCCAAGAGAATAATCCTGAGGACTACAGGAATTTTCTCCGGATGCCGGACCCCGTTTTTCAGCATCTGTTGGCTTTGGTGTCCCCCTATATCACCAGGCAGGACACACTTATGCGGGAAGCCATCACTGCTGAACAGAGGCTCATCGCCACGTTGCGATACCTGGCGACTGGGAGAAGCCTGCAGGACCTCAAGTTCTCAACAGGCATCTCCCCCCAGGCTCTGGGGATCATTATGCCAGACACCTGTTCTGCCATCATTCAAGTTTTGCAGGAGGACTATATTAAGGTAAGTTTTCTCCTTTAACATCACATTCTATGTATTTAATGCTTACTAATGTATTTTATTAGTTTCATCAGTCCCTAATTACCATGATTGTAATATGCTGTGAATGTCCCCTTTGTCCCCATGCATGCTGTAAGCTTTTAATGCTCCTTTTTTGGCCTACATGCATATTTCCCCTAACTAACCTCTCCAGCATGCTATCCTGGGCCCAAACACACCTAGCCTAGTCACTTCCCAATGTATTTTGTCTGCTCCATTGTAGTGCTTTACCCTAAACGCCCCCTAAAAATTTGTGATGATTGTTATTTTTTCCTAAAATTCAGACAGAGTGCTACAGCCTTGATTTGTGAGGTCCCCAACTCATCTACAACCCCCGTCCCCATAAAATTAATTAAATGGCCCATCAGAGGGGGTGAGGAATCTGATAAGTGACAGTGATAATCTGATAATTGAAAAGAGATTATTTTTGATTAAAATCCTCCTAAAAAAATGGTTAATACTGATGTTGGCCAAGAATGATTTTGCATAATCTGCTTGCAATGTTTATGTATGAAAGTATTAAATTTTTTTTTATTGTTTAACTCCACAGTTCCCTTCTACGCCACAGGAATGGCAGAATGTGGCATCTCAGTTTGCCCAGCGGTGGAACTTTCCCAGGGGCCATCGACGATGGAGGGGCCATCGACAGCAAGCACGTCCGGGTCATGCCACAACCCCATTCGGGATCCTATTATTTCAAATACAAGGGGTTCCACAGTATAGTCATGATGGCGGTGTCGTCGGCCAACTACGAGTTTCTATACGTGGACGTGGGGAAAAATGGACGGATGTCTGATGGCAGAGTATTTGCACAGTATTATTCGCGGATGAGGCATTTGCCCTGGGTCCCCATCTTATGAGGCCATTTCCTCAAAGGAGCCTCACCCCTGAGAGGAGGGTGTTTAATTACAGGCTGGCCAGAGCCAGAAGGGTGGTGGAAAATGCCTTTGGCATCATGGCCAGCCGCTTCCGCCTGTTCATGACCTCCATCCACCTGGCGGAGTACAAATGGAACCATGTTGTTATGACAATGGTGCAAAAAACTAAAAAACGGCGCTAATCTTTAACAATATATAACAGCAGCACCTGTGATATGTGATAACATACAAAACAGACAAAAATGGAAAAAACAAGTGCGCTATAATGTGAATAATAACTAAATTAAATTAGTAATAAAGGTTCACAGATAAACTGACAAAAAAGTCCAATTTTGAAGGCTGTGGATAAAGTGAGTGAAACATGTGTCAGTCCCATCAAAAACCAGAAAAATAAAAACACAGGGTATAAAAACACTTACAGAAAATCAAATGTTTAAGACAAAACAACCGGCCGGTCCGCCGTACCTGTCCCGTGATGATGTCGTCAGCACGCACATCATACCCTGTGTTTTTTAAAATAAATATGTTATTGGGTAATGCACTATCGAGCCTCCTCTGTCTTTTTGGGTAACCTCTGTCATATCCACTGTGGTTGAACCGGCGATTGGATTTCTTTGGATCAATTCCTGGGATTACGGATGGGCTCTATTGTCTCTTACCTTTGGTAAGCAGTTTGTACTGGTGGCGGTGGACACGGGTGTTGCATGCATCAACTCTTCAGTGTATTCCAGTTCACCTCTTCATGGCATCTTTTTATTTTTCTGGTTTTTGATGGGACTGACACATGTTTCACTCGCTTTATCCACAGCCTTCAAAATTGGACTTTTTTGTCAGTTTATCTATGTTGTTATGACATGTTGTGTTCTTCACAATTTCTTAAGGGTACATTCCCAGAATTATCTGAGTTCTGTTGGGCCTGAGGCCACAAATACAGGACCCAAATCCTTTGTTGGCCCTGGAAGCTGGCCGTCCAGGCTTGGCCCCCCAAAGTGGCCGTGATGTGCGGCAACAATTTCTTGAATATTTTCTGGGTAGGGGGGCCATTGATATGCATGATGAATCTTAAAATGTTATTTGAATAAAGAAATATTTTCATCTTAAAACATCTTTTAGATTTTTTTTGCTTGTGTTTCTTTTATCTTTCTCTTAGTTTCTCCTAGTGCACTTGTAGTGCCATGTGTATTTTCCTTTAGTAAATACCTATCATTGTCAGTGTAAACCCCAAAAATTATTTTTCTTACTTTGGCCAACATTGATATAAGAAGAGAACAAAGAAGAAGCACATAACTCCAGGCAGAATCAGGTGCAAGGTAGATCACAGGTAGGGATGGGCCCGGTGCTCGATTCGAACCCATGTTCGAATCGAGCACCGGGCGTTCGCTCGCTCGTCGAGCCCAGAACTATTTGGGCCGTTCGCATCACATTCGTGTGATGCGAGCGGCCCCGCAATGCATTGCGGCCGGCGCGGCCGGCGCAGTGCATTGCTGGCAGATGATTGGCCAAGCATGCACTGTGACCCCGCATGCTTGGCCAATCACAGCGCCCGAAACTCGGAGAGCAATAATTGGCTACAGGCAGGACGCCTGTAGCCAATTACAGCTCAGGGGCTTTAGTACATGCCCCACCATTTAAAAGGCTGCCACGCCATCGGCCCCGGTCACATGAGTTCCGGCTTTAGGAGAGATCAGTCTGCTGATTCTGTCTTTGCTTGATACTGAAAGATTTGCTCTTCTTTGCTAAACCATTGGCTATTTCTTTGCTAAACCATTGCTACCTAAGTCATTGATCGTTCATTGCTGCTGATTGCACAGTTAGCGTGTTATTAGCTGCTGCTGGGGATTAGTCTGGTGCGTGCTTACTGTTAGTACAGTATTGCAGTAGTACCAACCGCAGTGCTGTTAGCACAGCATTGCACCCCAACAGCACCCATAGGACTTCTAGTGTGTTAGTGGCAGCAAACAGAGCTCCTATATTTTCTTCTCAGCAGCACCCATAGGACTTCTAGTGTGTTAGTGGCAGCAAACAGAGCTCCTATATTTTCTTCTCAGCAGCACCCATAGGACTTCTAGTGTGTTAGTGGCATCACACAGAGCTCCTATATTTTCTTCTCAGCAGCACCCATAGGACTTCTAGTGTGTTAGTGGCAGCAAACAGAGCTCCTATATTTTCTTCTCAGCAGCACCCATAGGACTTCTAGTGTGTTAGTGGCAGCAAACAGAGCTCCTATATTTTCTTCTCAGCAGCACCCATAGGACTTCTAGTGTGTTAGTGGCATCACACAGAGCTCCTATATTTTCTTCTCAGCAGCACCCATAGGACTTCTAGTGTGTTAGTGGCAGCAAACAGAGCTCCTATATTTTCTTCTCAGCAGCACCCATAGGACTTCTAATGTGTTAGTGGCATCACACAGAGTTCCTATATTTTCATCTCAGAAGCACCCATAGGACTTCTAGTGTGTTAGTGGCATCACACAGAGCTCCTATATTTTCTTCTCAGAAGCACCCATAGGACTTCTAGTGTGTTAGTGGCAGCAAACAGAGCTCCTATATTTTCTTCTTAGCAGCACCCATAGGACTTCTAATGTGTTAGTGGCATCACACAGAGTTCCTATATTTTCATCTCAGAAGCACCCATAGGACTTCTAGTGTGTTAGTGGCATCACACAGAGCTCCTATATTTTCTTCTCAGAAGCACCCATAGGACTTCTAGTGTGTTAGTGGCAGCAAACAGAGCTCCTATATTTTCTTCTTAGCAGCACCCATAGGACTTCTAATGTGTTAGTGGCATCACACAGAGTTCCTATATTTTCATCTCAGAAGCACCCATAGGACTTCTAGTGTGTTAGTGGCATCACACAGAGCTCCTATATTTTCTTCTCAGAAGCACCCATAGGACTTCTAGTGTGTTAGTGGCAGCAAACAGAGCTCCTATATTTTCTTCTCAGCAGCACCCATAGGACTTCTAGTGTGTTAGTGGCATCACACAGAGTTCCTATATTTTCATCTCAGAAGCACCCATAGGACGTCTAGTGTGTTAGTGGCATCACACAGAGCTCCTATATTTTCTTCTCAGCAGCACCCATAGGACTTCTAGTGTGTTAGTGGCATCACACAGAGCTCCTATATTTTCATCTCAGAAGCACCCATAGGACTTCTAGTGTGTTAGTGGCATCACACAGAGCTCCTATATTTTCTTCTCAGCAGCACCCATAGGACTTCTAGTGTGTTAGTGGCAGCAAACAGAGCTCCTATATTTTCTTCTTAGCAGCACCCATAGGACTTCTAATGTGTTAGTGGCATCACACAGAGTTCCTATATTTTCATCTCAGAAGCACCCATAGGACTTCTAGTGTGTTAGTGGCATCACACAGAGCTCCTATATTTTCTTCTCAGAAGCACCCATAGGACTTCTAGTGTGTTAGTGGCAGCAAACAGAGCTCCTATATTTTCTTCTCAGCAGCACCCATAGGACTTCTAGTGTGTTAGTGGCATCACACAGAGTTCCTATATTTTCATCTCAGAAGCACCCATAGGACTTCTAGTGTGTTAGTGGCATCACACAGAGCTCCTATATTTTCTTCTCAGCAGCACCCATAGGACTTCTAGTGTGTTAGTGGCATCACACAGAGCTCCTATATTTTCATCTCAGAAGCACCCATAGGACTTCTAGTGTGTTAGTGGCATCACACAGAGCTCCTATATTTTCTTCTCAGCAGCACCCATAGGACTTCTAGTGTGTTAGTGGCAGCAAACAGAGCTCCTATATTTTCTTCTTAGCAGCACCCATAGGACTTCTAATGTGTTAGTGGCATCACACAGAGTTCCTATATTTTCATCTCAGAAGCACCCATAGGACTTCTAGTGTGTTAGTGGCATCACACAGAGCTCCTATATTTTCTTCTCAGAAGCACCCATAGGACTTCTAGTGTGTTAGTGGCAGCAAACAGAGCTCCTATATTTTCTTCTCAGCAGCACCCATAGGACTTCTAGTGTGTTAGTGGCATCACACAGAGTTCCTATATTTTCATCTCAGAAGCACCCATAGGACTTCTAGTGTGTTAGTGGCATCACACAGAGCTCCTATATTTTCTTCTCAGCAGCACCCATAGGACTTCTAGTGTGTTAGTGGCATCACACAGAGCTCCTATATTTTCATCTCAGAAGCACCCATAGGACTTCTAGTGTGTTAGTGGCATCACACAGAGCTCCTATATTTTCTTCTCAGCAGCACCCATAGGACTTCTAGTGTGTTAGTGGCAGCAAACAGAGCTCCTATATTTTCTTCTTAGCAGCACCCATAGGACTTCTAATGTGTTAGTGGCATCACACAGAGTTCCTATATTTTCATCTCAGAAGCACCCATATGACTTCTAGTGTGTTAGTGGCATCACACAGAGCTCCTATATTTTCTTCTCAGTAGCACCCATAGGACTTCTAGTGTGTTAGTGGCAGCAAACAGAGCTCCTATATTTTCTTCTCAGCAGCACCCATAGGACTTCTAGTGTGTTAGTGGCATCACACAGAGCTCCTATATTTTCATCTCAGAAGCACCCATAGGACTTCTAGTGTGTTAGTGGCATCACACAGAGCTCCTATATTTTCATCTCAGAAGCACCCATAGGACTTCTAGTGTGTTAGTGGCATCACACAGAGCTCCAATATTTTCATCTCAGAAGCACCCATAGGACTTCTAGTGTGTTAGTGGCATCACACAGAGCTCCTATATTTTCTTCTCAGCAGCACCCATAGGACTTCTAGTGTGTTAGTGGCAGCAAACAGAGCTCCTATATTTTCTTCTCAGCAGCACCCATAGGACTTCTAGTGTGTTAGTGGCATCACACAGAGTTCCTATATTTTCATCTCAGAAGCACCCATAGGACTTCTAGTGTGTTAGTGGCATCACACAGAGCTCCTATATTTTCTTCTCAGCAGCACCCATAGGACTTCTAGTGTGTTAGTGGCAGCAAACAGAGCTCCTATATTTTCTTCTCAGCAGCACCCATAGGACTTCTAGTGTGTTAGTGGCATCACACAGAGTTCCTATATTTTCATCTCAGAAGCACCCATAGGACTTCTAGTGTGTTAGTGGCATCACACAGAGCTCCTATATTTTCTTCTCAGCAGCACCCATAGGACTTCTAGTGTGTTAGTGGCATCACACAGAGCTCCTATATTTTCATCTCAGAAGCACCCATAGGACTTCTAGTGTGTTAGTGGCATCACACAGAGCTCCTATATTTTCTTCTCAGCAGCACCCATAGGACTTCTAGTGTGTTAGTGGCAGCAAACAGAGCTCCTATATTTTCTTCTCAGCAGCACCCATAGGACTTCTAGTGTGTTAGTGGCATCACACAGAGCTCCTATATTTTCTTCTCAGCAGCACCCATAGGACTTCTAGTGTGTTAGTGGCAGCAAACAGAGCTCCTATATTTTCTTCTCAGCAGCACCCATAGGACTTCTAGTGTGTTAGTGGCATCACACAGAGCTCCTATATTTTCATCTCAGAAGCACCCATAGGACTTCTAGTGTGTTAGTGGCATCACACAGAGCTCCTATATTTTCTTCTCAGCAGCACCCATAGGACTTCTAGTGTGTTAGTGGCATCACACAGAGCTCCTATATTTTCATCTCAGAAGCACCCATAGGACTTCTAGTGTGTTAGTGGCATCACACAGAGCTCCTATATTTTCTTCTCAGCAGCACCCATAGGACTTCTAGTGTGTTAGTGGCAGCAAACAGAGCTCCTATATTTTCTTCTCAGCAGCACCCATAGGACTTCTAGTGTGTTAGTGGCATCACACAGAGCTCCTATATTTTCTTCTCAGCAGCACCCATAGGACTTCTAGTGTGTTAGTGGCATCACACAGAGCTCCTATATTTTCTTCTCAGCAGCACCCATAGGACTTCTAGTGTGTTAGTGGCATCACACAGAGCTCCTATATTTTCTTCTCAGCAGCACCCATAGGACTTCTAGTGTGTTAGTGGCATCACACAGAGCTCCTATATTTTCATCTCAGAAGCACCAATAGGACTTCTAGTGTGTTAGTGGCAGCAAACAGAGCTCCTATATTTTCTTGTCAGCAGCACACATAGTACCTATAGTGTGTTAGTGTCAGCACCCATAGGACCTACAGTGTGTTGTGAGCACACATAGGAGTTCTATTTTTTATACTATATACACTACCGACTACAATGGCTGGAAGACCGCCAAGGAGAGGCAGAGCGTGCCGAGGCAAGAACACAGGGCAGGCAGGCTCTGTTTCTAGAGACAACAGTGCTGGCCGTGGACGTGGTCGTGCATCGTCATCAGCACGTGGCCATGGGACACGCTTGTCTTTGTTTTCGGCAGCTGGACATGTGGAGCCGCATCATGCCGAAGGCTTGGTAGAATGGATGACCAAGCCCTCCTCATCCTCCTCATCCTCTCTCACCCAGGCTCAGGGTACTGGCAGAGCAGCTGCCAACGCGTACTCAATGGCATCATCAGCCACCCCTTCCCTAGACCCACCATGTCCTCCTGAGGAGTCCCCCGAACTGTTTGAGCACAGTGTTGGGTACATGCTCCAGGAGGATGCCCAACGATTCGAAGGCTCGGATGATGATACCCAGCTTGAGGAAGTCAGTAGTGTGCGCGCAGAGAGAGGGGATGCTGAAGGACAGCAATCTGGCAGTAGTGTTCCACCAGCTGCAGCTTACTGCCAGGTTTGCTCTAGTGGTGAAGAGGGAGGGGATGATGAGGTCACTGACTCCACGTGGGTGCCTGAAGGGAGAGAGGAGGAGGAGGAGGAGGATGCAGCGTCACATGTCCAACGAGGCAGGATGCCCCCTGGAGGCCAGCTAGAGGCCAGCACAGCAACTGTACCACACCGCAGAGCTCCGCCTGTGCAGGGCGCTGCCTCTGCACGTTATCACAAAAGTTCTTTGGTGTGGGCCTTTTTTGAGACGAGTGCATCAGATCGCACCACTGCTATTTGCAATATTTGTCTCAAGCGTATCTCGCGTGGCCAAAACATCAGCCGCTTGGGCACCACAAGCATGAGCAGACATATGTCGACCTGCCATGCAGCTCGTTGGCAAGCACACATAAAAGACCCACACCAAAGAACAAAGCGGACCTCTCCTTGCTCCTCATCAGCTGGGATCTCCATCCCCACTATATCTTCAGTCCTCTCTGAAAGCTGCTCTGAGAGGACTGAAGGTGTAGAATTAGGTGTGTCACAACCAAGTACTTGCAGTACACCGACGTCCGATTGTAGCAGGCAAATTTCCCTGCCCCAGCTGCTGGACCGTCGAAAGAAGTATACTCCCAGCCATCCACATGCCCAGCGGTTGAATGCTAGCTTGGCTAAATTGCTAGCACTTCAACTGCTGCCTTTTCAGTTGATAGACTCGGCCCCCTTCCGTGAGTTTGTTCAATGTGCGGTTCCTCAGTGGCAGGTTCCCAAACGCCACTTTTTCTCACGGAAGGCGATTCCGTCTCTCTACTGGCATGTGGAAGGCAATGTCCATGCCTCGCTGGACAGGGCGGTCAGCGGTAAGGTGCATATTACCGCTGACTCATGGTCCAGCAGGCATGGACAGGGACGTTATCTTTCTTTCACGGCCCATTGGGTCACTCTATTGGCAGCTGGGAGGGATGCAGGACAAGGTGCAGTAGTGTTGGAGGTTGTTCCGCCACCACGCCTCCAAAATGCTACTACTGGTTGTGACACACCTCTCTCCTCCACCCCCTCCTCTTCTTCTTCCTCCATGTCCTCTTCGAGTGCTCTGTCCTCGGAACCAGCGGTGCTCCGTAGGCGTACAAGGGGCTACGCGAGTACGCAGGCAAAAAGATGCCATGCCGTGCTTGCGCTGGTGTGTTTGGGGGACAGGAGCCACACTGGGCCAGAGGTTCTGGCAGCTCTGCAGGGGCAGGCCGAGAGGTGGTTGACGCCACGCCAGCTTAAGCCAGGAATGGTCGTTTCTGATAATGGCACCAACCTCCTCTCCGCCCTGCGACAGGGGCAGCTCACCCATGTGCCCTGTATGGCTCACGTCCTCAACCTGGTGGTGCAGCGGTTCTTGGGCAGGTTCCCAGGCTTACAGGATGTCCTGAGGCAGGCCAGGAAAGTCTGTGTGCATTTCTGCCGATCTTATAATGCCAGTGCTCGGCTGACTGAGCTGCAAAAGGAGCTGAACCTGCCCAAGAACCGCCTAATATGTGACATGCCCACCAGGTGGAACTCAACATTGGCCATGCTGCAGCGACTGCACACGCAGCAGAGGGCCATCAATGAGTACCTTTGCGACTACGGCACCAGGACAGGGTCAGGGGAGCTTGGCTTTTTTTCCCCATGCCAGTGGAGCATGATCAGGGATGCATGCACTGTCCTCTCACCATTTGAGGAGGCCACGAGGATGGTGAGCAGTGACAGTGCATGCATCAGTGACACTGTACCTCTTGTCCACCTGTTGGAGCATACGCTGCGTGGGATAATGGACAGGGCACTTGAGGCAGAACAGAGGCAGGAAGAGGAGGACTTCCTTGTCTCTCAAGGCCCCCTTTATCCAGACAATGTTCCTTCTGTCCCACCCATCACACAGGAAGAGGAGGAGGAGGAGGAGGAGGATTGTGTGAGCATGGAGGTGGAGCCTGGCACTCAGCATCAGCAGCAGCAGTCTTTTAGGGATGATGTACAGTCCCAACAAACCAGTGGACTTGTACGTGGCTGGGAGGAGGTGGCTGGCGATCATGTCATCCTCAGTGACCCAGAAGACTCCGGACCGAATGCCTCAGCTAACCTACGCTGCATGGCCTCCCTGATCCTGCAAAGCCTGCGGAAGGATCCTCGTGTTCTTCGGATCAAGGAGAGTGACCATTACTGGCTGGCCACTCTCCTTGATCCACGGTACAAGGGTAAGGTTGCGGACCTTATCTTGCCGTCGCAGAGGGAGCAGAGGATGAGACATCTCAGGGAGGCCTTGCAGAAAGGTCTGTGCAACGCGTTCCCAGAAACTGGGAGGTTACAAACTCCTGGTCCTGGACGACGAGTTGCTGAGGCTTCGGTCAGTAGCAGAAGGAGCGGTGGGGAAGGTGGACGTCTGACCGATGCGTTCAGACAATTTTTTAGTCCGCAGCCCCAAGGTATGATCGGTTCCAGCAACCATCGCCAGCGTCTGATATACATGGTGCAGGAATACCTAGGGGCAAGGTCAGACTTGGACACCTTTCCCACCGAAAATCCTCTGGCTTACTGGGTCCTGAGGATGGATCACTGGCCAGAGCTTGCACAGTATGCAATTGAGCTACTGGCCTGTCCTGCATCCAGCGTTCTTTCCGAACGCACATTCAGTGCTGCTGGAGGATTTGTCAACGATCATAGGGTGCGCCTGTCCACCGACTCGGTTGATCGACTGACCTTCATAAAAATGAATCAGTCTTGGATCACCACCAGCTACCAGACACCTGAAGCGGATATAACGGAATAATTTATAATGTCACATCCCTTCAAGACTGCCTATGCTGATGCTGAGTGACTGTCCTGTTATGTTCACTGACTATCCTCTTCCTCCTCCTCAATGATCCATGCCACCACACCAGTGCCTAAGGCACAATTTTTCAGCCCCTGTATAACAGGGGCGTGTAATTAATTTTTTTTAAAAAGATGCTTCGCAACAGGTGTGACTGCTGTGCTCAGAGTACAGTATCTGTGAGGGGTTGCAGTGTTGTGGCACCAGCACCAGTGCCTAAGGCACAATTTTTCAGCCCCTGTTTGGGCGTGTAATTACAATTTTTAGGCAATGCTTTGCAACAGGTCTCATTGCTGTGCTCAGAGTACAGTATCTGTGAGGGGTTGCAGTGTTGTGGCACCAGCACCAGTGCCTAAGGCACAATTTTTCAGCCCCTGTATAACAGGGGCGTGTAATTACAATTTTTTAAAAAGATGCTTCGCAACAGGTGTGACTGCTGTGCTCCAAGTACAGTATCTGTGAGGGGTTGCAGTGTTGTGGCACCAGCACCAATGCCTAAGGCACAATTTTTCAGCCCCTGTTTAACAGGGGCGTGTAATTACAAATCTTGATCTAATAGTTCACAGCAGGGCCCATTCCTGCGCCCACCAAGAGTAACTATGAGGGCCTACAGTCTTGTGGCAACACCGTCCACCACCACCACCACCACCAAAGGCCCAATTTTTCTGCCCTGTTCAACAGGTGCATGCAATTACAAATCTTGATCTAATAACTCACAGCAGGGCCCATTCCTGCACCCACCAAGAGTAACTGTGAGGGCTTACAGTCTTGTGGCAACACCGTCCACCACCACCACCACCACCACCAAAGGCCCAATTTTTCTGCCCGGTTCAACAGGTGCATGCAAGTACAAATCTTGATCTATTAACTCACAGCAGGGCCCATTCCTGTGCCCACCAGTCTTGTGGCTACACCAACATCTAATAGGGCAAATTTCTGCAGAGTATATACGGCAGGCCCCTACTTTCAAACATCCAACTTACAAACGACTCCTACTTGCAAACGGCAAGAGAAAACAGGAAGTGAGAGGAAATCTACCCCTAGGAAGGAAAATTCTATCCTGTTAGATTTAATTTGGGAAAAAGGTATCTCCTCTCTACTGATGCTTTATCACCAATCCTTGTTTCAATTAAAACCCCACTTTTCCAAAAACATTTGTCATTGGGACGGAAAGTGAGGTGACATGTTCTGAACAGATGTGCAAAGACAGCAAATGTTACAGGGGTGATAACCCCTCCCTATGTTCTCCAAAAAGCTTAAAAATTGATTTTTTTGGGATGTAGCTACACTTCATAATGTACCTGTTCAGATTCTACTTAAGAACAAACCTACAGTCCATGTCTTGTTTGCACCACCTATATACTGCTGTTCAGAGTATATAGGGTTGTAGGTATAGGGTTTTATTTTGGGTGCGGGGTCCCCCTTAGTATCCATACAAGACCCAAAGGGGCTGGGGTGGGGGGGGGGTGATGGGGTAGCCATGCCATTTTTCTCAAGGATTTTCAGCCATATGGCGGCCAGGACAAGACATGACATTAAAGCCGCAAGTGGTTTTAAATGGCTTCTTTTTTTCCTTTACAAATGTCATTTTGTGCAAGGACAGTTCTAAACACGGGAAACACATGCCACTTCACAGGCATACTTTAGACACCCCCCAGGTACCATATTTAAAGGAAAATTTCACTTTTTTTTTTTTTCACTTTATGCATCATTAAAATGACTGCTCCCGAAAAAACTTTAGTTTTTAAAATTTCTTTTTGCATTGATATATGTCCCCTGGGGCAGGACCCGGGTCCCCAAACCTGTTTTATGACATTAACATGCATATTGGCCGTTGTAATTAGCAATTTTGATTTCGAACGTTCGCGTCCATTATAACGAATAGGGTTCGAAAATTCGCGCGAACTTTCGGTCCGTTCGAAGGTTCTGGTGCGAACCGAACCCGGGGGTGTTCGGCTCATCCCTAATCACAGGTGCAGACCTCGGCTCACAAGCTATCGCCTACTATTGCCTGTATCTGTCTGATCCTTTTGACAATAAAGATGACATCAAGATAAGTTGGAGTTCCAGTGTGCAACCAATTTCTTGTTTTATTGATATAAGAAGCCACACATTGTTGAGTACAAAAGCTTTTTATTATTTGCACATTATAAATGTGCGTTTTTTTTTTTTTTATATAAAGTACAAAAGAATTTTTGAATTATAAAAAATATTATTTTTGCTAAAACGCGTGCTTAAAAACATTTTCAAAACTGGAACTTCTAAAGTTCAACATGTACAATTATTAAAATTGTAAAAAAAAAAAAAAACATTACAAACAAAAGGAAATTCAAACTTTTTTTTTTTTTAAAACTTAAATCCGCCCGAGCACATCCATGATATTTTGGAGCCTTTGCTCCACCCGCTTAGTATTTTGCCTGATCTGTAGCAAGTGTCCCTTTATTTTTTCAAGGTAACGACAGCAGACCATTAGGTATTGTATCAGGATCTGGGCACTGTGACTTGTGAAAGTTTCTTGCTCCACAGGCAGAACAGCACCTAGAATTAAAAAAAAAACACCATGTATTATAAATATGCAGGCCTACATCTATTACCTGAATCTGTGGTGTATGACACTGACCTGTTGTGGTGCCAGTTTCCACTTCCTCCACTTCTCCTTCCTCTACATCATGTGGTTGTGGGTCTCTTGTTGGAGGTGTGGGGTACCTAAGCTCACGTCTAGAACCTGTTTGAAGCCCTACTGAGATTTCAAGAAAAGGTATACTTTAGTTAAATAAAATTTGAGGCCTGAAAGAGGAATATGAAACATTCTTTGGAAGTGTGGTACAATTGTCTGTTTTGGCAGAGTTCCAAGCTGATGCTCCATGATTGCATCCCTTACCAAAACAGGAACATATATATATTTTTAACAAGTTTCTGTCATGGATATGCAGTAATGTTTGTCTGTCAGTTTACCTTTCCTCCTTATGTGTTCATCTTAGAGGCCAGACCCTTTCACCTGGCTTCCTTTATAATCTCCTCCCAGCCTGACTCCACCCCAGGCCCTATCACAGAACACTATATTAACCTGGGGCGTGGCCGACCGAGGCAAGAAGATGGACGCTTGATTCCTTCACTCCGGCCGCCACAGAAAACTTTGAGCTATTTCTTGAGGCTATCTACTCCCGATTGTCACCCGGACGATGGGTACTGCTTCCCATACCTCCTCCGCCTCCAGATCCCGCTCCCCGAGGGAACAACCCGGAGGGATCAGTCAGAACACCCCTGAAATGTTCCGGAACAGCAGGGGGAATATGGCGCCTTCCCGCCACGGACGCTCTCAGGAGAATGATCCACTTCGCCTCCCTCACATCCACCTGCTTCTAACCCGCACTCCCCTGGCATAGAACTCTCGCCTCAACCCCAGCTCAGCATCCATGATCTACGGACCATCGCGGCTGACATTAAGGATACCTTGGCGGCGGCCATTGCGGACCTGAGACTGGATATCTGCGCGCTCAACGATAGAGTGCTCTTGGTGGAAAAAACTACCGACCGACATGACACCTCCCTTCGCAAGGCAGCCTCCTGTATTGATTCCCACACACAACAAATGAGGGATATGGAGCGCCATTTAGAGGATCTTGACAACAGAGGTCGGCGCCATAACCTTCGAATCCGGAACGTTCCTGAGGCTGTGGAGAATGACCAACTAGCCCCCACTGTGGTGGAGATCTTCAATGACCTGCTGGGCCGACCACCGCAAACTGCCATAAATCTTGACAGGATCCACCGTGCCCTCCGGCCGAAGGGCAGAGATACTGACCCCCCCAGAGACATAATCTGCCATGTAGTAGATTTTAAACTTAAGAAGGACATCATGAAACAAGCGAGAGGCAGACCGCAATTGCTGCATGGGGTTCATCCCATTCAAATATATCAGGATCTGTCGGGCATCACTCTCCGACACCGCCGAGACCTGAAGCCCTTATTGGACGTCTTATGCTCCAGAAACATCCCATACAAATGGAAGTTCCCTTTCTGCCTGTCTGCCTCCTTCCAAGGCCGTACAGCTCTCTTAAAGGTGCCGGAGGACCTGCCTCACTTTTGTGGAACACTGGGTTTGCCCCCAGTGGAAGTGCCCAACTGGTATGCGGAATTCCGCCATACATAGCTACGGAAAGCGCCTCCCCAGGAAGAGCCCATGGAAGCGCAAGAAACCAGGTTCTGAAGGAGACGCTCTCCCTCGCCAATCGGGCGCCATTCCTCATCCCGCCATCACTACAACGCTACTAGTCCATCCGACTCTCCCCGTGCCCAGAGAACCCGTCGGGACTACTGAGGCCTAAGGTACTTCTCTATCCCACGTTACTCTCAGACCCCCCCGGCTGGACTTGTTCCTGTTCCCAGCTGGAGCTGGCTTGCATTTTTTCCCCCCCACGGTTCTATTTTCAACTTGTTATTTTATTGATTTTTTTCTTTTCTACTGTCTTGGATGCCGTGGTGAACTATCTGGATCCTGATCTGGCTGCTCCGAACGGGCCGCAGCTCCTGAAACTGTGACACATACCACAACGCGCCACTCCCACGTTCCTACTGATTGGCTCTACCATCACCTCAGCCAAGCCTGACTCTAGACCTCCCACCGTCCTGCTTCCCCGCCTTGCGTCCGCAGAAGACTACGTTCACCAAGATGCACTGCTCTCCCTTCGATTGGGTCCCCGCCCCACTCACCTGCTTCCTCACGCGATAAGACGACAGACCCAGCTGCTCGACTGATGGAAGACAGCACCGAAAAGCTTCCGGATCTCCCTGCGACAACTTCTCTTCTCTCCACCTGACGACCGAGGCTGCTCCTGCTTCACCTACATCCGCGACTCCCACTGACTCAGCTCGGTTACCCTCCACGACACTTCCGGACCTCCCCTGGCTCAAGTAAGTACCGGACTGCTGTCAGACGTTTTTCTTTCTCCCAGCTGCACCCGCGCCACCTGTATGACCCCACGTGATCCGCTCTTCCGGGGATGATGACCTCAGCCGCCTTTCGACCGTCCGTCGAACGTTTCCGAGAATCCCCCCTCTGACCTCCACAGGAGCACCTTCTCCCTCCCTGTCTTCTTGTTCTGGCGGAACTCCAATAACTACATTCTGGCCATACGGCTACACCTACTGATGCCCTGATTCCAACTTGTATGCTGTACAATACATTTACAAGAAGCCATACCTAGCACTCCCTGAATACTCATTGAGGTATAACTTGTTAGTTAAGTTACGGTTTTCCAATGAAAACAGTTCGATATAGCCTGTATAACCACTATACCTCTAAATGCTCATTGTTCACGTTCCACATACCTGTTTCAGACAGTTTACTGTGTCCAACCTGCTGTCCACAGCCAGCTGTCACCCCCGTTCTTACCAATGCATTTTCTGACAAATAATATTTCTCCTCAGAGAATGACTAATTTGCCTATCCGACTAAGCTGCCTGTGGACCCCGGGATCCTTGCTACCGCTTGAGACCACTTGACACATACGCACTTACTAACACTTAGCACCATTTTAGTAATTGTGTTCCTGCCTCGTATCTGATGAATCCTCAATGTTTGCCTGTTTGCATTTGCTTGCTTTTTAAGATATTGTTTTGTTTGCATTTTCATGGTATAGCACCCCTAGAACCAGATCAACAGGCCATGTTTCCACATTAAGACCCCATCCAGACATAGTTTTGCAACTCATAACCTCATGAACCTACAACCCATCTTTCTGTGGCGGCGGACGCTCCCATCTCACCCGCATTCGTCACCTCGTGTTTACCAACCCCCATACGGTTGTGTGTCAAGGTGAGACCTCCTACCCAGGGGTTCTCGCCCCATACACGCACTGTACCTGACCGATACAGATTAATTAGAGGTTGTTCAACCTAGTTTGTTGTAACCTCATCGGTTTTCTACTAGAGACCACTCTTGCTCACACCACTATCTACTCCCTCACACCCGTACAACCCTCCCCCCCTCTTTTTCCCTCCTCCCCTCCTCCCCCACACAATCATGGCAGGCAGCGTCCTCTCAGGGACAACACCCTTGACCCCCCGCACCCAACCCCTCACACTTAACTTGTATTCACTAAACATAAGAGGCCTAAACACACCTGAAAAACGCTATAAACTACTCCATTCTCTACGCCACTCCAAAGCCCATGTTGCCCTCATTCAGGAAACTCATTTCAGAACCAACAATATTCCTAAACTGCACGACGCCCACTTCCCCACTGTATTCCATGCTTCCAACGCAGAAGCCAAATCTAAAGGTGTATCTATCCTCCTCTCAAAACATTGCCCCCTCCAGGTCACAGATGTCCAAAGGGACACACAGGGTAGTTTCATCTTCATCAAAGGCACTCTCCATCAAAGAACAGTGACCATTGCTAATATCTACGCCCCCAACTCCCAACAAGTTCCCTTCTTTCGCACAACCCTTGAACAGTTGATCACCTTTCAGTCAGGCACCTTAATTGTGGGGGGAGACTTCAATGTTGCGATCAACCCTACTATTGACACCTCCAACGGTACGTCCTCCCTGACTTACCGAGCCCTACGTGCGATCAAACAACAGCTTAATAATCTTCTGTTGCACGACACCTGGCACACCCTTAACCCGAACGTACGTGACTTCTCATACTTCTCGAGTCTACACAACAAGTATACCAGACTGGACTATTTCTTCCTCTCCCAAACTGACCTCTCACACCTATCCTCAGCTACGATCGAACCTATGGTCCTATCGGATCACCACCCTATCTCTATGACCCTCAAATTCCCGACATTTTTCTCAAGATCCAATATATGGAGACTAGACGACTCCCTACTTACAGACACAGTAAACGCACAATCGATCTCTGACACCCTCACTAACTATTTTACAGAAAACATTTCTGAAGACGTTGCCCCCCCCTACGGTCTGGGCGGCACACAAATGTGTAGTAAGAGGCACATTCGTGTCCCTAACGGCTAAGAGAAATAAACTGAGGAAAGCCCACATTGAAAAGCTTACTGCTCGTGTACGTAAACTGGAACAAACACACAAACTGTCCTTAGCCCGAAGCTCCTTGTCAGAACTAACCCAGGCTCGTGAAGAGCTTCTGGAAGCACTTAATCTAACACTCAAACGCAGGTATAACCTATCCCAAAAACTCTTCTATGAATTCAGTAACAAGGCTGGTAAACTGGCTAGGGCCCTACAGATTAAAAAAGCCGCTCACACTACACACAAACTTAAACACCCCTCTGGCACTGACCTTGTCAAACAGGAAGACATATCCGAACACTTCGTGACATATTTCTCCAACCTTTACAACCTCCCCATCACCGATCCTTCTACCCCAACTTCAGACAGACTGTCAGCGATAAATGCTTTCCTGACACAATACGGCCCGACCCCCCTGACGCCTGAAGATTCTACGAGTCTAGATCTCCCAATTTCGATTGCCGAAACAATGACAGCACTAAAACAAATGAAACCTGGTAAATGCCCCGGCCCCGACGGATTAACTGTTAGCTATTATAAATCCTTTTCTGACACCCTTCTTCCACACCTTGTGAACTCCTTTGAGTCCCTATCTTCCAACCCACTCTCCAATAATGAATTCCTTGAAGCCCACATGTCCCTTATCCCCAAACCAGGCAAAGACCCCTTATTGGTCTCTAACTATCGTCCAATATCACTCCTCAACGTTGACCTGAAACTGTATGCTAAGGTCCTGGCCAATCGCATCCTCCCCTTCTTAGACAGACTGATCTCCCTGGATCAAGTTGGTTTTGTCCCAGGTAGAGAAGCCAGGGACAACAAAATCAAAGCTCTGAATATCCACCATTGGCTATCCAAATCGACCACCCAGGGATTCTTCCTCTCCTTGGGCGCTGAGAAGGCGTTGGACAGGGTGGCCTGGGATTATATGGAGAGAACACTAATAGTCATGGGTTTCCCCCCGCGCTTGATCCATATGATCTTGTTACTTTACTCATCCCCTTCAGCCAAACTGAAAATTAATGCCCACCTGTCGAACGCCTTCCCCATCTCTAACGGTACCCGTCAGGGTTGCCCCCTGTCCCCTTTAATTTTTATCCTGACCATGGAACCCATGTTGCGTAAATTGAGAGATAACCGAGATATCAAGGGTATTGATATACGGGGGACTCACTATAAAGTAGCCGCATACGCGGATGACGTACTTTTATTCCTTAGAGACCCTATCACCACTATCCCCAATCTACTTGCCGATTTTACCCTGTTCAAGACTCTATCCAATCTGCAGATTAACTTTTGGAAATCCAGAGCACTCAACATCTCTTTACCCCCCGGATTAATCTCCCAATGCAAACTTAACTTCCCCTTTGGTTGGGAAACCAGCTATCTCGCCGACCTGGGTATCAGAATTCCAACTAACCTGCATGATCTTTATGCACAATTTTTTTTACCAGCCCTCCAAAAGATACAAAGCGACTTGCATAGATGGCACCCGGGCACTTTCTCATGGTTTGGCAGGATAGCGGTAATAAAAATGAATGTCCTCCCAAGACTCCTCTACCTCCTCCAAGCTATCCCCATCAAACTCCCCCCCTCTTTCTTCACGTTCTACAAACGCATGTGCAGGACTTTGATTTGGACCTCTAAATCCCCTAGGTTAAGCTGGCATAGACTGACACTCCCAAAAGTACTAGGGGGTCTCGGACTCCCCGATATCCAAAAATATCAGTGGGCCTGCCATTTGACTCGAATAGTGGACTGGCATGTCCACAGTGAACTCAAAGATTGGGTTGCACTGGAAAACTCTATAGCCAGCGTCCCCCTCTCCCACCTTCCGTGGATAACGAAAAGCTCCGTCCCCATATCCTGCTCTTCCCACCCCCTCATTGGAACCTCCTTATCCCTATTCGAACTTGCTTGCAAACTCTTACACACGTCACCCGCCCCAGGTCCCATGACCCCACTGGACCGGAATCCCGACTTCCCCCCAGGCCTACCTACCCGTAATGCGACCTCGGACCCCCAACACCTCTGCACCAGTATCAGTGTCAGAGCGCACACCCTATTTCACGATGACACCCTCCTATCACACCAAGCCTTATCCTCTAAATTTCCTGAACACCATATCCCTTTCTACAAATACTTACAACTCTGACATTTCTTTGCCTCCGCTAATCCTTCTTTACAATGGAATCGAGACCTCACGCCCTTTGAAACGCTCTGTACCATGACTGAACCCCAACGTCACCTGATATCGACCCTATACGCACTCCTCTTCTCCACCTACGATATACGAGATGATATTCTAGTAAAAAAGTGGGAAAGAGACCTTTCCGTCCACCTTTCCACGACCGAGTGGGAACACATTTACACTCACATCCACAAAGGCTCCATCAATGTATCAGTTCAAGAAAACGGATATAAAATATTTTCTCACTGGTATAGAACACCTGCGATCATCCACAAATACCACCCCAATCTCCCTCCGTTATGCTGGAGATGTAACACACACACCGGCTCCCTACTCCACATATTCTGGGAATGCCCCCTTATTCAACCATTTTGGACCAAAATTCACCGCTTGGTCTCACTTATCACCACTTATTCGCCAGCTTTCACCCCAGCACAATACCTACTACATCACACCTCTATACCCTTCTCCACGTACAAAAAGTCCCTGACTTCTTATCTCATCTCTGCTGCCTCCATGTGCATACCAATTCATTGGAGAAGCACTACACCCCCTCAATCTCCGACTGGCTCCTGCGGGTCCACAAAACGGCTGCCATGGAAAATCTTATACACCAAGCACACGATAACCCGACCAAATTCACCGAAATTTGGGCCTGCTGGCTCCACTTTAGAGAAACTGAAACCCGCGCCTCACCCCCTCAGAATCCCCCTGCACCCACTGGATGACCCTGCTCGCCCAGATTGCCCCCTCCTTAGCCTCCTTCGCCACCCTTCCCCCCGCTCCCCCCCTGGTTCGACCCCGACTGACTCCTTCCAGAACATTGTCACTAATCCAATTCTTCGCTCACTTACATGAACTCTCCACCACTCACAATTACCCTCTGGAGTCCTATCCCCACTCCGGATTAACCACTACCCACTGTACTACGAATCTCTACTGGTCCTTATAGTACCACCCATTTTGAACGTGCTTTCGCACCTCCTTCCGGCCCACATCCACTCGCAGAAAGTACCCGTTGGGGCGAGTGGATCTGAGGCTGGTTGACGATGGTACAACCCGTTATGGTACTTGGACCCCAACTTTTACTATCTTTCTGATGCCGTAACCAATGGCACGCAAGCCTACACCCCCCACCCCCAACACTGTTTATTTTACTCACCTCCATTACTGATCAATTGACTTCTCCTATGATCACGTCTTGCCACAGAATCGCTACTGACGATTCCAGAGAATATAGTATGTAGTGCTAGACTACGGTTCGCTATGCCATGTCCGATCTCTATTCTGCTACGAAGAATTTGTATTATCTTGAATGTATTGTTTGACAAGCTGCGCTTGTATTGCAACTTCACATTTTCCTTCCTGTATGCATATAAATCTTTCAATAAAATTTCTTGAAAAAAAAACCCCCACTATATTAACCTGTGCACTGCAAGCCTGCTTTGCTGATCAACGTGTTTGTTTAAGCATTGTGTGTTTGGGTTCCTGCCTGCCGTGTGCTACGTCTGTCTCTCTGTTATGATATTGGCTTCTTCCTGACTATCCCTGTCTGCTTGTGGCCCTTGACCTTCGGCTTGTCCTTCGTTATCCTTGTCTGCTTGTGACCCTTGACCTTCGGCTTGTCCTTCGCTATTCTTGTATCTTGTGCTGCTGCTTCCCCTCTTTCCCCCTTACCCTATGGGGCGTGAGCTAGGAGACTCTAGGGGCCGCGACCTGGACCTAGCTGCAGCGCAACATCCTCACCACTAGAGGCTCTGGAGAAGACCTGCTGGGTCTTAGACTCCGCGCCCTGGGGAATCTCGGCTCTAGCTTCCTGTAGGATCCCGGTTGTGCTCCTCTGGTCCCGCTTTCCACAACCACCCAGTTCCCTATCCGCAGCAGTCAGCCATAGGGTTCACTATCTTGTGGTGCACTCCTGTCCCCCTACGGTGTGCATCTGTCATCTGGCCACAGGTGACCTGACAGTTTCACACATGGAAAAACCCCCACGTATATACACTGGATCACCTGTGTGTGACACCCTGAAAAGGTTGTTCTGTTGGCCCACACTTGTGCTACTGAGTCCAGATGTTTAACCAGCTGCTGAACATCCTCTCCTTACATTACACTGCATCCAGTTATATTATTTAAAGATAGTTACCAACACATCTAGTCAACCATGTCCAAAAAATCATCTCACCAAAATAGGCATGGTAACATTTAGTTAACCCTGTATCAGCCAAAAACATTGTATTATTAGTGAACGAACGAAAGAGGTTTACTACGACCGATTACTGTGCCCACGATCATGAAAGTTGCTATCTTTAACTGTACAACATTCAAGAAAAGCACATGCAGCAACATGCAAGTAATAATAATCAGAAGTTAAAACACATGAAAATTACTTACTTTTTCCACTAATTTTCTTTATTCTTTTGTATTGGTCGGGCTCCCGCAACTTGAGGTCAGACCACCGTTTTCGGAGCTGTTCCTTAGTTCTGCACACCCCAAATTTATGGTGAAGAGTTTTAACCACTTTTCCCATAATTTTGGCCTTGACAAGATTAGGCTTTTTATACGGCCCATGCTTGGCATCATAATCCTCCTTCCTCAAAATGGAGACCATCTCCACCATTTCCTCGAATGTCATGTTGGATGTCTTATATCTCCGGGATCGGGTCTTTGGTTCCTCCTGAATTTCATCCTCTGTTGAGGTAATCTCAGCCACCTGTGTTTTCGCCATGTTGTGTAGCACTACGAAGAGCGAGAAGGGGCGGGGAAAGTAATAGAATGAACGTCAGGGGCGGGGAAAACGTGCAGAGTTTCCCCCATGCGCAGTGTATGTAAAGCTAATACGCATGTGTCGTAACTACGTTCATTGTGTGGAAGAAGGAGTAAGCAACAAACGTGATAACGAAGGTACGTAACATTTTTCAAAATTTTCAATCATCAGTGGATGAGATTGTGGCCTATATATGGTAATAAAGATTATTAGAAGAGTCTTGACTGGCACTAATATTTTGGTTTTGGTTTTGACATGCAGAAATCATGCAGGCTTTCAAAACACCAGAATTCATGGGGGAGTTCCTGGACAGGTGGAAGGAACTTCCTGTTCTCTGGGAAACCAAAAAATCTAAAAATAAAAATAAAGTAGCCAGGAATTCAGCACTGGAGAGCCTGTTTGAATTTGTCAAGACACAGATCCCCACAGCAACCATCAAAGATGTGAACAGCAAAATTGCGACCATTAGGGGCACATATAAGACTCAGCGCAATATGGTCTTGAAATCCCAGAGGTCAGGAGCTGCAACAGAGGAAGTATATAAACCCAGTCTGTGGTACTATAATAAATTAAGCTTTCTTGATGACCATCTGGAAGTCAGGGATTCTCTTTCAACCCTTCCCCCCAGACGTCTCTTCAGCCTTCCCAGCAGCCAACCCTCCAGCCTTCCCTGCAACCCAGCTCTGCCTTCTTCGGAGGAACAACCTGAGGTCCTGGAGGAGCCGGATTTGGACATATGGAGCCCGGTATAGTATTGAGCTAAAGATTTATTGTACTAAAAGTAATGATGTAAAATAGATGTTACTATTGCTAACTATTTAATGCTTGAACAAAAAGTGTTTTACATATCAATAGACAGTAGTGGCCAAAAATGATGGGGACAAGAACGAAAAATGCAGGGGTCAGAATGATTGTATTTTCTATTTATTAGCATTCAATTTGCAACTGTCATGAGGTGAAAAATGTGTGTGATTGATGAAGCTAAAAATATAACTATGTCCCTTTTTTAGGGGAGGCAGGGCCCAGTGGCACACAGGAGGAGGCAGGGCCCAGTGACACACAGGGGAAGACAGGGCCCAGTGGCACACAGGAGGAGGCCAGGCCCAGCACAAAAACCCAGATGCCTCCCCTCCAAATTCAAACAAGAATGCCCAGGAGGGTTAGGTAGGTGGAGGAGGAAACCCGTGCATTTAGTAGAGAGGCTACTGCGGCCCTCAGAGAGCCCCCTCCGTTGAAGAGAGCTATGCCGCAGTACTGGCACACAAATTAGCCAGAATGGACATTAGGCAACGGCTCTTTAGTGAAAACCTAATGTTGAAGGTCATCAACAGGGGGTTGATGGGGGAGCTAACCCAATACACAGTCCTTGCGGAGGTCGCCCCTCTTTCTCCTCCTCCTGCCACAAGCTCTCCTCCTAAGACACAGCCTCCGAAGAAACGCTTAACGAAGGCTGCAGAGAAGGCTGCAGAGAAGACTGCAGAGACGGCTGGAGAGAAGGCTACAAGGAAGAGAAAGAAGTAATGGCCTTGCTTCTGGATGGTCTGACAGAAGGCACAGACTGTTCTAGTACCACAGACTGGGGACATATATCTCACTTACCTGCTGCTGTTCCTGACCTCTGGGAGTCCAGGACAAAATTGTGCTCCTAATCTTTATTTTGCTTTTTCAAATCCCTATTTTGCTGTTCTATTCTTTGATGTTTGCCGTGGGGTCCAAAGGATGCACAAATTCAAGCAGGGTCTCCAGTGCTGCCTTCCCCTTTAATTTGTTATGTGCCAGAATAAATGTTTTTTTGATTTACAGTAAATACTTGACCATGTGTTTTTATTAAAAAAGGAGAGTTTGCAGAGAGTAGGCAGGGACATTTAAAAAATTAATTTTAAATTAACAAGGGACACCTACCTCCTTGAGGGGAAATAATACTCATTTATAATGTTGTTGTGATAACTTGACACACACAAAAAAAAAAAAAAGTCTAAAATATTATAAAATTAATAACCAAAAATGAAGATCTTAATTAAGATATAAAAAATTATTTACTAATTTATTATGGAGATCTGGCTTTCCAAAGCAAAAGATTATTCATGAGATCCCAAAAAATAATAAATAAAGATGTGAATATCAGCAGCAAAAGAAGTTCATTATTGTAGCATTATAAAGAAGAAAAGAATGCGCTGCATTAAACGATGCAATAATTTACAGCGTTACAAATGTGCTATCTCCATTACAAATGCTAGTTTTACCAGAACGAGCGCTCCCGTCTCATACTTGTGTAGCGGGGGTTATACTGTTATAGACTATTGTTACATGTGTACACCTCAATCTTCCCCAGGAGTTCCAGTTACAATCTTATACACTGTTTGTTTACTTATTTTCAGTGATGCATTGGGAACTTATGGTACAGGGAGAGAGAGACTCCGTTGCCATGGATACCTAACAGACTATGGTACCCACAGTGCAGATGTACTCCCAGAATGCATCACAAACCCTGCACAGCCTGTTGGGGGAGGCTACATAAAGGAGAGGCGGGGCCGCGCTCGCTCTCTCTGGACTCTGCGCTCAACCAAGCAGGAAGTTTGCGTGAGGTCTGCTGCCGGAGAGACTAGGCCCAAAGCCTGGGCCTACAACTTCGCGGAGGATCACCAGACCAGAGAGGGATCCTTCCCAGTGTGACCAGCCCGTGTTACCCTCGGACCGGAGTCGTCAGCCAACCGACATCTCCAGCTGCTGTGAGAGGGACCAGAGGCTGAGCGTTGCTGAGATGTCAGGGATCGAGGTACCGATCGTAGAGCGTGTCAGGCGGATTAGGCCTGTTCGGGTGAGCGGGCACCTGCCCAGAATCTACAACTGTTTGTTAGGCCTGTGACATTTGAAGGCCCATCACCACCCGAGTAGTGAGTTACACGCACCGCAGGACATAGCACAGTGTGTAGTAACTGCGTAGTTTAAAGTTGGCGTTACATTGACTGTCAGTTTCACTCCCAAAAGCATTGCGGGAGTCTAGTTCACAACTGTTACCTCCTGTGGATTACAATTAATAAGTGCGCCAACGTTTTGCTAGCGAAGACTCCCACCCTCAAGGAACTAGTACAATATTCTGTGTCAGGCCTGACAGGAACTAACTTTGACGGGACACGGGGTGGTATTGCCTGCTAGGGGGAGCTCGTGAGCATAAGATTGTTATCTATAGGAAATAGACATTAGTACAATATAAAACTCTTATCTTTTACATAGTATTGACTCTTGCAGGGCCCTGCAGAGTCACTTGAATATATATGCATAATTGTCTTGACCTGCTTATTACCTTTTATAAGTAAACTTTATCTTTGTTTAAGTATATACCTGTGTGAAGTACTTTATTGGCCTGAAGGACCTCAAACGGAGAAAGGTAAAAAAAAATATATATATATATATATATATATATATATATATATATATATAGTTATATATATAGTTATATACATATGTGTACTTAATGTGGTATATATATGCAGATTTGTGTTACCCAATAGCCAGTGGGTTTCCCAATTCTTTTCACTACCAGTTGTGCCAAGGGAGGGTTCGAGCCAGTTAAGGGGTTGAGAATGAGAACGTAAGCCCAACATCAAAATCAGCAGCTCCTACGGGGGTAGTGCTACACGTGGGGGCTCGTCCGGGATTCCTACTGTTCTGCAATCAACTCCCCCTAGACAGAACCCTTGTCAGTACAACAATGGACCCTGCTGCTGCAGCCCAGTGGTGTCTGGAGGAAAACATCCTTCCGGGCAACGGTCTAGTGATTGAAATTAAAAGAGAAGCCTGGACAGAGGAGCAGCTACTCCCAGTTTTGAGAACACTGTCCACAGACAGGAAACCATGGGTGATTGACATGAGAACAGACACCATCAACCCGCACACCTATGCACTGTGTGAATGGAAGAAGGGAGTTTCAGACTACTTTAAAGGCACCAGTATAAAGACTGTCAACTGAGTAGAATTCTTCCTGATACACCCAGAAGGACCCAGGGAAGGTCCCACCTCCACTAGCCAAGCAGGGCCCAGAACAGGGGCGGATGGCCAGAAAGAGAGTTCCGGTTCATCACCATTGACTACCCTTGGGCCAGAGCTATGCGCTGTTCTGGGGTAAATTGTGGCTAAGTGTAAGAAGGATTCCCCAGACTACCTGATGACTGGATACAGGAAACTCAGGACTTTCTCTGGGAAGCAGCCAGTGCCTTCTGTGGAAGATGGGTTCGAAGAATGGCTACATCATGCCACTCAGGCTCTAGAGGAGTGGGAAGTACCCGAAAAACACAAGAAGCAAAGGATTACAGAGAGTCTAAAGGGACATGCCCTGGAGGCCATACATAACCTCAAACTCAGTAAGAGAGACTGCACTGCACAGGATTACCTGGATATCCTACAGGATGTGTTTGGATGGACTGAAAAAGTTACTGAACTTCTCTACCAACTGAAACACTGTTACCAGAAGGAGGGAGAGAAACTGTTTGAATTCATCAGGCGCCTGGACAAGATACTGCATCAGATCCTGTTAAAAAAAGGGATTGATCCTCGGAAAGTGGATGAGACCCATGCACAACAAGTCCTACGGGGAGCCCAACCTCTGGATCCCATTGCACTTCTGTTGCGAACCCGCCAGGGCGGTAGTATCCTGGAGTACCCTGACCTGATCCGGATGGTCAGGGAGGAAGAGGTCCTGTTGGACTATAAAAAGAAGAACCAGCAATCAGAACCAACTGCTCAAGTCAGAGTGATCAGTGCTGATGAAGGTGACTCTCAGGTTGAGCTTCTGAGGACCCAGGTGTCTCAGTTGATAGAAATGGTGTCCATGCTGACTAGCCAGACCAAAGTTCTGCCCAGCAAAAACACTCCAGAAGAACCCAAGAAGTCCCTCAACACTGAGGCTGATCAAGTGCAGAAGCCGAAGAGACCAATAACTTGCTGCAACTGTGGAGGAGTTGGACATGTTTGAGGAGTATGTCCGAGCCCAGATAAAGCTGCACAACAACACCACAAGCCGGCGGAAAACTTCAGAGGGCCCCGGTGAAGTCGTCAACCGGGTGCCCACCCGTCTCAGCTAGCTCCAAGAGATCCAACAATGCAAGGAAACAATGCCAGGAGCACAGGTCTTTACCAAGCACCCCCATTGTTACCTCTGAGCGACCCAATGCTTCCCGTTCCACTACTCAAATTTATGGATGGCGGGAAGTCAATGCACATCAGGCCCAGCAGGGATCAAGATCCAGTAAAGATGCAAGGAAGAAGGGAGTAAGAGTGCAAATTACAGAACCAAATAGGAAGGTCACTCCAAGAAAACTCCCTGCCAATTTAGTGGGACCTTCCCCAATAGTGTCAAACCAAGTAGAAGGAATACAGTTGGCCAAAAAAGTATTTAGTCAGCCACCAATTGTGCAAGTTCTCCCACTTAAAAAGATGAGAGAGACCTGTAATTGTCATCATAGGTATACCTCAACTATGAGAGACAAAATGTGGAAACAAATACAGACAATTACATTGTCTGATTTGGAAATAATTTTTTTTGCAAATTATGGTGGAAAATAAGTATTTGGTCAATATCAAAAGTTCATCTCAATACTTTGTTATATACCCTCTGTTGGCAATGACAGAGGTCAAACGTTTTCTGTAGGTCTTCACAAGGTTGTCACACACTGTTGCTGGTATGTTGGCCCATTCCTCCATGCAGATCTCCTCTAGAGCAGTGATGTTTTGGGGCTGTCGCTGGGCAACACGGACTTTCAACTTCCTCCAAAGGTTTTCTATGGGGTTGAGATCTGGAGACTGGCTAGGCCACTCCAGGACCTTGAAATGCTTCTTACGAAGCCATGTTTCATCTTCAATGCCCTTGCTGATGGGAGGAGGTTTGCACTCAAAATCTCACGATACATGGCCCCATTCATTCTTTCATGTACACGGATCAGTCGTCCTGTTCCCTTTGCAGAGAAACAGCCCCAAAGCATGATGTTGCCACCCCCATGCTTCACAGTAGGTATGGTGTTCTTTGGTTGCAACTCAGCATTCTCTGTCCTCCAAACACGACGAGTTGTGTTTCTACCAAACAGTTCTACTTTGGTTTCATCTGACCATATGACATTCTCCCAATCTCTAGGACATTATCCCAAGCTCTCTAGCAAACCTCAGACGGGCCCGGACATGTACTGGCTTAAGCAGGGGGACACTTCTGGCACTGCAGGATCTGAGTCCCTGACGGCGTAGTGTGTTACTGATGGTAGCCTTTGTTACGTTGGTCCCAGCTCTCTGCAGGTCATTCACTAGGTCCCCCCGTGTGGTTCTGGGATTTTTGCTCACCGTTCTTGTGATCATTTTGACCCCACAGGGTGAGATCTTGCGTGGAGCCCCAGATCAAGGGAGATTATCAGTTGTCTTGTATGTCTTCCATTTTCTAATTATTGCTCCCACAGTTGATTTCTTCACACCAAGCTGCTTGCCTATTGCAGATTCAGTCTTCCCAGCCTGGTGCAGGTCTACAATTTTGTTTCTGGTGTCTTTCGACAGCTCTTTGGTCTTTGGTCTTCACCATAGTGGAGTTTGGAGTGTGACTGTTTGAGGTTGTGGACAGGTGTCTTTTATACTGATAACAAGTTCAAACAGGTGCCATTAATACAGGTATTGAGTGGAGGACAGAGGAGCCTCTTAAAGAAGAAGATACAGGTCTGTGAGAGCCAGAAATCTTGCTTTTTTGTAGGTGACCAAATACTTATTTTCCACCATAATTTGCAAAAAAAAAATTCTTTCCAAATCAGACAATGTGAATGTCTGGATTTGTTTCCACATTTTGTCTCTCATAGTTGAGGTACACCCAGGGCTTTTTTTCAGCGGGAACGCGAGGGAACCCAGTTCCGGCACCTTCTGGACTGACTGTATGTAATGGCAAGGGGTGCTGGGGTGTGCTGCAGGGTATTGATGCTCACTGCTGGCCGATCTATTCTAGCTGGAGGGGATCTATTTTTGCAGGGGGGTCTATTGTTCCTGAGGAGTCTAGTGTTGCCGGTGGGGGACCTATTGTTGCTGGGGGGTCAGTTGTTGCTGAATGAGATCCACTGTTGGGGGAGGGGTCTATTGTTGATGGCAGCCAGAGAGTCTATTAATGTTGGCTGTGCAGAGATCTGTTGATGCTGCCGGGAGTCTATTGTTGCTGGGGGGGCATTTTGTTGTGGGTGGTACATTGTTAGGGGGATCTATTGTTGCTGGCTGAAGGGGATCTATTTTACTACTTTTCTTGATATCATTACCAAATTCCATACAAATTACTTAGCACCACAAAAGAATGCTTGGTTCTGTATTGTCTAAAAGGGGCGGTACTGGGAGGTGGGTAGGGGATGGAACCAAGGGACGTTGCTCGGAGGTGGGTAGGGGCGGAGAAAACAAGTGACTCGGAAAAGGGGAGTTCCTGCACCTATTGTCTGAGAAAAAAGCCCTGGGTACACCTATGATGACAATTACAGGCCTCTCTCATCTTTTTAAGTGGGAGAACTTGCACAATTGGTGGCCGACGAAATACTTTTTTGCCCCACTGTATATACAAAGGCCCTTCTAAACACTGGAGCTCAAGTGACTCTTCTATATAGGGACTTCTATAACAAGCACCTCAGACATCTGCCACTGCAGAAACTGGAAGAACTGGGCATTGGGACTCAAAGTTTCCCTTATGATGGATACCTGCCAATCAAGCTGACTTTTGACCCCTCGGTAGCGGGAGAGGCAGAGACCTTTGATACCCTGGCAGTGGTCTGCCCTCGCCCGCCGGGAGCCAGCAAGAGCTCCCTCATCATAAGGGCCAACACTGACCTAGTCAGGAGACTGTTGACCCCCCTAGCCCAGGAGCAGGATACCTCCACAACCACAGTTCACCCCATGTTACAGCAAGTGTACCAATGCCTGGTGATGGAGCAGAAGGCCCCAGCAGAAAAATCTGGAAGCTGGACAGAACGGAAAAAGTATTACAACCAGGAGAGGTGACTTGTTTGAGAGCTTCTGTTAAACTTATCTGGAAACAACCAGGCCCCTTTTGTTGTCCTTGAACCGGACCCACAGGAAAAACCAAGAGGGATCGAAGTCATTCCTGAAGTGGTTCCCTTGAAGGCCCTAAAGAAAAGTCAAGGAAGGGTCTCAGTAAGCATCAGGAATACTGCTACCACACCAGTGAAGGTACCCGCTAGAATGCTGCTGGGCCAAGTGAACCAAGCCACCCGGTTGCCCCATCTGACTTAAAGAGAGAAGAAAGTGGAGAAGTTACTGTTCTGAAGACACCACCCTCCCACCGGTATGGAAGAAGAGGGCCAAGGCCCAACTCGCTCGATGGCAGAAGATTTTCTCTAAAAATGAGTTTGATGTGGGGTGTGCAAAGAGTGCCACTCACACCTACAGGAAGTTAGGCCGTTTAGAGAAAGAGTCCGACGAGTTCCTTTTGGCTGACCTGGGGGATCTGCATGAGCAACTGGCAGAACTTAAGAGGACAGGCATTATCAGAGAGTCCAGGAGCCCTTATGCCTCTCCGATAGTGGTAGTCCGGAAGAAAAATGGGTCACTGAGGCTATGTATAGACTACCGAACACTCAATAAAAGGACTATACCTGATCAGTATACCACTCCCCGAATAGAAGATGCTTTGCAGAGTTTGTCAGGGGCCAAGTGGTTCAGTGTGATGGATTTGAAGAGTGGATATTATCAAATTCCCATGCATGCTGAAGATCGGGAGAAGACAGCCTTCATCACCCCTGTGGGTTTCTTCGAATTCAACTGCATGCCTCAAGGCTTGTCAGGAGCCCCAGCCACCTTCCAAAGACTTATGGAGAAGACGGAGGGAGACATGAATCTGATTGAGGTGCTGGTATACCTGGACGACATTATTGTGTTCGGAAAAACCCTGGAAGAACACAAAGAGCGACTGGAAAAGGTCCTAAAGAGGCTCCATGATGAAGGCCTGAAGCTTTCGTTGGAGAAGTGTCAATTTTGCCAGCCCTCAGTCCATTACCTGGGCCACATCGTATCCACTGAAGGGATATCCACGGACCCAGGGAAGTTGGAGGCCGTCACCTCTTGGCCTAGGCCCACTAATGTGACGAGCTTCGGTCGTTCTTGGGATTCTGTTCTTATTATAGAAGGTTCGTGGAGGGATTTGCCAAGATTGCCCGACCCCTGAACGAACTGCTGAGGACTGAAGAGGAAGATGATGTTCTAGAATCAGTCAGACCAGTGAAACCATGGGGCCTAGGAAGCCTAAAGAGTCTATCCAAGACCAGTGGACCACCAAGTGTGAGGAGGCATTTCTCCAACTCAAGAAAAGCCTAACTACTGTCCCTGTGTAGGCTTATGCAGATACTGCAAAATCCTACGAGCTGCATGTGGATGCCAGTAGAGATGGATTGGGCGGGGTTTTATACCAAGAACACAATGGCTACCTACGGCTTGTTGCCTATGTGAGACGGAGCTTAGTGCCAGCCGAGAAGAACTATCCCACACACAAGCTGGAATTCCTGACTTTAAAATGGGCTGTAGTGGGTAAACTACGAGACTATCTATATGGAGCCGAGTTCGTGTTGAAAACTGACAACAATCCACTCAACCACTGCCAAACTGGATATAGGTGGTTGGCCGCCCTCTCAGGATTCACGTTTAGCCTGAAATACCGACCAGGTGTTGGAAACAGGGATGCGGATGCTCTATCCAGAAGGCCTCATTGCTTAAGTGACCCCACAGAGGAATGGACTCAAGTGACCCCAGAAGGGGTGCAAGCTTTATACCAGGGATCTGAATTCCAGGCTGGAGGGGGGTCCAGAGCCGAAGAGATTGGAGTTACGGCTGTGGGAGTACCCAAGCACTACTGTAACGTGACCCAAATGGGAGAAGAAGGTCTACCCAAGTTGTCCAAGAAGGACCTGAGGAAGGACCAAGAGGAAGATCCCCTTGGAAGATTAGTGTTGAAGGCCTTGGAGGGCCAAGGTCCTGATGTGCTTCTCACAGATTCTCCAAAAGTGGCTCGACTGCCGATTACAGCTGCGCCAAGGGGTGGTCTACCGAAGGGGCCCCTCTGATGGTCCAGAAGAAAAGTGGCAGCTGTTCCTGCCCAGCAAGCACAGAAAAACAGTTCTAACTGCCCTTCACGACCATCATGGTCACCTGGGCCCAGAAAGGACCTTCCAGCTAGTGAGAGACAGATTCTACTGGCCCTGCATGTGGGCTGAAATTGAAGGCTACTGTCACTCTTGTATCCAGTGCATTCAGAGGAAGACCCTACCTCACCGAGCTGCCCCAATGGGCCATCTTCAGAGTCAGGGACCTATGGAACTGGTGTGCATCGATTTCCTTTGCTTGGAGCCTGACCAGAGTGGACAAGGGAATGTTCTGGTAGTAACTGATCATTTCACCAGATATGCCCAAGCATACCCAACAAAGGATCAGCAGGCTTCAACAGTGGCAAAAGTCCTATTAGGGAAATTCTTTGTCCACTATGGATTACCCCAGTGTATCCACTCAGATCAAGGGAGAGACTTTGAGAGCAATCTTATAAAGAAGCTGTTGGACTTGCTGGGCATCAAGAAGACCAGAACCACTCCCTATCACCCACAAGGGGATGCTCAGCCTGAGCGTTTTAACCAAACCCTCCTGGATATGTTGGGAACACTAAGCTCGGAAAAGAAGCAGCACTGAAGTAAGCATGTAGCTGCCATTGTACATGCCTACAATAGCACTGCAAGTGATGCTTCTGGGTATTCTCCTTACCATCTGATGTTTGGGCGAGAGGCTTGGCTACCAGTGGATCTGGCCTTTGGCACATCCCTTGATCATACATCAGTCACCTCCCATAAGGGATATGTGGATCGGCTACGGAAAAGTTTAAAAACCGCCTATGAGAAGGCCCAAGCTACATCAGATCACAGGGGACTGAGGAACAAGAGGAATTTCGACCTCAAAGTCAGAGTACAGGATTTGCAGCCAGGGGATCGAGTGTTGTTGAGAAATCTGGGTGTCCCTGGAACGCATAAACTGGCTGATCGCTGAAAGTCACAACCATACATCATCTGTAAGCAGTTACCAGGCCTCCCGGTGTATCAGATCAGACCAGAGGAAAGTGTAGGCCCACTGAAGACTTGGCATAGGAATCACCTGCTGCCCCTCTCTGAAGCAGTTCGCCTACCTCCTGCATCAGTCTCACAAGAGTCACGCTCAACCTCTCAAGGGTCTAGACCAGTCACCAGATCTCAGTCAACACTTCAGGACATGGAAAATGAAGAGTCTGAAGATGAATGGGTAGAGTCAGATTGGTTGTGGTCATCTCAACTGACATCTCCAGCTGCTGTGAGAGGGACCAGAGGCCGAGAGGTCAGGGATCGAGGTACAGATCGTAGAGCGTGTCAGGCGGATTAGGCCTGTTCGGGTGAGCGAGCACCTGCCCAGAATCTACAACTGTTTGTTAGGCCTGTGACTTTTGAAGGCCCATCACCACCCGAGTAGTGAGTTACACACACCGCAGAACATAGCACAGTGTATAGTAACTGGGTAGTTTAAAGTTGGCGTTACATTGACTGTCAGTTTCACTCCCAAAGCATTGCGGGAGTCTAGTTCACAACTGTTACCTCCTGTGGATTACAATTAATAAGTGCACCAACGTTTTGCTAGCGAAGACTCCCACCCTCAAGGAACTAGTACAATAATCTGTGTCAGGCCTGACAGGAACTAACTTTGACGGGACACGGGGTGGTATTGCCCGCTAGGGGGAGCTCGCGAGCATAAGATTGTTATCTATAGGAAATAGACATTAGTACAATATAAAACTCTTATCTTTTACATAGTATTGACTCTTACAGGGCCCTGCAGAGTCACTTGAATATATATGCATAATTGTCTTGACCTGCATAAGTATATACCTGTGTGAAGTACTTTATTGGCCTGAAGGACCTCAAACGGAGAAAGGTAATATATATATTGTGAGGGGGTTAGCTCGGCAGCGGGTGTGTGTGACCCCCGGGAAGGGCTCCCCACACAAAAACAGGCCCAGCAAACGGAGGTTGTGGTTTTCAAAATCAAAAAAAGGTGCGGTTTATTTTCTATTTACAGTGACAAAACACAGCAAAGCCAAAAGAAACATAAACAAAATAAATCCTGGTCAACTTGACCTCTGACTAAACATACAGGTTTCCTAACTAACAACTGGGATCAGCCTAGTGCTGTCCTAGTCCCTAAGTCCCTGGTTTTAAATGTCCAAGCAAATAGCCACACAGGCTTTGTCTCACCGCACAGGGGTTCACTCTCCCTAGACAGTCCACACAGGTCTGGGTCCAGGCATGAGCTAACACCTAATGAATCTGGGAGTTTTTATAGAGGCCTAAATGAGCTGACAAGCTTCAGCTGGTCTCATCAACTCCCTGTCTGCACGATGCCCCACACTCTCCCTAGAGGTATGAGTCATCCATGAGCCCACTAGCCTCAGCTGGGCTTATACAACACTCCACCTAGTTGTATAAGTCGGCGTAAAGCCTGAATCTGGGCGAAATATATCTACCCCCCTGGATGCAACCAGGTGACTTTACCTTCCTGCTGTCACATACCCCCCCCTCTTGTTTTAACCTCGGGGTTGGAACACCAGCAATCAGGCATTCATGTACTCGAGACAAAGCATCCACATTCCCCATTTGAACGCCAGGGCGATGCTTTACTGTGGAGTTGAATTCCTGGAGGGCCAGGAACCACCTATTCACTCTTCTATTTGTTTCCTTGTTTTGAGCCATCCACTTTAACGGAGCGTGATCCGTAACCATGTCAAAGTGCCTACCTAGCAGGTAGTACCGAAGGGAATCTAGAGCCCACTTCACCGCTAAACACTCCTTTTCAACGGTGGCGTAATTTACCTCATGGGACTTCAACTTCCTGCTGAGGTAAATGACTGGGTGCTCTTCCCCGTTCCAGACCTGGGACAATACTGCTCCTAACCCCACATCTGACGCATCACTTTGTACGACAAAGTCTTTAGAGAAGTCGGGTGAGTACAACACTGGCTGGCTACATAAGGCTTGTTTCAAGAATTGGAATGCTGCCTCAGCCTCGGGGGTCCATTTAATCATGACCGACCCTTTCCCCTTCGTTAGGTTGGTTAGGGGCACAGCCTTAGAGGCAAAGTGGGGAATGAATCGCCGATAATACCCAGCGATTCCCAGAAAGGCTCGTACCTGCTTCTTGCTGTTGGGACGTGGCCAACTCTGGATGGCCTCGACTTTGTTGAGTTGGGGTTTTATTACTCCCCTCCCAATGGTGTACCCAAGATATTTGGCCTCCTCCGGCCCAATGGTACACTTCTTGGGGTTAGCCGTAAACCCCGCTTCCCGAACAGAGTCCAGGACTGCTTGCACTTTTGGCAGATGTGAGGCCCAATCTGTGCTATGGACAATTACGTCATCCAGGTAAGCCGCAGCATACTTCCGATGGGGCCTCAGCATCTGGTCCATTTTCCGCTGGAATGTGGCCGGCGCATTCTGTAACCCGAACGGCATTCTTTTATATTGGAACGCCCCGTCTGGGGTTACAAATGCGGTTTTCTCTTTGGCCAATTTGGCCAGGGGGATTTGCCAATACCCTTTTGTGAGGTCAAGAGTCGTCATGTATCGGGCTGTTCCCAGCCGGTCGATCAACTCATCTATACGTGGCATGGGGTAGGTGTCAAATTTTGTAACTTTGTTCAACTGACGAAAATCGTTACAAAATCGCCAGCTCCCATCCGGTTTAGGCACCAACACAATGGGACTAGACCAATCACTTTGGGACTCCTCTATCACCCCTAAGTTCAGCATTTTCTGTACTTCCTCCCGTATTGCCTCCCGTCGGGCCTCTGGGATCCGATAGGGTTTTAACTTCACCCTTTCACCGGGCGGGGTAATGATGTCATGCTCTACCCCAGATGTTTGTCCCGGCAGCTCAGAGAATACCTCCTTGTTGCGAAGCACAAACTCCTTAACCTCCTGTTGTTGGGGTTGTGACAAGGTGTCTGCTATTCCAACCTCAGGAATCACGCAACCAGTTTGAGCTGGTGACCAAGTGTCTGCGACTAGGGACTCTCTATCCCTCCAGGCTTTCAACAGATTAACGTGATAGATCTGTTCGGGCTTTCGCCTTCCTGGTTGTCTGACCTTGTAATTCACTTCGCTCACTTTTTCCATTATCTCGTAGGGGCCTTGCCATTTGGCAAGGAATTTACTTTCAACCGTAGGGACAAGTACCAGTATCCTATCCCCCGGGGAAAAGGTACGGGTCTTGGCTCCACGGTTGTACACTCTCTGCTGTGCTAACTGCGCTTGGGCCAAATGTTCCTTCACGATGGGCATTACCTGTGCAATTCGGTCTTGCATCAGGGCGACATGCTCAATCACACTCCTGTGGGGAGAACTCTCACTTTCCCAAGTTTCCTTGGCAATATCCAACAGCCCTCTTGGGTGTCTCCCATACAGTAACTCAAAGGGGGAGAATCCCGTAGAGGATTGGGGCACCTCCCTAATAGCAAACATCAGATAAGGAAGTAGACAGTCCCAATCCTTTCCATCTCTATCCACCACTTTCTTCAACATTTGTTTTAGGGTTTTGTTGAATCTTTCAACCAGCCCATCGGTTTGGGGGTGATACACAGATGTACGTAATTGCGTCACTTTGAACAATTTACACAGCTCCTTCATAACCCGGGACATAAAGGGTGTACCTTGGTCCGTAAGCAGTTCTTTACAAATACCCACCCGGCTAAACACAAGAGATAGCTCTTTGGCTATGGTTTTGGCCGAGGTATTTCAGAGAGGGATCGCTTCTGGATAACGGGTGGCATAGTCCATTATAACTAATATGTACTGGTGCCCCCTAGCGGACTTGATTATAGGACCTACCAAATCCATGGCGATCCTCTCAAACGGGACCTCAATGATGGGTAGAGGGACCAGCGGGCTACGGAAATGTGGCATCGGGGCCGACCTCTGACACACAGGGCAGGAGGAACAATAATTTTCTATGTCCTTCATCACCCCCGGCCAATAGAATCTCTGTAATACCCTCTCTCGGGTTTTCTCTGTCCCCAGATGACCTCCAAGAATGTGCCCATGGGCCAACTCCAACACCAACTTCCTGTAAGGTTTGGGCACCACAAGCTGCTCAACGGTTTCTTCTGCCCTTTTTGCCACCCGATACAGTAGGTCCTTCTCTACGCTGAAGTATGGGTAAGTGCAGGTATTATCTGGGTTCACTAACTCGCCATCTATTTTCACTACGTTTTCCCGTGCCTTTATTAGGGCGGGGTCTTTCAACTGTTCTGTGGCAAAGTTTTCCCTGTGAACCTCAAGATCAGAAAACTCCACAGACGGTAGGTTTTCGTCTGAGGAGGTGGGCTCCTCTCCAGTTTCTTGAGTCTCCCCTGCCAATACTGATAAGGGAAATTCCGGAGAGTCCTCACCACTCTCAGGGGAGTTCTGGCTATCCCATTCCTGGTACATAGGGGCACCAGTGGGGGGCTCAGGATCATCCCACAGTTCCCAGAACTTCGGAAAATCCCTTCCCACAATGGCGTCATGCGGTAACTGAGATACTAAGCCCTCTGGATGAGAGAGGGTACCTTTGGGGGTCTCGAAACACACTGTAGTCACTGGATACTCTCGGGTGTCCCCATGCACACAAATAACAGCTACCTTGCTATTCCCAGAGACCTCTGTTTTAACTAACTCAGCCTTTATCAGGGTCACAAGGCTACCTGAATCCAGCAATACCACAACATTTCTACCATTAACACACATTTTGCATAAATGTTTCTCAGTTCCTCGAATGGCAGTGCATGCGACTGTCGCACACAGCGACTGACGTCTGCCCGTCAGAAAGTCACACTGCATGGGTTCCTCCACAACCGGGCAATTGGCTGCAATATGTCCCGCTTGCCGGCAGCGGTAGCAAACGATCCTTCTTGCCGCCTCTTGAGCCGCTGATTTCCCAGGCTGTTCTCGCCAAACTTGGGGTAGAGCTCCCACCCTCTCACTCTCTCCACCCTCACCCCTTGGAATCCTCTTATCCGCCCCTGGGGAT